>JAESVK010001304.1:608857-669782 GCA_017140935.1 Hamamelis virginiana
ATGGAGATTTGGGGATGGCGATTTGGGGTTGTGCGATTTGGGGAGATGTGGGGTTGTGTGATTTGGGGTTGCGATTTGGGGTTGTGCGATTCGAGAGGGAGGAGCTTCAAGCCCGCAGGGGAGGGAGGAGCTTCATGCCGGCAGGGGAGGGAGGAGCTGCTTCACGCCGGCAAGGGAGGGAGGAGCTTCACGCCGGCAGGGTTTTATCTGATTCAACCTTCACGCGGGTCATAGGATGATTTTGGGTTTCTCGCGGGTCCTCACCGGGTCATTTAAGTGAACAAATCCCAGCCCTCCGTGATGATCTAACGGCTCCCCTTATTTGCTGATTTTAAGCTAAAATAAGGGTTTGCTGATAAGAGAAAATCTATATATATATATATATATATATATATATATATATATATATATATAGTCCAATCTTTATTCTTAAATTCTAAATTTTAATAAATAGGTATGGATATACTTTTATATGTTGGAACACAAAATATCTCTCCTACCAATGGAAATAAATCATGGACAATATATAAAGGAGTTGAAACAAATAAAATTCTAAAGATTGAGTTCAGTACAAACAGCATTTTCCAAAAACTTTGCACTTTGGTGAAGCGAGTCGAGGTGCCAACATGGTTGTGAGTGATTAAAATTCAATCCAGGGTCTCTACAGCGGTGAGCAGTTGTGGTTAAACTTGGAACCGTTGACTGATGAGGTGCACGATAGAAAAAAAGAACTCTTTATCTCTTTTTTTTTTTTTTTTAAATAAAATTCATTCAACCTTCATTTTCTTCTTCCCTTTTCACAAATGCCCAACTTGGACAAGTATTTTGAGTGAGAAACTGATACTTGAATTAGATGTTTCGCTTCTACATATCATGTATGCAAAAATTATATTGATTCATGATTGTTTTTTCACAGATTTGAGAAAAATGGTAAAACATAATAAAAAATTGTAAAAAATTGTTCTAATATATTTTCTAAAAAATTATCTGTTTGATCAATGTGATTTTTTGCATACATGATACATACAAATAGAACATCTAATCCAACTTGATTTTTCAAAATACTTGTGTCAAGTTAGACATACATGAGAGGAAGGAAAAAAAAGACTAGATAGGGAGGTTGAATAGTTTTAGTATAAGAATTTTTTGTTTAATTAAAGAAAGTATATAAGAACATCTCAAATGGTATATCCATTTCTCCACCTATACCATTTTTTATATGAATATTGAAAAAGAAAATCCAACGATGCATCCATTTTCCATTCAAATTTAGATTCATCCAAAACTTTATCAAAATTAAAATAATAATTTAGATGAATTTAAATTTTATCATGGGAGATATAGAAAGAGAGACTTATTTCGATACACAGAGCCATTTGAGCACCACTAGTATGTATAAATAATTTTACCATTGCAGTTGCTGTAAGAGTTATTTTTTTTTAGAGAACATACTAAAATATTCGCTGTTATTACTTACAACAAATTAGATGGGAAGAAGCATTTAAATTTCCACGCATAAATTATTTACCAAACATGCTGATAAATTTTAATATATATAATATCTACATATACAGTGGATCCGCGAAGGAGACAGGAGGCGTCTTCCAACACTATAGTCTATCGATATCAGCATGGCCACTTGAATCTATCTTTACATAAATCGCAGGCAGCCAACACTCATAAAAGACATCTGCAGATTCATTATTTGTTCAAAGGAAAGGCCATGTACAGTGTATGTACAGTAAATATGAATGTGTGTATACATCAAACTGCTGATTTTGTAATATGGGTATTTGATATCTTAATTATATTTCCTTTTGTTTGATTGTTTCTGTCTCTTTATTTATATGATTGTTTCTCTCTCTTTATTTATAGTTTCTTTTGTATGTTAAAGTTGTCGGTAGATATTATTCTTTAATATATATTGGGTCGTCTCAGATCCAAGGCTAGAACTCTGAATAAAGAATACTTGCTGAACAAATTTATTGTTTTTGTTTTCCTTGGGTTTAAAACAGTGTTTTTTGATCTGGGTTGCAACCCAGAATTCTGAATAAAGCTAGAACTCTAATAAAGCTAGAACTCTGAATAAAGCAATTGCTTTATCGTATTCTAATTGTGATGTTGTCTCTTGGGTTTTGGTGAAGGTTTCAGTATAAGGTTTAATTTGTGTGGTTGATTTGGAGATATGTTGTGTTCTGTTAGAATTTACTTGGTCGGTGTGGGATGAATTGGAGTTCCTGTAAAGTGGGTTCTTCGAATTTGCTTTGAAACACAAGGCAGTGTTGCTGTTTCTGAGGGTTTGGCTGTTTTGGGTTTTCATGGGTTCCATCTAATTTTCACCACATGATAGAAGGATAAGCAAACCTTCATATGCTCAATTGGGGTTCGTTCCAGTGGTTTTGGTATATTCATCAATAATTCAGGGTTTTTTCTTGCTATTAAAGATAATTTTCCAGGTAACTTGGTGAAACTGAAGGCTCCATATTTGTCTGCAAGTGTTTTCATCTTGATTCTGAGTTACTTTGTGGATTTTGAATTACTTTATGGGTTACTTGAATTGGGCACCATGATGTTGGTTTGATTCGACCAGGGTCTGATGAGAACTGTGTTGATATTCCTAGTTTTGGATTGCAAACAAGATGTACAGAGATTTTGAAGAGCCTTCTGAGATTTGAACTTTTGTTTGTTTTCTTTTAGGTTGCTTGGAGGGTGCCAATACTTGAGGCCCAGAAATCTAAGAAATGGTCTTGACATCTCAACTAACTTGGCTGAGAGAAGACTGACAAGTTGAACTTTTGGTTTGAACTAAAGGGTTTGAATACTTCGATATGGGTGGCAGTTCTAGGACCGTTGTTTGGTTTAGGAGGGATCTTAGGATTGAGGACAATCCCGCCTTAGCTGCGGCTGCAAGGGATGGGTGTGTCCTTCCTGTCTATATATGGTGTCCTAAAGAAGAAGGACAATTCTACCCAGGTCGAGTTTCAAGGTGGTGGCTGAAGCAGTCTCTTGCTCACTTGGAACAATCCTTGAGATCTCTTGGAGCTGCACTTGTTTTAATAAAAGCCCAGAGTACTCTTGCTGCTCTCTTGGAGTGCATTAATGCCATTGGGGCGACAAAAGTAGTATTTAATCATCTTTATGGTATGCTATGCTTCCTTTATATAATATAATACAGCTTATGCTATGCTTCCTTTATGTAATATAATACAGCTTATGCTATGCTTCCTTTATTTAATACAGCTTTGTTTCCCTTATATAATCTTTGATCTGCTGACTATTGTTATTGAAACATATTTAACTGTTTGTTACTTACGTGATATCTTTTTTGGCATTGTTGTGAATTTATATAATTTAAAATCCATCGGACCGTACTGGCATTTGTCCAGCAGATTATGAATCTTCTTATAGGTACTTTTAAAAGAAAATTTGTAAAGTGTTACTGTCATGTTTAACATGTTAAAGGCTTATGAAGGATGTTTGTACTGCTTTTACTGAATTTTTCTAATAAACTATCACCTGTGAAATGCAAATCACAAGAAGGGAAAGATGCAAGTGAAGCCACATATTAGACAGTTCAAATGCAACGTTCACAAGTGAGTATAAAAATAATTTAAAGGGTTGTCTGAACATTTGCTTAAAGAGTTTACCCATTTATTCAGAATACAGAAGTGATCAGACAGGCTCAAAAGTGATCTGTCTCAAAATACAGAAACTCAAAGCAGAGAGAGGACTTTGACTTTCATAATTTAAAACAATCCATTGTTGACAGGTTCTCTAGTTTTAGACTTTTTGTGGGATGGAGCCCATACGATTGCTGCTCTTTTGAAAATATAAAAGCCCAACAGTTGGTAGAGTGGGGAGCAGAGGACGAGAGAGGGTACAGAATCAGATATGGTGGTACTGTTGCCATTTAAAATTTTATAAATTTAGTTTTCTGGCTGCATATAGCAATGGTTGGTCTGGGATTATAAAATTTAACATGCTGCCTTGTTGGTTGTTGTTTATATTCTGTAATACCTGAATAGTGGAGTTCTTCTTGTTTGTTTTTGCTTATGAGTATGGTCTCTAACACTCAAAACAAACATTTTTCTCATGTTGTGTTTGTAATGGTCTGCTGATTTTTTTCCTTTGGAAACTATTACTGTGATTGTAGAGTCTGCAAAGATTGTAAACCCAATTTGTACCACTCAGTGTGTCCATGGAGCAATTCTTTAGCAGCTTGACTGCTTGAGTAGGTGGCATGTTGTGATTAACAGAATCCTTTTTTTTTTTTTATTATCTATATTGTCATCTTTTCTTTAATTGATGTTAATAGATCTATTTTCAATACTGACATTGTGTTTCTGCATGATTTATGATGTATGTTTCTCCATGCTAAACATGGTCAATATTGAAGTGATTTCTCCACCTAACAGGTAATGGAGTGCTCACTGTGCTGTCTGAATAGGAGGAGGATCATTTGGTTTTATTATATTTTTCTTTTGTTTTATTCATCAAAATTTGAAACTCAAGCACATGTTTATGGTATCTAAGATCTTGATGATATTTTTAAAACAGCATAAATCATCTTTTTTTTTTTTTTTGAGAAACCTAATTTATTTAATTGGGAATCAGCTCAAAGTTGGACATGGACTTGATGCCTATTCTTTTATGGATAATGAACTTGTGTCTTTTATTTTCAGATCCTGTTTCACTTGTCCGTGATCACAACATCAAACAAAAACTGGTGGAGCTTGGCATTTCTGTGCAAAGCTATAATGGTGATTTGCTTTATGAACCATGGGGTGTATATGATGAGAAAGGACATGCTTTTACAACCTTTGATGCATATTGGAGCAAATGCTTGTGCATGCAAATGGAGCCTGTTTCACTCCTTCCTCCCTGGCAATTGGCACCAGCTACAGGTACATTTTAGGACATTCTTATCTGTTTCATTGATGACTCAAACCTTGAGGCTTACTTTAATGGTAAAGAACTAAGTAAGTATCTGTGCTCCTGGTTGTACAATTTCCTTGCAGCGCTTCTGTGGTTGTCGTCTTATTCTCAGACCCTAATCATTTTAGAAAGGAAAAAGGGAAATTAAAGATATAGACAATTGAAACGAGTTTATTTATGTTGATGACAGGAACAATCGAGAAATGTTCAATTGAGGAATTGGGTCTCGAAGACGAATCCGAAAAATCTAGCAATGCCTTACTAGGAAGAGGCTGGTCTCCGGGTTGGAGCAATGCTGACAAGGCTTTAAGTGAATTTGTTGAACAACATCTACTTAACTATTCGAAGAATAGGCTAAAGGTGGAGGGAAACTCCACATCACTTTTATCACCATATCTTCATTTTGGGGAATTAAGTGTGAGGAAAGTTTTCCAATGTGTGCGAATGAAGCAGATATTGTGGGCAAAAGAAGAGAACTCTGTTGGGGAAGAGAGTGGTAATCTTTTTCTTAGAGCCATTGGGCTTAGAGAATACTCTCGTTATCTTTGTTTCAACTTCCCATTCACTCATGAAAGGTCATTGCTGGGCAACGTGAAATATTTTCCTTGGCATGCTAACCTGGACCATTTCAAGGTTTGGAGGCAGGGTCGAACTGGTTACCCATTAGTTGATGCAGGAATGAGAGAGCTTTGGGCAACTGGGTGGATTCACAACAGGGTTAGAGTGATTGTTTCAAGTTTCTGTGTAAAGTTTCTGCTTCTGCCATGGAAATGGGGGATGAAGTACTTCTGGGACACACTTCTGGATGCAGATTTAGAAAGTGATATCCTTGGTTGGCAGTATATCTCAGGGAGTCTACCAGACGGTCATGAACTTGATCGTTTAGATAACCCAGAGGTATGTAAGCATTGCAGGTTCCATTTCATAACAAATAGCTGTGGTTCTTTGTCCTTCAGAAAAAAAAAATTCAGAATGTCCATTAAGGGGTTCCAGATTATATGCATTGAAAGCAAAATGAGGCCCCATTGCATATTGACACACAAAAAATTGCATGTAAAATATTTAAGTACACGTTGTTTTTCTTTTGTTTGCTAGTATCCACACCACTATGCCTGCATATATGAGTGTTGGGCTCTACTTTTGGGGGCCATTAACTTATATGAGGGGCCATTGGGTGCCCTATTTTTTAGTAAAATTTTGGGGCCTCAAAGCGGCCGCTTGGGCTGCTTGCCCTCAGGGCTGGCCCTGCGGTTAATGGAGTTTATACAATACATGGAATAGGACCATTTCATTTTGTTTCTAAATACCACTTGAAGGTACAAACCATTTATCAGATGAAGTTATTACATGATAGGTATTTAGCTCTCCTATGAAATTCGACTTATCCATTGTGTTTCACTTTATTACTTATGCTTTGAATTAAGTCCACTTTTTTTTTTTTTTTTTTATAACATTTAAATGAACCTATTTCATTTTAGTAGCACTTGTTTAGTATGGGCATTTATTCGATATCAAATGAATGACCTCGCTGCTATTTTATTTTGATAATTCTTGCGATGTCTCCATGTACAATACCAATTTGTGTGTTTGAAACAATGTATAACACTATGGACTCATTCAATATCCGTGGAATGTCCTGACACTCCCTTTGAAAAAATTATACGAGTCATTAAAATGTACAGTCAACTTTAAGAGTGACTTTAGTATCATTAAATATTTCCATTTCTTGAAACCATAGAAGTCTTCCCATGCATGTTATGAAATAACCCAAGAAACTGCTTTGTAAAGAAAATATAATGCTTTTATCCTGGTATGGTGATCAGATTCCCCAAAATGAGCAGAATTAAGTCAGCTTGGTAAAGAAAGAGTAGATTAAGATTAATTTTTGGGCAACTTCAGAACATCTATTACGAATTATAATCTAGTCAATTAGAATTTGAGTTTGATTTAATGGAATAGAGTTTTCTATATTAGCAGCTAAAATTTTATCCATCTTTTTCCCCTCAACTCTGGGATCCAGGTTCAAGGCTTCAATTTTGATCCAGAGGGTGAATATGTGAGGCATTGGCTTCCCGAGCTAGCAAGAATGCCAACTGAGTGGATCCATCATCCTTGGGATGCGCCCCTTGCTGTGCTTAAAGCTGCAGGGGTGGAGTTGGGATTGAACTATCCAAAGCCTATCATAGATATAGATTTGGCTAAACAGCGTTTAACTGAAGCTATATTAAAGATGTGGGAAAAGGAAGCTGCTGTAAGGGCTGCAAACTCAAACGGGACAACTGAGGTGGTTGTTGATAACTCCGATAGTATCGAAAATCTAGCCATCCCGAAGGTCATTTTAAAGGAAAAGACTACTTGCCCTTCTAGTTCATCTCATGATCAGAAGGTGCCGAATATCCAAGATTCCAAGAGCGGTTTGTTTAATAAGAAGAGAGCAAAATATAAGGAAGATGAAAGGGCATTTCAAGATAACTTGCATGATCATAAGAACAAAGCTGGGACCTTGAGAGCAGATGAAGACTTGTGCTCTACAGCTGAATCTTCTTCTAAGAGGCAGACCATTAGCAGAATTTCGTTTTCTGTTCCCCAGACTTGTTCCTCAGTATCAAATGGCAAACCTTTGGAGGAGTATGAATCTTGTGACCTGAAGCAGCGATGGCAAGAACAGATTGACATGGAACAGGGTTCGACCAATGATGGTGAGTAATTAACAAGCAGTTAGTTTGCAATTAAAAGCTTCAACTCAGCTGCATGATTTTGAATCTACTTAACTTCTGTTTTGTGACTAATATGTGTAAATGAATCCATCATAAAACTTGAATCCTAATGTGAATTATAATAATAAATTTAGGAGTTTATGGGTTGTATGAGCCACACTTGGAGTTTGGTAACATGTGCTGATTTGTTTGGTAACAGCCTATTAAGCTTTGGTATGTTTGACTTGCACATTTTATCTCTGTAATATTATGCTGATTTGCTGATAGTATATTAGTATTTGCTTTCATATCTTCTTCTGAGGACAGAATACAAAACTTGGCGGTTAAGAAGCAAATTGGAACACATATAGCCTTTCTCATCTTTGAATCCATACTTTGTATGGATGCATTTCATTCCTTCATTTTACATAAATTTACAGTTTGCGGGGAATTGGATCCGCTGCTACTCCCAGTGGGTGTTGCTCAATGTTGATCGATCCAGTGTGGTCAAGCCTACACTAAGACTACATTAAAAAGTAAAAATAAATAGAAAAGTTAAACATCTGAGCTGATTTGAGAAATAACAAAAATACAGAAATGCCAATAAATTTCCATATGGCCAGTTGCAAAACAAATTTTGAAAAATTGACTTTTGGATTCGAGACCTCTCTTTGGTATGTTAAACCTGCCAAAAATCACAGTTATCTTATAGTCAATTTTTGAAAAAACAGACCATGAAAAAATAATGATATTTTGAAGAACAAAATAGTAACAGTTTTTTACAGTGATATTTTTTCAAAAACTGACCGTTGGATCACCGTGATTATTGCTCAAAAATTATGTGAGAAACATAGGATTATTCTTCATATTTTTTGTCCTTTATTACTCAAGTCAAGACAAATAATGGTGACCTTTGGATCCTCTCAAACGATTATGTGGCGCCATCTCAATGGCGATCAGCAGGTGCACAGCTGAACGAATGTAATGCTGGATTCAGCATGTCATGGTAATTAGTAAGCATTAATTCATGTTTACGCTATAAATATCAATGTATATATATATATATATATATATATATATATATATGTAGACAGTTCAGATCCTGTAAGGACATCCTTATTTATTTTTTCCGTCAATTCACTTTCATTAGGATAGGTAAATGAAAAATCGACCATTGGATTAGATAATCTACTTAAATATATTATGTCTACCAAAAATCATAGTGATCCAACAGTCGGTTTTCAAAATACAAAACTTTGAAACAATTGTTGCAGCATTTAACGGTAAATACTGTAAGAGTATTTTATGGACTATATTTTGAAAATCGATCATTGGATCACTGTAATTTTTGGCAGACATAACATGCATAAAAATATTATCTAATTCAATAGTTGGTTTTTCAAAATAACTATCTTATGGCTCCCAGATGGGGTGGGTTAACGAGAAAAAGTCAACAACCTTCTTACTTGATCATAATTCTAGATATAGATATAGCTATTGCATAGCATACTTAATTTGAATAGATGATAAGTAGTGGGTGGAATGAATTAATCTTACATTACACCAGTTATTGACAAACCTTGTCTGTCTTCCGTTAAAATGGATGGTCGTGGATTTTGAGTCTTCGAAACCCATTGTAATTTACATGAAATTGAAGGTGCAAATTCATTATCTTAAATTAAGCTTTTAAAATGGTTAGGATCATCAATATAATTGATGTTATTACTTTCTTTTGCGATGATAATTGCCATTTTGTTTTTTGGATTTTCTCATTCACAGAGAAGAATTTATTTATAGAATTATATACAAAATATAAAGAAGACATAAATTATATCCATATAAGTCAAACCCTGGACAAAATTTGATCCATGACATACTGCAAAGCTTGATTGTTAATTCTCTTATATTATAAACAAAAAAGAAGCAGGACACTGATTTCTAAATTGACACGCCAGAAGAGCCGCCCGTGCCCCGTGGTCGTCATTAAAATTTATGTTCAAAATTATCTTAATGACCAGCAATGTGACAACCCATGGGCCATGGTGCATGCCAAATATACAGCACGCACCATCAAACACATGATGATGTGTAACAGAACAAGCAACAACGTTAAAGATAAAATAAAATAAAATAACTTGTAGCACACCTTAATGATTCACTATCACAGCTATGAAATAATAATAAAAATAAATAAATAAATCAGACAACTTATAGTGTATGTATGTTTGATTTAATATTTTAATTATATATCGGTTGATTTTTTCGTAATGTTTTGTATCATTATGCGGCATGGCGCTTGAATAAACAACTGTCCAAGGAGAAATTGATAACTCGAAAATCTTTTTTAAATAAATAAGTTTATTATTTCTTAGTCAAGAATTATTATTATTATTATTATTTTTAATTTTTATATTCCCAGTTTGTTTGATCTATTGGCAAACAACTGAAAAATCTAAAAGAAGATGCCACCCAATTTAGTTGGTAAAATCCCGAGGGCGCCCTAGTAGGGATCTGGGTTTAAAATCCCATTGAAACACCTATCTACATCTAACTAATCGCTAACTATAGATAATTGTATGTTATATATTTTGTCTATTAAAAGAAAAAAAATATTTAAAAGATAAAAATAAGGAAAATGTTTTATATTTTAAAAAAATTATCATGAAAGTGTCTCCCAAATGATGTGGCAGATAATCTGACCCTTCTCTGTTTAGTGAATTATTTCTCCATAATAAATGAAAGGTTAAGATTCATTTGTGATATCTTTTTGAGATATATAGTATTACTGTGAAAATAAAGAATAATAGAAGCCCCTGTTATTACATTCAAAAAAAGAAAAGGAAATTTTTCATAGTGAAAAACTGCATGATTTGTATTTTTGGGCATAAGATAAGAACTTCAGAATACGGATGTAACCATCATAATCATGTTTGTCTGAGCACTAAAGGGGTGCTAATGAAGGTTTTGAGAACTCAGGTTCAACATTCTGTTTCAGCTTTATTTGTTGTGGAAAAATAATGGGAAAATTATCAAAACTCCCATATAATCTGGATTTCGTACCAGAATGCCCAAAATTCTATAGGGTTTAACCAATGACCCTTCCAGGATATTTCAAAGTTAACATTTTTTTATTTTTTTTTATTTTATATTGACATGTTTGCTCTTTTTGATGAAATTAAGTTCATTTTTATTTTCATTTAGGGTTTGTAACTGTATTGAAATCTTTACGGGAACTTTTTAGATTACAATTAATTCAAAATTTGAATCTTCAATTTTTCATTGTCCTATCTGCATCTATCTCTCAAAGCTAACGATAATTATGTGTTGGAATGAAAAATAACGGTTGGTGTATCTCTATACAGCTGGTGTTATCTCCATCTGGTTTTCAAACAACTACTATCACCATTAAAATGTTTAGTGCTTTTCTAGAATTATATTGCACGGGGAAGACAAAGCGGCGGAAAGCGTCTTGCAAACTGATCCGAATGGTTGTTTATTGGTTACTAAATGGATTCATGTTATGGGTTGTGAAACAGGTAAATTCACATCTTTTTTTTTTCTTTTCCTTTTTTTTTTTTTTTTGTTAATTTTCAGTTTTATATAGGTAATCATCGGTAAATATACCTATATGGGTTCTACAAATTCAAAGTTTTTACCTTTTTATTTGATTACTTGTTTCAAAATAGACATTAACGTTTGAGTTATGGAAAACAAGTAAATATACATGTTTCCGTATTGTTTGATTATTTGTTAAACAACTAGGATTCTTCTTGTGAGTTGTGAATTAGGTAAAGCATAAAGTTTTAATCTTTTTGTTTGATTACTTGTTTTAGAACATGGATTAGATCTGTTATGGGATATAAAGTAGGTAAATAAACCTATTTGTAATTGATGATGTCAAAAAACAGTAAGGTGGAATATGCCTAAATCGGGGGCTGAAAAGGTGTATTTTCTGGGAACTTGCACCGGTGTGGTGCTCAACCTGTAAACCTCCGACGATCAAATTAGTACTCAAAGACAAAAAACAGAGAGAATATTTGAAGGTGGGGTAAGGTTTTTTGTGCATACCTCGTATCGGATGTGACCTTCACCTTTTATAGGGTCGGTCGCGTATTGTAATTACACGATGTCCGTACGGGATAGGGTCGGAAATACCCTTTTAGGATATTTCCGTAACCGTTTCACAAGATCATGATGGCCTGTCACTGTCCAACATCAGGTGTCAGAACCCGCAGGTTTTGCAGAGGCCGTTAGTATAATGAGTGTCCACTTTACAGCTGGCTTTGTAGAGATCGGGCAGAATAAAGAGATCGGGTATCATTTCAGAAGATTTGGAAATGATCAACATAGAACGATCGGGTTGACGTTTCATCCACGTGTCATTAAACGATCGGTAGACCGTTTTCTCCCACTTCAGTAATGCTTTTAAAACTCAAATACTTCCCCCTTCAAAAGCGGTCCATTCAAAATAAGTAAATTTATATGTTTAACATTTTCAAACATATAAATTTATATGTACGAAAATAAAAAAGAAAATATCTATGCTTTCTACTCTGTACATTTTCACTTTGGATTAGGATTATTTTTTATCTATCATTATAACTTAGTTCGTATCTTGAATTTAGATGTAATAAATGTTAAGTTCTTTTAGGATATCTATAAATAGAATTGATAAGGTTTAGAAGTTCCAATTGTTTGGGACTAATATTTCTATAATGAAAAATATTAAGAAAATAAACTATAAATTTAGAAGGAAAAATAATAATTCAAAATTCGAAATGAACGTAATATTCATAAAGTGCTTCCAATTTGGGATATCATCACCCTACACCCCCTGAGGATCACGGGATCCTCTTGTAACCATCGAAAATCAATTTTGGTAGTTTTAAAAATTTGCCAATAATAAAAGAAGGCAATTTTGTCAAAACCTAAATTTTTTGTATTTATCTTTAACCAATTTTTTAATAGGGATTTTTGGGTGTATGATGCCTCCATTAAGGGTTATGGGTTAAGCTTGAGCTCATCTTGTTAATGCTGCGTAAGTATTACACAAGATTGTGCAAGGCCAGCTCACCTTTTTGGCCCTTTTCCATGTAAAATATTTTAAAAAGTTTGAGCAATTAAAGTTATGTTGATATGATCCAAAAATTGAATAACTTTACACAATTTATTTTTATGACGCTCCAATAATACTTATATGATCATTTTTTCTTTTTTTTTGGTTAGAGGAGTATCCTAACGTACTTTTGGTTAAAACAGTCTCATGCATGTCCCATTCCAAACACCCACACCAACATTTTAGCTTTGTGCAATAAAATTTTCGTAGATTATTTGGCCACTTCAATGGCCATTCAAGGTGCAAAAAGATTTGGGAAAACCATTCTGAACATTACCTTTCCCTTATCTAGTGTTTTTTTCTTTATTCTTTATTTTTTGTTCTATTTTGTTTTCCCTTTTTTTTTTTTTTTTTACTTTTTGTTGCATTCATTCTATAAAGATTATTAATAATTTTATTTTCAAAATAAAAAAATTTAAAAATAATTACAGACAATATAAAAAGTTAAGTAGTGGAGTTCCATTAAGAAAGAATTAAAATGTAAATGGTGGAGTTCCATTTGTGCTTTCACCTTTCCTCATCCATATCCCTCTATTAAATCTAACTAAAATAAAATTAATTTAGATTACACAAGGAGTTCCACTCACTAGAATATTTAATTGGACCATCTATTCATTTGATCCATTAGTGCTGTATGATTGCCTCATTGTCACTCATATTGTCTTTGTTTTTTTATATAGAATATTGTCTTCTAAACTCACCGACTTAGTTTAAGAAAAATTACTAAAAGCAATTAATGGTTAGAACTCAGGGCTCGTTTGGATTAGCTTTTTTAAAAATTACTTTTGGAGCTTAAAATTCCATTTGATCTAAAGAGAAGAGAGATAATTCTTTTTGGGCAACTTGAAGAATAATATGATGGATGTCAACATTTTTATATTAGAAGAGACTGTAGCAAAAGATATAGCCTCCTAATTTGAGTATAACTTTACAAAAAAATGTATTCTCCAAAAATGATTTTAAAAAAAGCTATCCCAAACAGGCTTTAGAGTATCTGGTTTAGGATATACACATAAAAGATAAAAGAGAAGCTGGAGATTGTCCAAGAAAGGGTGGGATCGTCATGCCATTGCACTTTTGTGTGATCGTCCTTGCTTTGTACCTCCCATTATTTGTACCCTCTGGCAAATCTCACCCAAAATAAAACGTCCCAAGATTCGCATCTGTACCCTTTGGTTTTTCAAAAAGCCAATGAAAAGCACAGCCTCATTTCTCTCACTAGCTTTTTCAACAATTTAATGGACAAATCGCATGTGGGCGAATGCCTTCGAATCTTTAAAGCGAGCACCCCCAGCACTTAATATACCATCATAATAACCTCCAACTAAGAAAAGCCTTTGTGCCCAATTATCCTAACATCACTTTGTGGAAATTAATTCCATGTTCTATCTCTAGTGCTTCTTTATCTTATCAGGCACAATATCTTGAACATTTCATTAACAGTGACAGTGTCCTAAAAAGAACTAGCACAATGAATTCCATGTTCTATCTTTATGATAATAATATTATATATGAATTATATTTTGAAAATAGAATCCATTGTAATGTTTAGAATATTGTATAGGATAACATTAGGGGAATTGTTTTTCCTCATTATATCAGGGTTCTTAATGAATGAATTTTTTTTTACCATGAAAATGGAAAATATCTTAAAAGAAATTTGTCTAAAATAAATTATATTTATTTTCTAAAATTTGCTGTATTTTTACAAAAAATATTCTTCAAATTGTTTTCCATTTTTACAGTTTTCCAAAGACAAATAAAAGAAGTTTTAATCAATTGCAACACCTATTTCCTTTTTATTTTCTTTCCCAAAAAACCATCTATTGATTATTTAGTTATTTTTATAAATACTAGATTTAACGTACACGCAATGCATATAAACACGATGTATGTACAATGTGATAATGAAAAGAAAAGAAAACTTATAGTTATGGAGAGAGAGAGAGAGAGAGAGAGAGAGAGAGAGAGCCGGCCGGCCGACCGACCTGAGGGCAGGCCTAAAAGGCAATCGCCTTGGGCATCAATTTTGTAGAAAAATTTAGGGACATTAAATTTGATTTTAGTAGTGATATATTACATAGGCAACCAATTTTTATTTAAGGACAGCCCAAAGGGTCAAACCTCAATATACTACATATGTTCTACTATTTAACCTCTATTTTTTGTCGTTGCATTTTTCTTTAGAATATAATTTTTGTTAATTTCTTGGTATTATTGTTTTATGTATGTTTAACACATTTATGAAAAATATAGTTGAATTATATTCATTAATGAAATTATATTCAAAAGTTGTAATCAAATCTTGTTTATTAGTTTGATATATTTGTAATGATGATAGGAGGTTTCGGGTGAGCCTATTTAAAACTCTCATTGTGAATTGATTGTTTATTTGTAAGGAAAAAATTACATTGATTCAATAGTCGGTTTTTGCAATTTTGAAAAAAATTGTAAAATATAATGAAAAAATTATGAAAAACTATCATATTCTATTTTTTGAAAAACCAACTGTTTGATCAATGTAATTTTTTGTATTTTTGATATGAATAAGTGAAGTATCAAATCCAACAGTTGTTTTTTCAAAATAAATGTTTCAACTCTCAAAGTTGGTCAAATGCACAAGGTAAGACGAAAAAGAGAAGACAAAAAGGGTGGACGAAAAAAATTGTTGTATTTGTAATGATGATATGAGGTTCCAGATAAGCCTATTGAAAACCCTCATTGTAAATCAATTGTTGTAGGTATTTTTGATTAGTTTAATTATATTTGTAATTATGATAGGAGGTTTGGGGTGAGCCTATATAAAGTCTTTTTTCTGATTTGATTGTTATAGATTTTAGCTTCTTATATATATATATATATGTAATGGTGAATTGGTGATAGGAGGTTTGGGGTGAGCTTATTGAGAACCCGTTTTGTGAATTGATTGTTGTACATTTAGTTTTTTTTGGGTCAATATGTAGTAGGGGCAACATTTTAGGAGCCCGCCTAGATCATCCAAAATCTCAGGATCGGCCCTGGAGAGAGAGTACATGAGTGAAGAGGAAAAGAAGATGGAAAGATACTTCATACAATAAAAAATAAGAATGTGGAGTTTTGAAATTTCTAAAAGATAGGAAGGTTTGGGTGTATTGAAATTTTACATATAACCTACTTTATAATAGTATAGATAGATTAAATAGACTTTCAAAATAGAATTTATTTTTTATACCACATGTCTCCATCCAATTAGATAGCCGAGAGTGGTCGGAAAGCAAAACTTAGCGTCTGACCAATAATACTCATTAAGGAATAGCTAGGGTGGTGGAGGGCTAGCTTTAAACTTTTAACCATATAAGGAATTAATTTGGAGCAAAATATTAATAAGTGTAGTTCTAAACTCTTCTATATTGTAAAAATAAATAAATAAATAAATAAAAATAAAATACTTCTAAAATTTAGATTAAATTTCACTTTAATCTATAAATTTTAAATTACTTTAAATAAGTCCTTAAAGTATTCACTTTGATACTTTATATTTTAAATTGTTTCAAATTAGTCTTAGAAGTACTGATCTTAGCCTCAAATTCTTTTAAAATATCGATTATATTCCTCTAATCTTTTTATATTAAGCAATTTAAAATAAAGAAAGGCTAGGGAGCATGGTCACAATGGTAATTCTCGTGATTATAGAAGAAACTTGGAGCAAACAAAATGGCAGGTACCTTCGTTAAGAAAATATTTAAATATCCCAATCCAAGTTTCAATAGGACTGGTCTTTGTACGGAAAACAACATCTTTTCCTTGTAGTTCTCGTACAAAAGTAACGAGGCACCTCTAATCGCGTACCAACCCAAAAACAAAGGTAAATTAGCATTTCACTCTTCACCCAAAAGCAAACAAAACAAAATAGCATTTCCGTATTTTAACAAAATATCGAGCCTGTTTCTTATAACTTTAAAGTTCTGATAAGGGATAAAATCTAAGAGATATAAATCCAAATAATCCCAAACTAACTAAGGGGATATGATTATCCCTCATTATAAGGAGATAAGTCATATCACAAAGGATTATTGGATCCCTAAAATCATGAAGAAGGAGTTCAAATTAAAGAAGGAATGAGTTTTAGATTATTATAAAAGGAACAAGAGCCACCTTAGTAAGGCACGCATAATTCATTCTTAAAATCCGTAATTGAGAGATCAATTTGCTGACTTGATCGTCGGAGTTTCTCGCCTGATAAATTTCGGGGAGTACTTTTTTGTTGTTTGCAGGAGTGGCTGATTTTCGACCCCATCAAGTTCCAACAGCCGTTAGATTCAATACGTGGAAAGCGTCCATTGGCAGATCCCTCGAACCGAATATTCCTTCATAACATTCCTGTTTCCTTCCTTCACTTTAAAACCTCCTTCTTTTCATTTTTTCGTAAACCAAACAAAAGTTACAGAGAGAAAGTAGAAAGATAACAAAAAAGTGATGAGCGAGGCTTTGAACCGGGACTACAACGTGTGCGAGGAGATCGGACGGGGACGATTCGGCGTCGTTTTCCGTTGCATCTCTCGGGAATCCGGCAACTCGTTCGCCTGCAAATCGATCGACAAACGCCTACTGTCCGACGACACTGTCGATCGACAATGCCTTTACAATGAACCTAAGATCATGCAGCTTGTTTCTGGTAATCCTAACGTTGTACAAATCTTCGATGTCTACGAGGACGACGCCTACCTACACATAGTAGTCGAACTCTGTGACCTCCCCGATCTCTACTATCGAATCACGGATCGGATATTCTCCGAGTCGGAGGCGGCTCTCGTCATGGTTCCGTTAATGCAAGCCGTGGCTCACTGCCATCGCCGTGGCGTAGCTCACCGAGACATAAAGCCCGATAATATTCTGTTCGATAATCGGAACCGGTTGAAACTCGCCGATTTCGGATCGGCGGAGTGCTTCAGGGAGGGTGAAATGATGAGTGGGATCGTTGGAACGCCGTACTACGTGGCGCCGGAGGTGGTGGCGGGGATGGAGTATGGGGAGAAGGTGGATGTGTGGAGTGCGGGGGTAATTTTGTACATAATGTTGGCCGGAATCCCTCCTTTTTACGGTGATTCCGTGCCGGAGATCTTCGAGGCTGTGTTGCGAGCGAATTTACGGTTTCCGGCTAGGGTTTTTCACTCGGTTTCGCCGGCGGCTAAGGATCTGTTACGGAGGATGCTCTGTAAGGATGTTTCCAGGAGATTCTCTGCCGACCAAGTTCTAAGTAAGTATCCACACACACACATTCGTATATATATGTGAGTATATGTATATTGTTATATTTATGTACATATATACATTGCGTCTTCGGTTAAGTGTTTGGACGCCATGAAGTTAATGTCTTCGAGCATATGAATTTTGTTGTTTTATTTTTTAAATTTGCATTTAAAAAAGAATTAAATCTCTTCTTCTGTTTTATGCCTTTTTCTTTTGGTGCTCTTCTGTTTTATGCTTTAATTACTTCTTTATTATGATATGATTGGGATTTTTTGGCTTTGTTTTCTCTTTAATTTTGCTTTATCCTCTGTTTACTGAGAAAACAGTAAATTTCGAATCTTAATAATTTGGTTTCTTTTCATTACATTTCCTCGCAACCAAACAATAATTTTTCACTTCTTTTTTAGGGCAGGTAAATTAATTAAAAAGTAATAATAATAACCCAAGAGATAGCTCAAATGGTTGGGCTTCGGCGTACCAAGTCCGAGCTTCCCGTTTTGAGTCTCCTGGACCATCTACCCAAGGTATTTGCCTTGCGTCTTACCTGATGTCCGTGGTTAGTAAGGTATTGTGATCACCCGGGGATTAGTCGAGGTGTGGATAAGCTGGCCGGACACCCACGTCATTAAAAAAAAAAAAAAAAAAAAACTTGGATAGAATTTTCAAATTTCTGGGAACAAATCCAGAATATTAACGCGAAATGAAATTCAAACGAACCGATAAGAGTTGGTAGAGCAGTTTTCGCCGTTAAAATCTTAGCGGGCTTTAGATTCGGATTCTTAGCGAGGTTTGTTAACGCCTTTACTTTTTGGGGTTTTACTGTTGGCTATCTTGCAACTTCCTCTTAAATTTCTCATTTCCGTTACAGAGTGAGATGATAAAAGACAAGTTACTGAAACGGGTTTGTTGGTGCTGTTTTAATGGCAGGACATCCATGGATGACCAGAGATGGAGAGACCAGATCAGCTACCGATACGACTTGAATCTCTCTCTCGCTTTATATATATAGTATATCGTGCTACTGCACATATAACGAGTAGCATGGTGGTGGGAATCCTGGGTAGTTTTTTGTTTCAGGAAAAGCTTTCGATGTATATGACTATATGGACGAGTTTTTCGATGCTTGAGCAGAGAATGTATAGCCAATGTATTGAAAAATAGAATTAGAAGCCTGCAGCATCTTTAGATTTACAGCTGTTGGAATTGTTTTTTTGTGTTTTATTTTATGATGAATGAGTCCAAACCAGTGATGATCTTTGTCCGCTGCAACAATCTTTGATCGATGTTTGATTTTGATCCTCTCATCCTTCTGATATATAGTTGCTGTTCCTGTTCATCTGCTTCAATTTACCCGCTAATCTTTGCCATGCGCGGCACCCAAGAAAGGATTGAACCTCCCTTCATTCCTTTTCGTCCCATTAATTCCCTAATTATAGAATTTTAAAAAATTCTCTTAAATAATTGCGTATCTTAAATGGTTATCTTAGTTCAACAATTTTAATAAATTTTTATTAGTCAAATCTTGCCAGTATTGAAGGATGTGAGCTGATTTGCCTAGGCATATTCCAAATTTTGTCACCATAGAAGAAAAGGGTACAAATGGGGAGCAACTGTTTAGACGTTGCAGGATCCACCTACTATGCGTATTCTTTTGGTTTGCATCCTTCAAAGTTGGCATATGAAATTTGGGAATCAGCGACTTTTGATGGACTGTGTAGTGTTGAGTATTTTAGCCGTTAATGGTGCCTAACTGTTGACTCCACTCAGGGCACCGCTTAGGGCCCCAGTTTTTTTTGCAAAAAATTAAGGCCTCCAAGTTGGGGTGAGAGTAGTAATAAAAAAATGTCTCTTCTTATTCCATGCAAATTGTGATTGGGCCTCCCTTGGATTAGAAAAAAAAATTGTAGGCCCCTTTGTCTCCTTTCTCACTAAGAAAAACATGTGGGCCCCTTTATTTTTGTGTCTTCATTTTACCTCTCCCACATGGAAGAGTTTAATTTGAAAATTAAAACCATTTTCTGACTCCCAATTCCTACTTCGAACCTCTCTCTCTCTTACTCTCCCGTCTCTCTGTATCTTGGTACAAAAGGGTTAGTCCCCCACGGTCTCCACTTTTAGTCTTTCACTCTCTCTTTCCTTGAGTATCAAAGGTCCCCACTCTCTGTATCTTGGTAGTTGGTACAAAAGGGTTGGTCCCCCATGGTCTCCACTTTTAGTCTTTCACTCTCTCTCTCCTTGAGTATCAAAGGTCCCATAACACCGTACATATATTTTTAAGTTTCTGCCATTTTTTATTAATTTATTGTTATTGTTATTAATTAATTATTTTGAGAATGAAAATTTTTATTTAGACTATTGATTTTGGACTTTTAGGCAAGATCTTTGTATTGTAGTATAAATCTATTTATTATCATTTGTGGTGAGATTGAGATTTTTGATTTAGGGTTTTAATTTTAGGGCTATATGCTTGTTATATATGGTAGCATGAATTTAATAATTGTTAATATTTGAGATTTTTTATTTAGGACTTTTATTTTAGGACTTTATGTGCTATGTATGTTTGTATAAATTTATTATTGTTCTTAGCTTGTTTTGAGATTAAGATTTTTTACTAGCAAAGCAAATTAAAAGAATAGTATGTAGTTTAATATATTACATACAAATTTTTTTTGTGCGATTACTAGCAAAGAAAAATAAAAGAATAGTATATAGATTAATCTATTACATGTAATAATTATTATTATTATTTTTTGCCAGTAACTAGTAGGGTCCCAATTTAGGAGTTCGCTGAGAGCCTCCCAAACCTCGGGGCCGGCCTGATTCCCCTCCTTGTGAATTGTGATGATATTAGTATTATTTTACTAGAAGAGGGCCCCAAACACCGAAGCAAACAAACTGGAGACGAAAAGAGACTCTTTCCTTCCCCTTTTAAAAATGGAAAGAATAATTCTTCTACTCATGAAGTCTATATGTCTTCAGTTTAGGGCCTGCTATATCTATATAATATACACACGTTTTAAAGCTTGTGGAGTGCCCATCTACGTCACGAGTCCACACACTATCACCCTTCTCGCATGGTATTAAGAAACGTCTGAAATTGATTCTCCATTATTTTGGGTCCAACAAATGGCTTAGGCTTTCATTCGAGATGAAAGAACGAGAGTGACAGAATCAATTGCTTTCGCTTTCATTTGACATCTATACGTCCTATAAAATTGTAATTAATTGATAAAAAAAATTATTATAGAAATACATATAGAGAGTATAAAGATATGGCTCATAAAATTTTATCAAAGATTCTTAATTGAATTATTATTATAGATACTAATTTATTTTTAAGGGCGCTGAACTCGATTTTTCAAGAATAGGCATGATTTATCTCTTTCTATTCTATTATGAAAAGGAACTTGTATAAAAATAAAAATGCTGATCAATGAGAAAAAAAATTCTAGCAGTGTATAGTGACATGGCAAAGTCCATGGAATCTAAACACTAGGACACTGTCATCAATTTGATTAAGTTAGGTTGGTAGTTGGTACTGGTCACTGTCTCTCATCAATACTTCTCTCCGCCATGAGCCCTTAGCTTTACGTACTTTTCTTTGTTTATTTCTGTGATATGATTACAATCAAATAAGGTGTAAGGGACAGGCGTACATCAGAGAGCCCGACACAAATTAAACATGTGGGTCTTCTCTTCTGTTCCCCTGTATGCACGAAAATTATATATGGTCTAGTAGTGCTGTTTACGTGTTGGATTCTTGAACCGGAGTGACATGGTGCTCGATCTCTGAGCACCATGCCAAACTAACTATTTTAACAGAGAGCCGGAGTGACATGGTGCCAGGCATACTGGGGAATCATCCCGGGTTTAACAAAATCAAAATAGAGAGACAAATTAACATACATATGTGTCTATGATATTTATGATATGACAATCTTAATCTATATATCTTTTAATTTCAATGGCGGAATTATTCTATAAGCTCATTTCAGCTCTTGGATAAATATAGAGGAGAAAAAGTGTCTAGTTGTCTTTCCTAACTCACTAAATTTTCTACACTAGTTTCAATTCAATTTAATAAATAATAAAATATTAATGACCAGACTGACTAGTTAAAAATCAAAATAATTAGTATATTTGGAGTGTAAAATATTTTGGTTGGTCAAAGGAAAAGATAAAAGTACTATTTGAATTTTATTTGGCATTTTAGCTCTGAGGCATCGGCTATACACCAAGTGTGGAAATAGTGATGGCTAACCTATAAGTATTATCATATATATATATATATATATATATATATATATATATATATAAAATACAGCAAGGGTATGTGTTAGACGTCCCGGATCTTCCGTTTTTACATTTTACAATCGGCAATATATTTTCTTTTTCAATTTATTGTAGTCTCATTATTATAATAATGTGGTTATGTTGCTACAATTCAATTAGAATTATAAATTTCTAATGTTGGAAAAAAGAAGAAGAAAAAGAAAATGGAAATCCACTTGTAAATGAATAGGCCTTAAGTTAATCCCGTGCTTCCTGCGGGATGTATGCTAGTATGGCTATAACTTATAACTCTCTCTCTCTCTCTCTCCCTGCATATTCTTGACACTGTTTCAACTTCATCCAAGACCTAAGCCATACACTAAGCTATCATCCTAACTAGGCCTAAGCCATACACCAAGCTATCATCCTAATGGTAGTCGTAGTTCCTAGTTAAGACACGATATAATTTGTTGCTCCATGTACATCTCAGCATGATTACCAATCTAAAAGAGTGAGGACTATATGATTGCAAAATAATGCCAATTACTCGCATTATCTCTTCACCCAAATTATTTTGTGGCTAGGGTAGTGATATTTCTGATTACCTTACATGCAACAGACAATGAATATAACTTTTTATACAGGTTTTTAATAATTTATTGTAGGAGTCATATTTTGTGAAACAATCTCTTGAATTATATGTTCTTCTCATGTAGATCATATTTTTCAAATAATAAGTCAATCAGAAATTAAAATTAATTTCTTCCATAGATGTAATATTTTTCATTAATTATGAATGTGAGTTTATGAATTGGATGACTACGGTCTACAGGTGTCCAATCAAGATAATATTTAAGAGGCATGCATGATTCATAGGAGATGAACATGTAATCCAATAGTATGTCAAAATTGAATTAATGTAAGCTGTACATCCCTATAAACTTATAATTTATTATCAATATAATTCAATAAATAATCAAATAGTTTTGGGTACCATTCGTTTATTTTTCTTGGAATTGAAGGTCTCGTGCAATACAAATTATTAGGCGGTCGTTTTCGCTTAGAGCACAAGTACTCTTGGTGGCCTATATATTAATCCAAAACAGCGACATGGGAAGAGTAATAAATTTTGTTAGTTATAGGTATTGTGTCGTTGGCAGTGGGAAATTTGATACAGAAAGCTTTCAAGTTGGAGCTACAATCTGAGAATTGCAAGCAATGTAGCCCCCAACATATGACACACTCAGGTTTCCCGTGGTCCCCTTTTTTTTTTTTTTTTTTTTTTTTTTTTTTTTTGAGTTACAATGGATAGGAATTAGCTATATAGGTATTGTGTTGGCAGTGGCATGACATGCACATGACGACACAAAATTGATGCAGAGAGGTTTCAAATTGGAACTACAATCTAAGAATTACAAGCAAAGGAACATGAGTGTAGCCCCTACATGTCGGTTTTTCTGTGCTATTTTTTCTTGGATCTTCATGCATGTGCTGGTGGGTCTGATGAGCAAACTCATATCTATATATTTTAATGCATTAAGAATAATAATACATTTGTACCGTTGGTGTTGTGAGCTATTTTTTTCCTATATTCCGTTGATTAATTACCATGCTTTTTCATTTTCTTCATGTAAATTTTGTACTACCTCTGACCTAGAAGCTTGGACAAATGCCTAAAACAGATTGTCCTAATCGATCAGAAAAAAGTTAAAGAAAGGAAATGAGAACCTATCCAGTCTCGACATGCATAGTATAAAAAATGCTCGCATAGAATTATTTCCGAATTTATTCATGATTTTATCATCAAACGATCCAAATTAAAATCCAAATTCATCCCGTAAATTTAAATATTGCCGGCCATATGGTGAGAGTATCATTAATTGGCTAATTTGAAGCAGAAGTAATCAAGACTAATGAATGTTACCTTACCCGAAGGCATGAATCATGTAAACATAATCCACCTAAAAAGGGAATCCGATCGAGTTCTCTGTTTTTTTTTTTTAAGACCTCAGGACTTGCAATGAAGCCTAGTTTTAGTTTTAATACAGTAATATTATTGTGCATTGCCCATAGTCCCAGACCATATTGTTGCAGGATCTGTGAGGCTGTTTCTATGGGCACAGCTCCAGTAATGAATTCTACTTCTGTTTTGAGTTTGGCAAACCTGTGCACTGTACAAGATAGTATTGGAACACAAGCTTTAAGCCTAGTTTTTTTTATCAATTAAAAGCCCAGCCCATATAGATCAATTAGGAGCACAGCTTTGGGCACTGCTTATGCATAAGATAGCCAGCTCTCGTTCTTTCTCTGCCTGAGCCCATGGAGCAAATAGGCCAGTGTACAGGAAAAATCTCTAGTGCCAAAGCCCATAGAGCAATTAGTCTCTCCTCCGTCTCTCTCTCTCTACTGATTTTAGCTTGTTTGAGTCTAATTGCCATCAAGGCACTCTCATTCCTTTTTCAATCAACTTTCTCTTCTCTGATTCTTGTTTCCCTTTTGATAGTATAGAAGATAATCAAAATAAGGCATGCACCACACATCATCATATTTATTATAACAAATGTTTTTCATCTCCTTTTATTATTATTTTATTTCGTCTCTCTCACAAGAAATGTGATTCATGTAAGTCTTACATGAATATGGTTCCCATTCCTTAATTATGAGAGATATAGGAAGAGAAGTAGTTAGATAAGTGACAAAATGTATCGCACTACTAAATTGAGTCTATCTTATTGGATACATTCAGTTAAAATTGATTTAATCACACTTACCAAAATTAATGAAAAAATTTGGTCAAATACATCACCCTTAGAGAGTTTTCTATCCAACATGTTCTAAAATATGTGTAATATCTTTTGAAATAGGATTGTGAATTGTGTTTCACAATTAAGGGGACCATAGCAGATTTTTCTCTACTTATTTTATTAACTGCTTTTGCTGATACTTTTTTTTGGGTCTTTTCTGGGCACTTGAGTAAACTTTACATAAAGATAAAAACTGAAGAAAACACAACCACTCAACTAATCCCAGCGACCTTGTAGGTTCCCAAGGGCTAGGAAACTCAGGAGGAAACAGCCAAAGGCTCACTCTGCTACCTAACTCATTACACAGACTCTCATAAAGAAATCAACTAGCTGAATCTTCTCCCTATAGATACACCTACAACAAATAAAGAATACAAGCTCCAAGCAAGATTAACTTTTTATAATGATAATGATGCTGTTTTTGTTTTGTAAAAAAATGGAATGATATCATTTCCATAGGACATATTCAAATGCCTCCAAACAAGTTAAAAGTTCAATCAAGATTATATATATACATATATATCAGCATCACGTAATGGGATTCAATTTGATGTTCAGTTAATTTGGGAAGGTAGAGATTCTGTTTATTGGGATTGATTTCATTTCTTGGGAAGAAGACATAAAGACATGGCATGTGCTTCATTTCATACGGGACAAAAGCGGTCGGTCCATCTACATATATAGATCACCTAAATTTTCAAGAAATCATTTTACAAGACTCATTAAGGAAATTAACATAATTTGGACAAAAAAATTGTTCTATAATCACGGTTAGGTTTGCAATTCATTGAGTTAAAATCGTTTGTTTAAAGTAAAACCAACTTAGAATGATGAGTTCTCTGTTAATTAGGAATGACTTCCACCGAGAATGCTTGGTAACTTTTCGATTTTAACATCCCAATTATGAATTTCAGGCAAAAACCGACAAGTAGAAAGGCCGGAATTGTTTTACAATTTAAGGCAAGTTTTCAATTTTAACCACTCAATTATGAATTTCAGGCAAAAATGGACGAGACATTTCAGGCAAAAATCGACAATTATGAGTGCTTGGCGAGAATTTTATCATATATGCAAAAGCATCGCATTGTGTATTTCAGGCAAAAACCGACAAGTAGAAAGGTCTTGTTTTATAAATTAAGACAAGTTTTGAATTGTAACCACTCAATTATGAATGCTTGGCAAGAATCTTATCATATATGCAAAAGTATCGGATTACTAATCCAACTTTTTATGGATGTTTTTTAGCGATTAACGGCTATGATTTTTGAGTGATTATTTCCCCCTCTTTTTCCTTTCTATACCATTCAGAATGTCAAGTTTTGTTTGGTTGGGAGTCCAATTTTTAACCAATTTGAGAAAACAAACACCATCACTCTGATAGCGATTACATCACATGGAAGTCCTTGCAATGAAATTAATCAAATTATTGATGGTATACAGTAGGTGAAGTGTCCATTCATGGGGTCCCTTTAATTAAATTTAACTTCAAACTTCTAGCACCTAAAATTCCAAGTCCAATGAGACATCAACAAACATGCACAAAGAAAACAGCAATGAGAACAAGAAAAATCAAAGTATAATGTTTGGTTGTTGGGAAAATGGAGGAAAATAAGGAAAAACAAACTTGGAATTCTTTTGATCAGGTAGTTGGGCAGAAAGTTCTGTTCAATGGGGAAGAAAAAAACTTGGTGCAATGATGTACCAGATGACATGATCAAACCAAGCAATGAAAATGTAAGACGAGGAACTAAAATGTTTCTTTATAAAGTACTTCTGATTACATCTGTAGAACTCAAATACTACATTAACTCATCCTACTACAACAAACACCCAAGTAGTCTAAGCAAAAGAGGAGAAAATAAGCATTAACAGGGATAATTCATTTTAAATTGAGAGTGAACAGAAGAGCTTATTTTGCCTAAACATGTGCCTTCTGCACATTAATAGGTAAATTGGATCAACAGATCGATCGAGAGCCAAATTAAACTGGAACTGTCCTCAAGTCATGACCAGCTCGTTGTGTCATCGGCTCCATCCCCGTCTCGCTTTCGTCCTCGTTCTCGCCAGACATTTCCTCAAGTGATTTTCCGTTGGACTCAGGAACTAAAAATGTAAACAGAATGCCCAAAAAGTTTACCACACCAAGAACAATAAGGGAATTCCTCACCCCAATACCAGGTGGATATCCCTTATCTGTCTTGCTTTTGTCCTTGTCTTGAGCAGCATATAAAAACCCAAATGCTCCCACAATGGCTCCTGCCTTCCCAGATGCTGCTGATATTCCATGGCATGTCGAACGTAGCCGTGCTGGGAAAATCTCTGCTGGCACAACAAAAGTGGTGGCATTTGGACCAAAATTCGCAAAAAAGAATGTAAGCGAATACATGATGACGAAACCAATTCGATTGTCTTTTAAGGTCCAGTGATGATAAGGAATAGCTAAGGCAAACATGAACACAGTCATGAAAAAGAACCCCATCAATTGGATTGCAAATCGTCCCATATGATCAATGAATGCCACAGTGAACCAGTAGCCTGGAACAGTACTGCAGAGGGCAATAAGAGTTTGTGCTCTCGCAATTCTGTAAACCTCTTCAATAGCATTCATAGTTTTTGCTGCAGGAATCCACCCAATTGCAGAAAAAATGTCCTTTTGGAAGAGATTCTGACTGTAAAAGGCGATATCCAACAAGAACCAAGTAGTAGTAGTTCCAAGCAAGTGAAGCCCATGTCGACGAGCAAATTGCTTTGACAACAAACCAAAATCATTGCCAGGCTCTACAGCCATCTTCTCCACTTTCTCCTGCTCTGCCTCTATATCAACCTGCAGAACTTTCGACATATCAGCCGCAGCCTGTTTAGCATTCTTAGCAACCAAAGCAGTGTAACGAGCAGTTTCTGGCATCTTCATACGCCAGTAATAAGTAAGCAAAGCCGGAATTGCCCCAAACATCACAATAATTCTCCAAACATAATCAGCTTGTGGAACAGTTGATAGAGTTGCATTAGTTTCATAAGCAGGGGCATCATATTTGGCCTTAAATGCAGCCGATACAATAATTGCCACCATCCCACCAGCCAAAATTCCAAATCCTTGCATTGCAAAAACCGCGGCAATGAAGGCACCGCGAGTTTTCTTGTTAGCATACTCAGACATGATTGTGGCAGAAAGCGGGTAATCGCCGCCAATGCCAAAGCCAAGCCAGAACCTAAAGAAGCAGAGTGTTGCAATAACACCATTAGGGTCTTTGCCAAAGGAAAGGCCAGAACCAATTGAGCATATGACCATGATCATAAGTGTCATGCCGTAGACTCTTTTTCTGCCCATTTTGTCACCGAGCCATCCGAAAAAGAGCTGCCCAGCAAGAGTGCCACAGAATGCTACACCATTAACAGCAGCAGCGACATTTGGAGGCAGAGTGCCGGGCTTGGCTCCACCTTCCTCGTGGTAATATATGCGGCCAAGCAATTTGGTGACAAGGGATATGCAAAAAAGATCATATGCATCGGTGAAGAACCCCATGCCTGCAATTACAATTGCTGTAAAATGGTACCATTGTGTTTTGGCTATGTCAAGTGCGTTAAGCACTTGCAGTTGTTCCTTGGCCATGGGGCTCTGTCAAATTTTCTTCTTCTGAAATTGCTGTATCCTGAAAGATAAAAATACAGGGAGATATGTAAATAATTACGAGGAAAATATCTTAAAGGCGTTTGCCGTCTGAGAAGTGAGAATCCGAAGAGTCAATAGGCGAGTTGACCCAGCCGAGTCAATCAATTAAAGCTGTGTGATAGTGCATGAATCTAAAGAGATGAGGTTTCTGGGAAGTCGACAAAGAAAGCTAATTTTTCAACAGTTTTGAAAACTCGTGTAAACACAAGACTTTTCAAAGATATGAACATGTGACTGACTATTTATTATACATTAATGCTGACAGCAGAAGGAACGTGGGAAAGTCACAAAGTGATTATTTCTTTTTAAAATATCCTAAATCTACTTTACTTTGCTTCAGTTTTAAGTCTGATTAGTATTTAAAATTTATTTTTCAATGGGTTGGGCTTAGAATTCATAAAGATTCGTGGGAGTAGATCAATTAAATGAAAACCCGTAATTTCAAAAACTTTTTTTATTTTCCCTTTAAACTTCTCTGTTGGCTTCCCATTCTTACTGTTAGTGAGTTTTTTTTTTTTTTTTTTTTTTTTTTGCAGAGCTATTCACTGAAAAGAACTAAAAGTTTGATAAAAAGGAAGAAGAAGAAGATTGAAAGTTTTTCAGACCAATTCAGTTAAAAGAGCAAGAAGCTTGTTAAAGAAGAAGATTGGAACTTCGAAATTAAAGAGGGAATAATCTGGTTGAGAATGGAAGTTACAAGGGCAGAGGAAAAGTGGAAACAAGCAAGAAAGAAAATACAGGATCGATCCACAAGCTGAAGTAAATTTCACAACTCTTCTTTTAAGTTAATTAAATATATACAGAAATGATCAAGTAACGACTCATCCTGCACCTTAATTTAAGGTACACTCACCATTGAAATATATATTTTAAAAAACTGTCTGTTAGATTAATAATCTTCTTATGTATGTCATGTCTGTCAAAAACTACTGTCATCTGACCTTCAATTTTCAAAATACAGTCTGTTGAACAATTGTTAGAGCATTGAACAATAAATACTGCTTAAAGTATTTTACGAACTATATTTTAAAAATTAATTGTCAGATTATTGTGATTTTATACACGATAAAATTATCTAATCTAATTATTGATTTTTCAAAAATATCTATCCTTTTTGAGAAAATGGTGAGTGATCGTTAACCGTCCTTAAATGATCATTTATATATATATATATATATATATATATATATATACTAAACCAAACTTTTTCATCAATTTCTATTTTTTTATTTTTATTTTTATGGTCGAATCTGCTGGTAAGAGGTTTGGGTGAAGTTATTCACCATAAGCATTTTTCTTTTTGGTATTTTCCACCACAACGGGTACAAAGAACCTATGGCTCTGTTTGGTTGCAGAATATCGAAGAAAAAAATAAAATTTTATTATTTGGGACTTGAGAAAACAAGAAATCTCCACTCAGCGTATTTGGCTTAGTTTGTGCTGAGTAAAAAATTTTGAAAGCAAAGCAGCTAAAACAGAACACTCATGATATTAATTTCTTGTTCTCCTCTGTTTTCTCATCAAACAATCGAAGGCTACAGAGGAAAAATTAAAATCCCAGAAAAAAAATTTACGTTTTGGCTTCAAGAAGACAAGAAAAATATGTAAAACAGAAACAATGAATTGTCCAGATCTCCATAAAGAAAATGTCACATTTTGTGTTACCAAAAACCAAAAAGCAAAAACAGAGACACTGAAAACAAAAGTAGGAACACAGAAAAAACAACAGAGACGACAGAAACCCAGTTCTTAAAAGGTAACTTTAGTGAGGATTGGGAGGCACCCAACTTTAATAAATTAAAGACGACTTACAAGGAAAATAAAGAAAAAAAGTTGTTTAAAAAGAAGCGAAGTTGCTGAACGATGTTGTTGTCAAGAAAACAAGAAGCGATTTTTAAAAGCACAAAAAAATAAATAAATAAATTATCCACTTGAAAACAGAGGAGCACGTCCCATTTCTTTGCTGAAATATCCAAAGAATAAGGTCACAACGATCTATGTGTATGAAAACCGAAAGAAATTAAATAGCAAAAGGTTAGGGTACCTTTATTTACTCTATCTCAGAGAGCATCAGTATGAGTCTTCGGGAGTTGCAAGAAACAATCTTTGAAATAGCGTCTCGGAGATGAACAGTAGAGGATGATGAAAAGTTCCGTACAATATTAAAAGGGAGACACTCGTAATGCTAAGTGGCTGACGTTGTTAAACACAGAGAGAGAGAATGGTGGTTTTTTGTTTTTGGGCGGGGGAGAGAGAGAGAGAGAGAGGAATGGATGGAGCGATTGTAGGAGCAATCGTTCCGTATTTATTTAAACTGCAAAAGACTGTGTCGACTTGGAGAAGGTATCGGGTGAAGGTGTGTGTACGTGCTCTTAAATTTATTTATTTATTTACTCCTTTATTTATTTGGGTCTATTAGGCCGGAATCTTTTTATGTATATTCTATTGTCTGCTGATCTGTTTAGTCAACAACGTCTGTTTTCTTTTTTGGTGAAACTCTACCGGCCCTCTTTAATTGACTTCCTAGTTCCTACGTTTGCTTCTTGATTCCTTTTTATTTTCTTTTTGAATGTAAAATAATATAAAAATCATAAAATTTTAAAATTTGTATATATAAAAGTGACGGGATGCTACTGTACACTTTATGCATAGTTGCATATTTGCGGAGGGTGATTTTTATAAGGCTAAATACATAATTGATTTGATTGTTGGATTAGATGAATTATTTGTGAATTTCATTCCATATGGCTAAATACATAATTAATTTTGGAAAATCGACAGTTAGATTAGATAAACTACCTGTAAATTTCATGTTCACAAAAAATTACCGTGATCCAACAGTTAATTTCGAAAAAATCAACCGAAAAAAAACACTGGTAACGTTTTAAAGAACAAAAAAAGTCACAAATTTTGACAATGACACTTTTCAGAAATCGATTGTTGACTTTTTGAAAGTCAATTTTGCATTTGGTTTTATGGAGGTCAACTTATGCAACTTTGTATAAGGTACACCTTATAATAAATTATTTTAGTAGCCATGGATTAATATAAAAGAGTTTTGAAATATAATAATTTTTTATAATTTAATGAAAAAAACTTCCATCGATGATCAAAGTGCATGGTATTATCATATTCAAGGGAGATGTTTCAAGTTTGAATTTGTAAAAGTTCATCAATATTCATTTGGTAGTAATAATGACGATTTAGGATAAGGGTAGATTTATATTCATTGGCAACAAAAATAATAAATCATGATAGATTTAAATTTCAAATAATGATCTAATCTAATCATAATTTGTAATTGTTATGAAATAAATTTTATACATTTAATCCTATAACACTATTTTGATGAGGTGATAATTTTTTTAAGTAGCCATTTTTTTAAGTTAATTTAAAATAGGCATATTAAAATTTTAAAAACTCAATTGCTGGAACATATTGTGATACCATATTGGTTGTTACTTGGTCATTATTGTTGTATTAATTCTTTTTAATAGGGGTGATGAAGGGTAAAAGTATTGAACAAAGAAAAAAAAAAAAAAAGCAAAAGATAATGCATGCAAAAACTCCAATTCAGGATTATATTCAATTTACTCATTGCAAAACAATTTTTACTATATAGAAAAAAATTGAATAATATTATTAATATTACTCATGTTGGAGCATCTCCAATGAGCTCCCATTTTGGATCTTTCATTTTTATAGTTGGAGTGTTACAGTGCCAAAATAGGTGTTATGCCCACATTTGGCACTATTGTGATCAAAGGGAGATCTTCCATATTTGGCACAAATGTGTTCCAATAGATTTTGAATTGGAGAAAAATATAATTAATCTGGATACTCTTCTTGGGTGCTGAAATACTTGAATGGCTTGTGTTTTAATAAGATGATGCCATGTCACTAGGAGCCTGATCTAGCGGCTGAGAAGGGAAGGGCACCTAAAAGGACAAGATCGAATACGTTTCCAAGTAACGACTTACTCAAAGACTTTTTTTTTTTTTTTTTTTTTTTTTTGGAAATATGAAATTTATTAGAGTCAAGAACCAAACAGGGATAATGAGGAAGAGTCATCTAAGGCAGAAAGTAACTCTAGAGGCAATTGGGAAAAAAACAAAAAGAAAATGCCATTACGGAGGTAGTTTTACAAGCTTTACGTGGTTTGGAATGAAAACGCGTCAGATTCTTGTGGTTTTGGGAGTGCAATCCTCCTCAGCCGCTGGATCAAGTTCCTAGTGACATGGCATCATCGGGCTAAGACCCAAGCCATCCAAGTATTTTAGTACCCAATTAGAGAGGATTCAATTAAAATCTGATATGAACTATTTGAGAGAAGACGAAAATTGCAAAAATAATTTCTGAATATGGGAGGCATTAATGTTATTGTCAAATTTGGTAGTTATGGACTATACCTTATTGAAGTTTTTTTTTTTTTTTATTATTATTATTATTTTTATATGAGGACTCTCAAAATTGGCAATAACAATCCCAAATAAAAATCCATTAATGCTTTTAATATTGAATGATGACCTTTAATTCTGTCAATATGGGTGAGAATGATCTGAACTCACTCCTTCGGCATTGATTGCACAGGATCAGGGACGAAGCTACCTTATGGTGAGGGGTGGCCGTGGACCCCCTCAACTTTTTTTTTTTTTTTTAAACCTTACAAATTTTTAAAATTTTGATTTTGGGCCTCCCTCACTTTTTTTTTAACCCCATTCTGCCATTCATAGGGGTGGAACTACAATTTCTTCACATGCTGCTATTAGCTCCATACATATTACCCTCCATACATTTTATAATTACTTTCTTGCCATCACACACACACACACACATATATATATATATAAAAGTTACAAATTCCCAAATTTGAAAAGAAAAGTCAAAACACTCAAAACCCATTTTAGATTTCCCAGTTCCCTTCCGTCTCTCTTCCTTTTCTCTGATTCTTCTCTCCCACTCTCACGTCCCATCTCTCAATCCTCTCATCTTCCTCTCCCATTTCCAGACTCTCAATTTCTCATTCCCGCTTCTTAGTCAATCTCTCACTCTCTCATCTCTCAACCACGGCGCAAATCCAAAATATCCATCATTGCATAAGGTTACCTCAGGCTCTTGGTCTCTCGATCTCTTTTATACAGTTGCATCGATGAGGAAATGCAACGTTGGTTTTGAAAACGGTGGTATATTTTCTATTTTTTCCATTTGGTTAAATACTAGTTGTTTGGTTGAATGATTAATCATTCTTGTTTGGTTACTGTTGATTTGGGTTTGTTTGGTTGCCGAGAAAATTAATTTAATTTGAAAGCTATTTGTAGTTTGGTTCTTCATTTGCATTTATTTAATTATCAAGAAAATTATATTTGGTTGCTATTTAATGTTTGGTTATTGATTTCCATTTATTTGGTTACCGAGAAAATTCTATTTGGAAGCTTGAAATTATACTAAAAAATGTGAAAATTTTCCAGCCCGCTGAACCAGTAACCGACCAAACCAGAATGGTGTTTACGCTAAGGCTTAAAGTTGGCCCTCCGCACCAAATTTCTGGCTTCGTCCCTCCACAGGATGGATATTGAAGGTGGCTGGCCTATCCAAATTTAAGGCAAAAGACTTGAAAGTAAGTTAATCAACCTTTTTTAATTTGATTTTTTTTTCTTTCTTTGACTGGACGAATATAAATTTGGAAGATCCTATTATGAAGTAGAATGTTATACAAATGTTGAAAGAGTTGTTAAATATATATTTATACTATTATGCTATTATATATATATTTTTTTATGCTGAAATTTACCGCTCAATAGTGAAATGCCATGTGTAGAGAGAGAAAAAAAAAAGATACATTATTTTATGACAAATATGAGACTTTATTTTGCAAAGAATGAGATCATAAGTAAAGAAAGTTGGTTGCTCAAATATGAAGCGGAGATCTTCTGTTCCACTTGTATGTACTACTTTTCTATCTCATTTCACAAAAGTCTACTTTGAAAATTTCATATTCTAATAAATATTCATATTTAAATTTTTAAGGTGGACTTTTATGAGAGGGGACAAGAAAGTGATACATAAAAGTGGAACAGAAGATCTCCATTCCTATTTATGTACCTGAAGTAGGAATGGTTATAAATTTTTTTTTTTTTTTTTTTTTTTTTGCATTTTATATTCGTAATTTAATTTTGAGTTGCGGCTAACTAGCTTTTTTAACTCATTAACTTCTCCCATATCTCTTTTTTAAAAAAAATTAAAAAATTATTTCCCCTTGGCTTTTCTATTTTTTTTTAAATAATATATTTTACTTAACTTTCTTCCATTTATTTTAACATTTTTTTTATTATTTTCATTTATCAAGATAGATGCTCTATCTCATGCATTTAATTAAATTCAATCATTCAAAATAATTTTTTATACAATTATAATTTATTAAAGGAGATTTTCCCACAATATTTCAATAGTTTGCAAAAATTTCCTACATGAACCCATATTTTCAGAATTTACCAAAATATTCTTTTTTGGACCAAAATGCCATTCACATAACATAATGCCCACCTTTACATTGAAATCCTAATTTTGTAAATAATCCCCAATCCCCCAAATTGCATATAATCCCCTATTTAGAATATAATTCCCAATTTTAGTAATGTCAAATCACATTAATTATGTCATGATTATATCACAATATAAATCTTTTAAAAAAATAATGAAAATTGGGAATCATACACATTTTTTGGGGATTATGAATAAAAATTCCATATTAGGGATTTTGTGTTAATTTGGAGATTATGGTTTAATATGGGGATTGTGGATCATGAATTAATTTGGGGATTATGTATCATTTAGGGTATTCAACACATTTTTTTTGTTTGATAGGATATGTAAGGTTATGATTTGATGTAAAAAAGTAAGTAACAATTTGGGGGATTGTTAGTAAAGTTGAGGATTGTTCAATAAAATGGGCATGGAGGATTGTTATCAAAATTATTTTGGGGACAGGAGATTATGTATTATTTGGGGGATTATTTATTATTTGGGAGATTGGGGATTACAGAGTAAATTGAGGACTATACATAATATTAGGGATTGTATGTAAAAATTTGGTACATTTCTCACAAAATTTGACAGTTCATGAGGGCAAAAATGTCCAATTAAGTGTACGGATGTGCATGAAGGAAAATTCTCTAAACATGGGTTTATGTAGGAAATTTTTGAAAATTCTGGGAATATTTTAAAAAAATTCCCTTTATTAAAAAAATTATTGATGTTGCGTGAATTTGCACTAATATATAATATATAATAAATTTGCGAGAAAGAAGGAAATTCACTGAATTGTCTCCAGTACGCGTTGGGATCCTCTGCTAGCTTTTCCTCTACTAGCATCTACTAGTGTTTCAAGGAGAAGTCGACACCTCAAAATCGGGCAGATCCAACGGCTGCAATTAATGCACATACAAAAACGACCAAATTAAGCAGCGTTTCACCAAGCGGATGGTTTAACACCATTTCCTTTTTTTTTTTTTTTTTTAACTCATACCAATCAAAACGACATCATATTGAGTTGGAAAAATTTTAGCTGCTCTAAAACTGCATCTGAAAATTATAACTTCTTATTTGACTGCCGAGAAAATGAATGAAAAAAAAAAAAAAAAAGAATTTTGAAAATGCAATAATATGTTCTGGCTTTGAATAAATAAAAACCTTAACTAAGCCCACGTTTGGATGGCCTAATATGAAATGGTGCATGCTATGAGAATTATAGCTTAGATCACATTCCAGACCTTACTTGTAAAGAATGCCCGAACACTATTATAAAAAAAATTAACGGAACAGCGTTAAGCCATCTGCTTGGTGAAATGCTGTTTAATTTGATCGTTTTGGTATATGCATAAATTGCTGCCGTTGGATCTGGCAGAATTTGAAGTGTCAGCTTCTCCTTGAAACACTAGTAGATGCTAGTAGAGTAAATGCTAGCAGAGGATCCCAAGCCCTCTGGTACAAAGCATGCAATTATTGGAGGAAACCCAACGTCACAAGTCACAAATCACAAATCACATGGCGTTTACTTAAGCATTGCTCATAATAATATTAAAATTACCTCATAAGCTACATTATGGGCATCTACTCCCGGCCACCACATGTCATGCCCGACGGTGTCGCTGCCATTGTATAATCACGTATGTGCCACCTGAACCGTCGGATATACTTTGCTCTCACGGATCACACATTCTATTTATGATTTGTGATATAGTTGCAGCTTTAACTTGTACTCGCTGTTTCACCATTCACAGTGTATAATTTGTATCCTCAATTGTGTTTTCTTGGGACCTGTTTGGTCATGTGAATTGAATTATTTTATTATTATTTTATATAATATTATGAATAAATTTATTATTATGTAAGTAAAATTTTTTAAAAATACTAATTATTATTATTGTTATTACTACTACTGCATGTATAAGTCAAGCTTTTAAAAATTGATGTGGCAAGCTCCTTTTAAATCGTTTTTTTTTATTTATTATTTTATTATATTTTACTTCAATTTGTTATTTCTATCTGCCTCACTGTCTCTCAACATTTTTTTTTCCTCTCTCTTTAAGATGCACATCCTCAGTCTCACACATCCAGACATCGTCCGAGGTTTACATTAGTCTTTAATTTTTTGTAATGGTAGTTTGGGTTTGAATTTTGCTTTCATTATAATTAGGAGAGTTTAAGGAAAAGTCAAGGGAAGGGCTACCCTATTGTGTAACTCATAAGCCTAGTGAGTCTCCTTAAGAATAAAAAAAATATATATTTTTTTTCAGTTAAAAAGTGTTTAATTTGTTTTTTTTTTTTTTAAGAATTAACCTTATAGCACCAATTATAATAATGATTTATTTTTTTTTTTTAAAATAGTTTCATTAAAAAAATTGGATTTTTACTTGTACTATGATGTAAATTATAATAAATTTATTTGAACAATGAAATAGGCTAATTATAATATGCAATTGGAATAATTTTATTCATTTTCTTATTAATAAAGACACATTATTATATATAAATAATTAAAATATGATATTATTTAAGGGGTATTACCTGACGTGAGGCTCGAATAGAAGCCATAATTGCTGCAATAGAGTCAAATTTACCAATGTATCGAGCCATCAAGTTTAATAGCTTTTTAAAAACAAGATTAGAGTAATTATTTAATTGCTCTCAAACATATAGATAGATTTAGTTCTACACAACTCTTCCATTACTAAATAATGTAACAAGGCTCAATGCATGACTTCAATTGTTTATAGCAAAGTCCTTTGTCATTTCAACTTGGAGCCGCGTTAGGTTGAAAATTTGTGTTGCAAATCCTCAATTATTGACCAAAGTGACAAACCTCAAACCTGCCTCGCGACTAAGTTTTGTTAATTAATTTCCATGCACAAAACTTGCTGTAATTAAATTGATGGGCCGAACTCGTATCGCATACTTTAATATATTTGGATTTTTAGTTGGTTTGTTAAGACTTTGAAGAGTTGCTCCACAATTGACTGAGTTTGTATCACTTTATTTTGCGTTATACTTGCCTTGAAATTTACAGGCATAATGATCGAGTTCTATTCTGCATACATGATTAAAAAATAAATTGAAAGAATGAGTACTTTTGACTAAATCATGATTGAACTATTGGAGTAATGAGTTTTCTGTCAATTTTGTCAAAAAGAGTGACATAATAATTTAATTTATCATTCATATATTAATTGAATTAAAAGAAGTTGGACGTTTTCGAGTCGCCTAGTAAAATTCTAATCATGCAATAATAACTCGAACAATGAATCTAGCAGCACCATATATTTTATACGAGAGTGAACATTAAATTATCAAGTTTTTGTTTATATATATAGGCAAATGTTATCCGCACTCCACATTTCCCACTCACATAAATCATGCTAAAATTCTATTTTTACTCTTAAGACCCAAAAAAAAAAAACCTCAATTTTAATATATTATGGCATTTTGTGCTTCCATAAGGTCAGTTGCAGAACATGGTTTGAAAAGTTGATCGTCGACTAAAATACACATCTTATGAATGTCATGTTTGTTAAAAAAAAAAAAAAAAAAATGTGATCCAAGGGTCAATTTTTGTTCTTTTTGAAAAAATTCGCTGCAAAAACCGTATTCTTTTTGTTATTTGAAATGTAACAATTTTGAATTCACTTTTTTCAAAAATCGATAATTGGATTACAGTAATTTTTGGCAAGAATGACATTTATAAGATGAGTATTTTATCCAACGGATGATTTTTCAAACTATATTCTACAACTAAGCCTATGGAATCTTAGAATACCAAAATATATTAAAATGAAGATATTTTTTGGCTTGAGGGCAAAAATGAAATTTTGGCATGATGTGTGTGAGTGCAGGATGTGAAATGTGGAACATGGAATGTGGAATGTGGAGTGGGGGTGACATTTGGCCCCCACAACTTCAACTTGCATTGCATGAAAGTCATTGGTCTTTTGTTTTTTGGTTGAGGGCATGAAAGTCTAAGTCAATGAGTCGTTTTGTTAGAAAAATGGGAATAGAAAAATTGAAAAAAACACCTTCATACTAAAGTAGGACCTATATCCTTAATTATTTGTGGTGTGACTAAACATTAGCTAGGCTTATGACGGGCTGGGTTGAATTGGGTTCGGGTTAATCCCACTAAGGTCCCACGAGGGGATCCCCTCATCTCTCTTATTATTATTATTATTATTATATTTTTTTAAATGTTTATCCATATATTTTATTTATAAGTTTTGTTTACTAAAAAATTCTGCTATTTTTTTATTTTACCCAAAAATTATTTTTAATTAAAAAGGCTTCAGTTTGTTCTTTAATTTTACAGAAACTGATCATTTTTACATAAAACTGATGTATAGATTAGTTTTTTTGGAAATATTTGAAAAACTGATGCATAGATGAGTTTTTCGGACTTTTACGTAAAATAAAACTTAAATTTAGATTTTTGGATAAAATGAAAAGATGATGAGAGTTTTGGATAAAAAAATTCACATTTTTACTAAATGTCTTTTATATATATATATATATATATGATATGATATGAAGTCTCTTATGCTTGCCTTAAAAAATGCAGACAAATAACTAGGATGATTTACAAAACTTGCCTCTGGAAAAAGGGGCCATTCGCACGGTGGTGGGTGGATAATAGAACAGATGTAATAAAGTGAGTGACTAAATTAAACAGGCGTGAATTGTGCAGCCAAAAACATGGCTTCTAGACCCACCATTAACTTTCCACTTCGCCATTATCAACAGTAGTGAAAATAAATGAATGTGGAAGGTATTTATCGCAAACCTCAAGTTCAACACATTCTCAAATCGCCACTTTTGTACTTGTAACCATTTGTACACCACTAGTCACCATATGAACCCAAATTGTTGGGCGTGTGGACCGGAATTGCGGACTGACTTTCCTTTTTTTTTTTTTCACTTCACTTATCAAAATTTTCATACTTGATAGTCATTTCTATTTTCTAGCATCACCTCAGTCTAGAAGTGATTATCATTCAAATTTTTGTTACAATCAATTCTAATATGAAAATTTTGACAACTATGCTATCACTCCTTAGATTGTCTGGAAGTGATTATTACTTCATCTCTTTATTTTAGTAAAGTTTTGAGAAAAATAATTTTAAGAAAAGTTAATACAAACGGATCCTGAGTCAAGCTTGAGTAGCGCTTTTCAATTTGGTAAGTTTATTAGTGCTTTAAATAATCAAATTATTGGAATTCTAATGGAGATTGACTCCATAAAAGACTTAGTTGAACTCGTTTATAAGATAAACGAGTTAAGCTCAAACTTTATTTTTGAACTTGCATGTTAAGTTATCAAGCAAAATTTGAACAACGCAATCCTTAGCTCGACTTAGCTTGTTTATGTAATGCAATTAGAAAGAAGAACCATGGAGGCATACTGCATACAAGATCATGACCCAGTGACCCTAACCTAGTAGTCCTAGGCCTATACTCCATTTAAGAGTCGCTGAAAGTTGGCAAGCAATATGCATGTTAGAGCAATTATTTAAGATTAACATGCTAATAGGAAGAGGCAAAAAGAATGTAAGTTGCAACAATTTTGCACTTTGAATTCAAATCGATGTAATTTATTATTTTGCCCATTGAGATTTCAATTATTAATTAATTATATGGATATTTTAGAGATGAACAAATGGTTTTTTTTTTTTTTTTTTTTAAAGGATATCAATTGTCCCAACTCACTCACCTAAATCTGGGACTCCTCTCTTGACTCCCCTGCAATTATATGGGTGTCTTTTAGGTATGAATCTTTTATCATGCGTCGATTCTTGATTTTGGTATTCCTCTGTTTTGTTGGTAGGAAAAACTAATTGAATTTCTCTCTCTCCAAACAAATGTAACAAACATTTAAGTATGCATACGGCACTTTTTAAACTTGTTTTATTTCCTCCAATACCAGCCAAAAAAGTGCAGATAATAAAAATTTAGCAAAGTAATCAACTTTCTTTACTCTTATACAAAGGATGTTAAAGGTTAAAAACTTGATAACGCTAGCAATAAAATTTTGAGATAAGCAAAATACAGAGTTTAGTACTAAAAATAAAGGAAAATAATCAAAATATTGCAGAATCCTGGCAATGGAAACTAATTTCACGAGAAAATGATGGTAAAGGTGACAGATATTAAATTTTGAAGGGCATGGATAACAAATTCGTTGACTCATCCATAAACTTGAACTAGTTTTTCACGGAATTAATGGTACGTTCACACCCTTTTCCTTTTGATAGAGCATTTTCCCCATCACTACGGCATTCCATGATCGTTCAAAATGAACTCGCAATAGACTTTTCAGAAACGTGGTTCACAAATAAACACACCCCCGTGAGCATTTTCCTGCTACCACGCCATTCCATTAAAAAGTGGTCAAAATTCTATATCCCATTATGGCCCCCCTTACTGAAGAAAACGAATATATCCATCTCTTCTCCAAATTTACGAGACTTCCAACTTAAAGTAGTGGGGAGAATGGGCCAATTCTACTAGATATATGAAGCAATTTAGATCAGATCATCATGATCTAAATTGCTTGCGGAGTTGGTTGTTTGTTTGTTTGTTTTTTTTTTTTTGATTGAACCCAAAAGTCTCATTTGCTTACATATTGTCTTTTGACTTGAACGATGAATATCTCTCCCATGCTTGTTCTGTTCTGAAATCTGACTAGTCAACCAAATTCGGTTTTGAATAGCATGCTATTCAAATCCATCTGCTCGGTTTTCCCTAAAGCTCTCTTTTATTGGGAATATAACAAAATATTTCAAAAACCCAATCATTTTAATATATATTTTTTTAATTTGGCTCAAAGTCATGAACAAGAAATTTAGACTTAATAATTAAGTTATTAAAGGTTGGGCTATTAGATTAGAGAGTAAAAAATAACTGTAAATTGTCTCCTTATTTCATAGTTATTTGGACTAACATAACAAGACGCGTGCACTGGGAATGCCCAAAGCCAGAAGCTGCATGACTGGGTCAACCATTTTCTTATCTTTGCCTGCTATTTTGGGCCAACCGATTTCTTATTGCTAGCTGATGGCTACCATTAATTGACTAAGACATTCCACCGCCCATTTTCTCAAAACCATCGCAATATATTGAGCAATGATCAATGAAGCCACTTGTTAATTTGGAGAGAGGTTACCCACTTTTTTGATTTAACATTGTCATCTATATCTCTTATTAGTCTACTTGCAAAGATACACGTACACCTAATGTTAATCTTTGACAAAGTACAAATTCCTCTCTTATAATTTATTTATTTTTCAATAAGGTCATTCTCAACTTTTAGTTCAATTCATTTTTTAATACAGATAAGGTTATTATTGTCCACTTCACATGTATTAACACCTTAGATCATCGTTATAATTAAATTAAGAAAAAATTATTCAAAAGTCTCCAAATTTGGAACTCTATACCATGAAATCCAATTTTATACCATAAAATCCTTCATAATTTCAAATTCTTTTATCTATTTATTATGTTAAAATGCTCGTACGAAGGACTTATGGGTATGTAACTTTTAAATTAACACCATGAGTGAACAAGGCGCTTTAAATGGCACAATTGTACGTAATTGGATTGGGAGCTTGGTTTCTGAGCTAGGCATATAATTAATCTGTTAATTACCAAGAAGGAAAATAAAATTGAACGCCTAATAAATTCAAGCATATCAATGCACATGTACTAGGAGCTTGGTTTATAAGCTAGGCATATAACTTGTTAATTACCAAGAAGGAAAATATATCTAATAAATTCAAGCATATCCATGTACGTGTACTTGGGAACTTGCCACATGGCAAAAGTGTAGCAAAAGAAAAGTAACTCCGAATACCACTCCCATGATAGCTAATACAGGGTGGTCCCCTGTTTTTTTTTTTTTTTTGGAATAAGCCCACCATATTGTAAACGATGCAGAATTTACCAATTTAGATCTCTCTTCCCTCATACTTTTTGCTTTGTTGCCAGGAAAAAACGGCCGTTCAGAAGTCAGAATAAAAAAGAAGGTTCTAACCCCTTTTTCTAGTGGACCACATCACCGCACCCATGGTCTCAGCCTTACAGCATGCTGACTATCATTTTTTTTTTCTTTCCTACGTATAAGGGTATTGATTAATTTATATAACAAATTTCATTATTAAGGAGAGATTATAGAATTTATAGAATTAATAATCAATTCAATTAATTTAATTTATAGAATTAATATACTAATGTTATGTATCTCAAATGAATTCCAAGACTTCATGATTTATTATTAAAGAGAGATTTAAAAAAAAAAAAAAAATGATTAGATCATTCACCACATTATTTTGGGATAATTTTTTAGGACATACCGCTCACGTTTTTCCTCATATATATATAAACAGAAATGATCCGGTCAGCCAGGGACGTAGCCAGGATTTATAGCTAGGGTGGGCGAAATTCTAAAAGAATGAAATTTAAGGTTTCATCTTTTAAAAGTAACATGAAAAGTATCTATTAAACAAAGCTGCTAATATAAGGTGCACCTGATGGAGGATACTTCAAGTGGCCTCTTCTAGAGCCACTTGTTAATCATATTTTCGAAAACTGACCGTTGGATTTGATGCTCATTTTATATATATGATGCCTGCCAAAAATCACAGTGATCCAACGGTTGGTTTATGAAAAATGTAACTTTGAAAAATTGCAATTTTTTTTTTTTAAATGTCACCCTTTTTTCACAGTCGATTTTTTAAGGAACCAACCATTGGATAACGGTGATTTTTGGCATGCATGATATACATAAAAGGAGCATCAAATCCAACGGTCGGTTTCTAAAAATATGCTCAACAAGTTGCTCTAGAAGAGACCACCTGATTTTTTATTTTTGATTTTTGATTTTTTTTTTTTTCAGAATGTCAGGGTGGGCAGTTGCCCACCCTTGCCCCATGCTAGCTACGTCCATGCGGTCAACATATGCTTACATAGAGTAGATAATTGTGGGAGGGATACAAGTTTCGAAAAACTGACTGTTGGATTAGATAATAAGGAAAATTACACTTTGCCCTTATTTTAGGCCGTTTTCACATTGTCTCCTGTAGTTTTAATTGCATCAATGTGCCCTTGAACTATAAATAGTTTTCAAATCACCAAATTCTATGAGTTTTTTTGGCTGAAAAATGGTGTTAGACTTATTATTTTCTTATACAATATTTATCTTGGATTGCTAATTAGTCTATAGGCAGATCAGTGAACTTTCATGATTTTTCTCAGTATATTTTATTCATTATGAATTTTATTTGCTATATGGAGAAAATAATTCATAAAAATTAAAATATATTGAGAAAAATGATAATCCATTTTGAAAAGTCAAATTATATTATTTTTAACTTTCTCATATTATCCTTTCTTATTCTAAAAATACATTGACATGATACTAAATGTAATTGTAGAAAAATGATAGTTTTGAAAATAAAATGTAAAAAGATCATAAATTAATGTATTAATAAATATTTTTAATATGCATATTTTTTGGAAGATAACTATTTTTTATTTTCAACCCTGAGGGGTAGCTTAGTTGGCAAGGGACCACGCCTCAAGAAGCGGAGGTCCTGTGTTCGACTTGTGCTAAACTCTTGGGAGGCTTATCCGGTAGTTAACTTCAGGGTCCCGGAATTAGTTGAGGTGCGTGTAAGCTAGCTTGAACACTCAGTTATAAAAAAAAAAAAAAAAAAACTATTTTTTATTTTCGTGGGACGGACGGAGTATTTAAAAAATATTTTCGTAGGTCAACTAGATCTCCATTGAAATTTGTGGGACTCACATCGACGGGTAAGGATTCCTTTTAACAGCGGAGCCAGCACGTTGTCATTTGGATGTTGCTACTGTGTCATAATCTGATTGGTCCCATAACCACAGAAGTCAAAAACTGGACAAAAATACTTTGTTTTGTATTTAGACCAATACGGTTTCGACGTCGTCATAATCTGATTGAACCCATAACCACAGAAGTCAAAGACTGGACAAAAATACTTTGTTTTGTATTTAGACCAATATGGTTTTGACGTGTCCTTGTTAAAAATCTGTCATGAATTCATTAGATGGCTTAGGACGTCCACCTCAGGACCTAAACTTATTGTTAACTGAAAGTGAACTAAATTTTAGATTAAATTTTTTAAATTAAATGATATATAAAAAAATATAATTTTGATTTCTACACAAAAATCAAGACTATATTATTTTGACACATTGTTTGATTTGAAATTTTTTATTTAAGATTTGGTCCATCTTGCATATCACTCTTGTTAATTTCTTATTAAATTTGTTGAGCACTGTTTATTACTCTTGTTGACATGGACGTTCTTGTTGGTATCCTATGTCACTCATCCTTGTTGAAAACAATTCAAAAAGTGAAAAATGAGTTTGAGCACTAAAACCCGTGATTAAAATTTAGAAAAAATTATACTCTACCTCTTGAACTATGGGCCCTTTTCATGTTATTCCAATATGGTTTCGATTGTATCAATATACCTCTAAACTATTAGATTGTATCAAATTACTCAATTTGTTAGTTAGAATTGAAAAATGACGTTAGACTTGTTTTTTTTTTTTATACATTATTTATCGTAATATGATAATGTGTATATAAGTATATCGGTGAAATTTCATGATTTTTTCCTAATATATTTTAATTTTATGAATTATTTTCTCCATACAATAAATAAAATTCATATAAATAAAATATATTGAGAAAAATCATGAAATTTCGCAGATAGACCCATTAGGAATCTAGAATAAATACTGTATAAAAAAATAACAAGCCTAATATCAATTTTTAGTCAAAAAAATATGGCTAACGGATAGAATGGAGTGATTTGATATAATTTAATGGTTCAAAGGACACATTGATACAATTGAAACCATGTGAAGTAACATGAAACGGTTAACAGTTGAGGAGAGCAAAGTGTAATTTTCCTAAAATTCTAAAAAAAGAAAAAAAGAAAAAGAAAACCTGCGGTTGAGAAAGGGAAGAATGGGGCAAAAATAAGCGGATTGAACAATTATTATGATTACATAATCTTCAAGTGGAAGAAGCATGATGAGTATCAAGAAGGAACTCAAAAAGTCGCATAATCAAAGGCGACTTTAGAAAGGAATGCATAAAGAAGACTGGTAATTAAAGTGCCCATAGGTTAGGGATAGGGATAGGGATAAGGGTTGGGGGAGAGGCATGGGGTGCTTCTAATTAAAGTGTTGTGTAATTATACAAAATGCGAAAACTTTATAAGATTAATTGTCGTAAGGCACAATAACAAAATAATGTACACTTTAAGAAATATGTTAAAAATAATTTAGTCAAAATGAAAATGCGAGTATGGATTCATTATAATTCAAGAAATTGTAGAATATATCCCAAATGATGTGACAGATTATCTAACCCTTATCTTTTTTAGCAAATTTACTCTTAATACGGAGTAATAAATAAGAGATTAGGATTTATTTGAAATGCTTTTTTTAGGTTAATTTTTTGAAATATATAGCATTATGTACTCGATATTTAAAACCTCTAAAGCTACATAAAGAGAGTATAAAGTTTGAATTGCATGTGTACAAGGTGTTGATTGAATCTTCCAAGGCCAAGCAAAAAGCAAACAAGGCCCTCAAAATTTCTAGCACAACCCTTATCAAACCAAGGTCTACATGTTTGGCCTACTTAATTAGAGTCCAAAATAAATAAAGAAATAAATAAAATAGTGGGTCCTACATTATCTATATCTAATACACATATATAATTTGAGTAATGATCTAGTCAGCTAATGCGATCTAAGTCAATTATGGGTATTGGATCATCTCATCACTTAAAAAAAGTAAAAAACTTCCATTCATGAGATAATCTAACGGCCATAAGTCTTAATTGACTTAGATCTAAGTCAGCATTAATGGAATCATAGTTTTCATGAGTTCTAATTATCATAGCTCCTTTTTTATTTATTTTTATTTTTTTTGCCCTTCTCATTTACTCTTAGTTTGGATCTTGATTAATTAAGGAAAATGAAGGGAAAAAAAAAAAATCTAAAATTCATTTTGTTAATTTCCTTTTCTTTTTTTTTTTTTTTGAAACAAAATAGCATTAATGTTGTATATATTGGACAATGATTATTATTATTATTTTTTTGTAGATTTGTCTTGGGGTTCTGTTATGCGCTTGTACTATGTGACAACTCTTAACTTTGGAAATTATCATATCAAAAATCATTATGGCCTCTCAGCATATGCCGTTGCTGTAAGTAGAGATCGAAATGACACGTTCAAAACAACATATCTCTTTCCGGCCCTTTTTTTTTTCATCCTCCTTTTTATCATATTTAATTTCGCTTTGAATAATTAAATTAAGATTTTATTACTATTGTGTTTTCACCATAACTATCATATATTAGTTTGCTGAAAATTTTCTGCTATTTGATAAAATGTTAAAATTTGTGACATTTGTGCTATACTGGTCAAGATTTATCTGCTATTTATAGTAAGTGCGGTGATGGTGCATAACACATGTAAGTAAAATATAATGACTATATATATACACAAAATGCAATATTATTATTTTTATACAACTAATATTATTTAGTAGTGTTTGCGTGCAACGCACGCGTGCAATAACTAGTATTCTAGAAAAATGAAAAAAATGGTTATTAATAAAATTCCGTCGTTTAGACAAAAAATAAAATAAAATAAAATGAAAACATCTGTTTGGTATTTGGAAACAAAATAAGAGAAAAGATTGTTTAAGGGAATCAATTGGAGGATTTTGCTAGTTACAAAATGGAACAAGGAACCTCAAAGGTAGTGGTACCCAATAAAATCCTCCTCAAGTTACCAAAGGACAAACCTTGATCCATGAAATTCAGTCACAAAAAAATTTATAACACAAGTTGTGGAACTCTTCAAACCTAATGCAACCTTCTATAAGAGGCCAGGAATGAAGAGAATATTGGTGCCTTAGATATGATACTCAAGTTTTCTATTACATGCAGGCTAGCTTTCTTAGTTAAAGTGACAACTAGCATTGGATTCAAATCTCCATTATCTTAAAAAGATAACAAATAAATTCATCATTGATCTTGAACCAGACATTCAAAAAAGTTAGAATTATCACCATATTGTTAGGATAAATTACTACAAATTCATGAAATTTTTTCGTTTTTATTTTTTGTCCTCATTTATGATGAAGACTTCAATTTTTTTGAATTGATTCATTCCCAAAATGGTTTTATTCACAATAGTATATGAAATACTATATATATATATATATCTATACAGAAATGATGCATTGGGGTCCAAACCCCATTTGGATAAATACGGTCCAATCCTCATTGGGATAGTTGGGACAGTTATATTGAAAAATCGACCATTGGATTAGATACTCCTGTTACGTATGTCATGTCTGCCAAAAATCACAGTGATCCAACGGTTGGTTTATGAGAAAACTGACTGTGAAAAAAACTGAGAATTTATCGTTCTTTAAGTGTCAGTTTTTTTCACAGACAGTTTTCTCATGAACCAACCGTTGTATCACTGTGATTTTTGGCAGACATAATATATGTAACATGAGTATCTAATCTAACGGTCGATTTTTCAAAATACCTATCCCAACTATCCCAATGAGGAGTGGACCTTATTTATCCAAATGGGGTTTGGACCCCAATGGATCATTTCTGTGTATATATATATATTACAATGGATCTATTTGAACAACCAAACGGGCCATTAATAATCCTTGATATTTTTTGTCCTTGATAGAGATTATAGCGGCATGCTGAGTTAAAAAGAATCAAATATTTAAAGCTTTTCTCATAAAAAAAAAAGTGCGAGTTGGGATCCTCGCTTGGAGTTTTTGTGATAAGATCGATTTGTTTGGATGCAAAGAATATGACACATTACCCAATAATATCATTCATCTCTCACTTAGATGATGTGTCATGATCCTAAGCATCTAAGCAAACCCAGGTATAGAAAAATTTAAGTAGAGGATTTAGGCTAAAAAGGTGCAAGGTCCCTTGATTTCATGAAACAAAATCACCTAATAGCACCTATTTCAGTGGCATAGGAAGTCACTCATTACAACAATTTTTTTTTTTAAGCATTTTAAACTTTTTATTGACTTTAAAAACCAAATTATATCCAAGAAAAGGAAAAAAAAACATATAATTCAAAATAAAGATAAATGTTTATCACATAGATAATCGTAACAAATCCCACGCACATACAGTATAATTGCTTTGAAAGTAAAGCATTGAATGCTTGTATCTACATTATTGTATGGCTTATAAACTATAAAACCACTTGATGAACTTCAACATAGATTACGAAAAAAAAAAATTCAAAAATTCAAAAAAAAAAGAAAAAAAAAAAAAAAGGAAAACATAAACTTTTCTTCATCTGAATTTAATTCATCCATTAAGAACTCAACCCTTAAACTGGAACTGTCTTAGTAGAAGCCCCCAACTCACCATCATCATCCTCATTCTCACCAGTCAGCTCCTCAAGTGATTTTCCCTTGGATTCCGGCACCAAGAAAGTAAACAACATTCCCAAGAAGTTTACACAGCCCAGAACAATTAGTGAATTCTTTACTCCAATACCGGCAGGGTAACCTGCATCCCTCTGCGATGGGTCCTTGCTTTGGGCAGCATACAAGAATCCAAATGCCCCAACAATGGCACCAGCCTTCCCAGCTGCTGCCGATATTCCATGGCATGTTGACCTTAACCTTGCTGGGAATATTTCGGCTGGCACAACAAATGTTGTGGCATTAGGCCCAAAGTTTGCGAAGAAAAAGGTAAATGAGTACATTACTACAAACGCAATTCGGTTAGGTTCTAATGTCCAGTGATGGTAAGGGATAGCAAGTGCAAACATGAAGACAGTCATGAAGAAAAAACCCATTAGTTGAATTGCAAACCTCCCCATATAATCAATCAAAGCCACCGTAAACCAGTACCCAGGGACAGTACTGCATAGTGCAATTAGGGTCTGTGCCTTTGCAATTTTAAAAACTTCTTGAGTTGCGTTCATGGTTTTAGCTGCTGGAATCCACTTAATAGCTGTGAAGATATCCTTTTGGAAAAGATTCTGGCTATAGAAAGCAATGTCTAATAAGAACCAAGTAGTAGTAGTTCCAAGCAAGTGAAGCCCATGGCGACGAGCGAATTCTCTAGAGAACAAACCAAATGAATTGGCTTGACCCTGACTCAGCTTCTCTACCTTGTCCTCTTCAGCTTCAAGATCCACATTCAATACCCTTGACATGTCAGCAGCCGCCTGCTTTGCGTTTTTCGCGACGAGGGCTGTGTAACGAGCAGTTTCAGGCATCTTCATCCGCCAGTAATATGTGAGGGCAGCTGGCACTGCTCCAAACATCAAAATAATGCGCCATATATAATCCGCTTGTGGCACAGTGGAGGCAATCGCATTAACTTCGTATGTGGGAGCCTTGTATTTATGATCAAATGCAGCTGAAACAATAAGAGCAACAACCCCACCTGCCAATATTCCGAATCCCTGCATGGCAAAAACCGCGGCGATAAATGCGCCACGTGTCTTTTTGTTGGCATATTCGGACATGATTGTAGCTGAAAGAGGATAGTCACCACCTATGCCGAATCCGAGCCAGAAGCGGAAGAAACAAAGTGTGGCTATTATAGCCTTTGGGTCCTTTCCAAGGGAAAGCCCAGAGGCAACTGAGCACACCACCATGAGTATAAGGGTTAAACCATAGACGCGTTTGCGGCCCATTTTGTCACCCAGCCAGCCGAAGAAGAGCTGGCCTGCTAGGGTGCCACAGAATGCGACACCGTTTACGGCAGCTGAGACGTTGGGAGGCAATGTGCCCGGCTTTGGTGCACCATCCACGTGATAGTATATTCGACCGAGTAATTTGGTGACGAGTGAGATGGAAAAAAGATCGTAAGCATCAGTGAAAAAACCCATTCCAGCAATTACAATTGCAGTGAAATGGTACAATTGGGTCTTTGCCACATCAAGTGCATTAAGCACCTGCAATTTGTCTCCAGCCATGGCTAATTAATTAAACTACTGCTACTTATAGTAATAGTCTTCCTCCAACACTTCTTAAAAACCTCTCCTGCACAAGAACAAGGGGAAGATGTCATAAATTCTCCAATTTATAATCAATTGATAATATCGTAATAGTTAATTAAGCTCTTGCTGATAATTCAACACGTATTTTTAAATTAATATTGAAAAAAAATAAAATGAAACGACTGTTCTTAATTAATCAACTAAGTTCTACAGTCTTTACACATAAAAATTTCGAATTTCTTTATAAATTAAATAGGAGTATTTATGCAAGTGGTGCATGGTAAATTCCTCATCACCGGCCAATGGCCAGCCTGACACATATCCCTTTGTCAAACCATCCGGCAGAAAGATGCTGATTGTGACAAATTTCTAATTTTCTATTTTATGAACCAAAATAATATGATATAGCATTGTTGATTAATTGATCAGAAGAATTTTATGGACTGAGTTACCAAGACATTTGCAAACCATCAAAATTACAGCCCAAGTCAAGGACAAAGCATATAAAAATGGTGTTCCTTTTTTTTTTTTAACATATTACTGTTAGGTATGACAGCTTGAAAATTTTGAGAAATTTCATTAATTTAACTTTTCGAAGGAAACAAATTTAGATTCGTCATTTCACACCAACTCTATAGCGATGAAATCGATGGATGAACTAACTTGCCATAATTTAATGCTTTATAAAATAAATTCTGACGATACAAATACATACAGATCGAATTTGTTTATGTTTGTTTGCATGTCATGAAACAGTAATAATTATTTAAGATTTCACACGTACAATTGTACTCTTTCACTAGCTTTTCTTAATATGTGCATCACTAAAATGATGTCATTCAAGTTTAAGACTAGCTACCTCAGAAAAGTTTCAGTAATCGAAATATTGTTTTAATTCAAGTAGTCAAATATAGTAGTTGAGCGAAAACAATACTCACAATAATTTATCTATATCGATGATGGTATCATGGAAGGACTAAAAAAAATTGACAATGGCGATTATCTCGATCATGGAAAAATGATGAGGGCATTGGTTAACCAACTATCATCCATCTTCTGAAAAGATTGTAAACAAAGCTATAGCTACTGAGAGGAAGGCCATGGAGATATAATATATATATGCATGGTTTAATACAAAAGGGACATCGTTTAGGCAAATTTAATTTTGAATATATATATAAAATTTATCCAAATGAGAAGCCATTTCAAAATATCAACAAGAATAAATAAAAGATTTCCTAGCTTATTCCTTATATTTGGACAAAATTTCACAATTTTCAAATTTGACCTAGGCAGAACATTTAGAAGTTCAACTGGAGAAAAACAGTAGAGCTGGTGGTGAAAATCCTTTGGATAATGATATGGGCAGCCCTTTTTGAATAGTCAATTACCAATAAAGGAAGGAGTGCCCTATCATGAAAACTGTTATTTTCAGAAAAAAGGTAAATACCCCAAAAGTGCTAGTGTATCTAAGGTGGACCTGGTATCTAACGAAGTCAGTTCTAATTAATTAGCCAGGACGACCCTGATAAGTTAATTAGGTTTCCATACATAGTCTAAAAGTGAAATTCCAAAAAACATTGCCCCACATACATACATACATACACTTATACATAGAAAGAGAGAGAGAGAGAAAGCTTCTCGCCTGATTCTTGGATTACAGTGTCAAGAGATCATCGAGGGAGAAGGAGAAGTGAAGGGCGGAGAGGGGAGAGGAGGAGGTGTGGTTGTGTTGTGGGGTGCGGAGATCAATGAAGTGGAGACAGGGCTGGCCGGTTATTTAAATGCACCAGACCCTTACATTACCTGGAATCTAACTCCGGAATATAATGGGCATATACCCCACACCTCAAGTCAACGCGTTTACAACCCAATTTCTTCCTAGTTCTCATTTAACCTTATTAGCTGTATCCATTTTTTCCTTCTTTTTTTTCCATATATGATCATTTTAATTTATTATATAGTCTGACACTGTGATGCCAATCCATCACAACCCTTGAGGTTCTTTTCCGCTCGATCTCATCAAGCTCTTTATATTATCATTCAGCTGAACCAATAAACAAAACTCTTGTCATTTCGATCATATTTAATACATGCATGTTCTTTAATTCAAGTCAGAGTCTTTCTTAAAATTTAACACAAACTACTTCCCGTGAAGGAAGGCACAGTGATGCAAGCAGATTGATCAAATGTAATCATCCATCAATTATAGTTGGTTCGAGGAAATTAAAGATGTCTGGTCAAATGTCAATGGGAGACCACATAATTATCTAAAACTATTTGGAAGAAAGACACGGTAGAAAAGTCGTCAATACATTTATAGATAGGGCTTCTACCATAAGGTGCATCCTTAATTTATAGGGTCAAATGTATATCATATTTTATAAAACTGACCGTTAGATTAGACGAACTACTTATGAATTTCATGTTAGCCAAAAATTACTGTGATCCAATGGTCTGTTTCTGAAAAATGTCACAATGTAAACTTGTGACTTTTTTGTTCTTTAAAATATTACAAGTTTTTTGGAGTTAGTTTTTTCAGAAACTGACCGTTGGATCATTGTGATTTTTGGAAAATATGAAATTCATAAGTAGTTCATCTAATCCAACGGTCAGTTTTTAAAAATATAATATGCATTTGGCTCTATAAATATTACCTTACGAAAATATGCATATGGTGCACCTTATAATAGAAGTCCCGCATTTATAGATATATCATTGATGTTACTAGTAATTAATAATTTTTTGTTAAGTTGCTACAAAAAAATATAACAGAAACAAAATGTCACCAATATATATAAATTCAAGTTGATTTCTTCTACATTTTAGCTACTAAGTAATGAAACGTGTGAAGTCATTATTATTTTGAGAGTCCACGTACTGTGCTAAGATTTATGAATTGGAGAAGAGCTGAACCCGAAAAATGTTCACATTCATATTGTCAACTTGGTCCTCAATGCTTTTAAATATCCGCCTTGTACATGCCTTAACGTATCTCTCTCTCTCTCTCTCTCTCTCTCTATATATATATATATATATATATATATATATATCAACAATTCTAATCATTACACAAAATACAGCTCTTGAAAATGGCATCCAGGTTAATTGGTTGGTAAAGAGTACACGCATCATGTTCCATGCATATATTCTTGAGTAATTGAGTTTAAATCTCGTTAGGGCACTCTTTTTTGTTAGTTAAAATATTAACCAATTAACTCATTAATTCAAAAAAAAATTTATAAAACTATTACGATCATTGATTTTAAAATTAAAATTGCTATACATCCCAAAAAATAAAAAAAATTATCCCAAATAAATTCCAACCTTTCTTTCATGTATTATCAAAGAAAAATTTTGCTCAAAAAGATAAGACTGAATCATTCACCACATGTCCACATCATATATTTGTAATATACTTCGAGACAATTTTTATTTAGAACATTTTTTATTTTCCTTTTAATTTTATTTTATAACATTCAAGGGACTTCATCAATGTATTGTAATATGTGCTCCCAATGATCCTAACCATTTCCTATATAACATTGATCGAGAGTATGGATTTTTTACTTCAAAGATTTGCTATACACGCTAACTTCCATCTCTTAAAGAACAAAACCATCTCAAGTTCAAATAAACAAACATTGGTAGGTTATTATAATAATTATAAGTGATGTATCTGTTGACAATTAATTGAGATAGCTAGCCGGCTGGGACAAGGAAAAGAATTTCATTTCATGGGCATATACACCCCAACACGTAACCATATACTATCGTGTGATGGATGCTGTTTATTTAGGGAATGTATACGCCCATAATACGGAATATTTTCAATTATGCTGTTTGTTTGGAAGATGTATTATGTACGTTCATAATGGAGAATATTTTCACCAGGATAAACATGAAGGAAGGTACAAGGAAATTTTAGATTATGTAGGGCCGGTCCCAGTGGCGGAACCAGGTTTTGATCGTTTGGGGGGGGGGGCCAAACCTTAAAGACAAAAAGCGGGGGGGCCAATTAGCAGCTTGCTTCATGCATGTTTCCTCATGTTTCCTTTGTGCAGTATATATGTAATGCAAAGAAAACCTAAAAGATGGGGGGCCCTTCATCAACACTTGATTCCGCCACTGGCCGGTCCAATCTTATAAGATCGTTCGATCTGACATTTAAAATTATTAGTCCATTTTCAATGGAATAATTATTTTGAAAAATCTAATTTTTGGATTAAATACTCTTCTTAAGCATGTAATGCAAACCAAAAATCATATAGGGATTCAACGATCGGTTTCTAAAATACAGATTGTTTGATAGCATTTAATGTTATATATTATAAGAGTTTTTCACATATTATATTTTGAAAACTGATGGTTGGATCCCTGTGATTTTTTACATATATAACATGCAGAATAAGAATATCTAATTTAATAATCGATTTTTTAAAATATCTATCCCATGATTTTGAGTAGAGATCGGCTAACAATTTAAAATATTAGTACGTCCTTATCCGACCCTATATATATTGGAAGCTAGTCACCAAATAATGGATCTTGTTAAATTCTTTTATATAATACTACAAAGAGAGAGATCGATAGTGGGGGTCTTGGGGATGGGGGAGTCTCACCTAGCTTCTTTTGGGACGATAGATTTAAGAGAGAGAATAAAAGAAAATTAAAAGAGAGCAGATATGTTGGGGATGGAGAGTGCAGCGGAGCGGAGATTGGCTGGCCATTTATATGCACACGCTTGCGTGGCAAAAACCTAAAAGAAATTAAAAAATATATATATATATATATACACACGGATGTACCTGACCCTTTACCTTTCCCAGGAGCAACTACGGCATATTATGGCATATGCTCCACTTGTAGGTCAAGTCAACGAGTTCACAGGCTCACAGCCTAAGTTCCTCCTACTTAATTACCTAGTTTACCTCTTCGCGTTAGCTGGATTTTTATTTTATTTTTTATTTTATTTCCCCTATTTGCATTGATACCGTTTTTGTCCTAAGACTTTTTTATACTCTATATTTGGTATGGAAAATGAAGAGAGGAGGAATGTAGATTGGAGGAAAAAGTGGAGAAGTGGAGTAATGACATGGGATCAAAATTTTAAGATTATATGATGTGACAGTATAATATAATTTTAATTTTTAAACAATTTTGAAATGCACAGAAATAATAATTTTATCATATGATCACAGTAGATAGTTTAAAAAATTTAGTTAGAAAAAGAAAATTCGCCTGTACATACAAAAGGACATCCTCACAGTACCTTTTTCTCTTGACACACATGCTGCTTACGGCCATGCGTGGAAGTAAAGCACAGCGATGCAAGCAAACCTAAGGTAATCATTTATCAATTATAGGTGGTTGAAGGAAAAGATGTCTGGGCAATTTGAGACCATTCAAGTCGTTTACTTTTTGGACGGAGGAGAATTTAAAAAATAAAAAATAAAGGAAGCCTATTGACATGATCGTTATGGCACTTTTAGTGATGGTCCTTGTTGTAGTCATTTGTTTACAAATTTGGCTCGTCTCCGGTGAACCTCACCAAGCTATAGGCAACATGAAAACATGATCTTTTACTGCAGTCCGGGAAGAATAATGTTATTATTACTTCATTTTTAACTTTAATATTTTATAATTCTTCTAGCTTTCACAATGTGAAATACATGCAAGAAGTTAAAATATTTAAGTACAATTAGCAACAGATCGACCCATTATAAATTCTTTGGATGGTTAGGGCTTGGGAATATTGGAGCAAAAATGAAAACAAAATTTAAGTATTAATTAATATGATCCATTCAGCTGATAAATTAATACATAAGGGTACGTTTACATTAATTGGTGAAGTCCCTGACTTAATTAATTAATTTTTCTAAAATATTCATAACATTAACATTAATCTTCTGGCAAAATTTAATTAGCTCCCAAGATGCAATTCGATCAGGTCAGTTGGTGTCTTGGTGAAGAGTACATGGTGTTGTAGTTGTCCATTGATTATGAGTTTGTGTGTCCCCTAATTAATTAAGGTCCTTTTGGGATCAATTTTGTTTTAAATCATTTTCTCAAATTTCCACTTAATCGATCTAAAAAGGTGAGTGATAATCACTTATTGATGATTTGAAGGATATATATATATATATATATATATATATATATGATGATTTGCTAAAGTTAGGCCCCATGCCTAACTTTTGTTAGAATCACTTTTAGTATAAAAATTTTAATGTGTTAAGAGTTAAATTGGCTTGGACACAACACTAAAGAGATATTTGAAGAGATAGTTTTCCAAAAATAATTTTAGATAAAGCTAAAGCAATAGGCTCTATCTCTAAAATACTAAGCCACTTTTCTTATATACTACTCTGTATGTCTCTTGTTTAATTTTACCAAACAGCGCACCCCTTAGAAGAACATCATGATAATTGATTCTAAAATGTTGTAGCCCAATCAATTAAAATAAATTTATCGTTTTGGGATCTGTGCTTGGAAGCATCCTAAAAATTGCCAATGTAACCTTGAATTTGATTATCATATGCAACGTTTACCCGGGGAAGGATCTTACATGAAAGTGACACACACATATACGCTTATCTTCGTGTCTTAAATGGAAAAACCACCTTAAATTCAAAGTGAAAATAAATATTTCTAGGTTATGATACAACAATTAATATTGAAAACGAACGTGATAGCTAGGTTATTAAAATAATTATAAGTGATCTATCCGATCCGTTCAAAGTTACTTGAGATAGCCGGCAAGGACAAACGTTGGGATGAGTATTCTAAACACATAATACTTTGGGATGAGTACTATGCCTCTAGTTTGTGTAAATATCTTACCCACCTAATAATATCTCCAATTTGAAGGGCCAAAAAGAAAAAAAAAAAATCCTTTTGACCATTTAACCTAGCAGCTTACTAGCATTGCCAATCAAGTGAGCTATCACGCAACTTAGAAAAAATAGAGCATGGAAAGGAGTTGCATTTTTACTTTTCTCTTCTTCTTTTTTTCCTTTCTTTTCTTCTCACAAAGTATGCTTTTAAGGTTTGCACCCTCAAGAGAAAATTGAACTATCTTTGAACAAAATTAAAGGGTAGAGTGTTGAAATCTCCAACGTGGTGGCAAAAAATATCAATAATATGCTGATTTGATGATCATTTTATATGTAAGAGCATTTTCAATGGGTTCCTATTACCAAATTTGGGAGTCATGGCCATGATCTTAAATTTGGTAATGGCATCAATGCCTCCCATATTTGACATTTTTTTTTTGGTAATGACCATCTCTTTTCAAATAGTTTCCATCAGATTTTTTTTTCAAATTTAAAGTCCATTGGAATATGATGATACCGAATATAGGAGTTCCCAATTGGAGCATGATAGTGTCAAATATGAAAATAGCTTTCATTTTGGCACTATATATAATCCACCCAAATATAAAAATGAGAGGCCTAATGAAGTGGAAGTTTTCCATCAGATATGCTCCAATGACCTACTAAATGACGCACATTAAGTGGCGAATCCAAGTTGGTAGCCGCAAGCTAAATCTCATAAGCCAAACCCAGTGGCTGCTGTGTTGCTGTGATTCAAAAAGTCAGCGACTTGACCAACTGAATAGAACCCTTCTGAACACGAGAGGCCATTCAAACCCAAAATCTCATAATCTTTGATGCGTACGTACAATATTTAGGTTATAATTATTAATTAAGTATTCCGTTGAAGATAAGTAGCGTAATTTAATTTGTTTACTTAATCATCAAATAATTAGGATGAGAGAAGTGACTCACCAAACAAATGATATAGCCAGTTGCTGGTTTTAAGGTGCATGTGCATGTCACAATAACACTCACGGAGACCCCCGGATGATCCTGGCCGTTCAATGAATAAACAAGTGTACTGGAAATTTTGATTACAGTTATACCAATATATATACAAATAAATAAATAAAGGGATCATGAAGTTGTGACCCGCCATAAACATCTTTCCGTGCCGTACAAATTATACAAGGACATGAAAGCTTATCTTAAAGTCAAATTAAATGTGAAATTTTATTATGAATTCTTTCATTTGGCCGTACAATCTACACAAGGACAATAAAGGTTGTATTAAAATTAAATTTTGATTTTATTGTATTACATGTTTAGCCTAGTGACACTTTTACCCCTCTTCTGAGAGAGAGATCTTAGGTTCTATTATTCTATATTCATTATTAGCTTAGTTTATGTATGTTGTGCCTTATCTGTACTAGGAAAAATGAAGTGGTCATGCAAAGCAGCTTTGGAGATGTACGTTTACATACACGTACGCATTGGCATCGTTACTCCCATGAAAGCCTAAATTTCTCTAGGTTAGTGTTGGATAAAAATTCCCTCCATCGATCTGCATCTCATGCACTGCAGTAGTATCATTTTTTTTCCTAATAAGGATGGAAATTGTCCGATTATATTACTTAAAAAAACTTAGCAATTAGGATTCATTTCTAGGGACGTCCCAAATAAGGATGGAAATTGTCCATTGTAACTTAAATTAAATTTCACTAAATATAAACCCTCCCATGACTTGCAAATTAATTTTTTAACATATTAAATCTCTCTTGAGATGTTGGACATGCAGATTCCATTTCTAAACATTATTTTAATATAAAATTACAATTGCCACGGATAGAAACCATTCCTAATATAACCCTTGCATACTTTCGCTTTGCAACTGGACCACTTTGTGACGGTCCCAAATTTTGCATCTTTCTTCCTTTAGGAATGGTTTAGTTTCCACCCCAATTGCAAAGTATGTATGTATATATATATATACATATATATAGATAGATATCTGTGTGTGTGTGCATGTGGTGAATTTTTGTTTAGTCTAGCAAAATAATAAAATGATTATCACGATTTGGGTCCCATCATTTAATTAAATTACACAATCAAATTAGCAATAATTGAGTACAAAGGAACAACCTAAATACTAAAGAAAATGCTAAGTTGACCGAATTTTAGACCGAATTTTTTAAACTAAATGATGTGTTAGAATCACAATGTCTTAATTTTTGTATATTTTTTAAATACACAAAAATCAAGAAATCAAGATTGTATTATTATCACACATCTTTTGTTTCAAAAATTTTGGTCTATGATTTGGTCCATCTAGCATTACTCAAATACTAAATGTAATCATTTTAAAGCAAAATGATTATCACGATATATAATTTTAAAAGTGTAACTTCTTTATAAAATAGGTTTTTGGTACAAATCATTATTTACACTATTAATTAAGTCAGTCCTATTTTTAGTTGAATTTACACTATGAAATACTAAAATTATTATAATCTTTAGTGCTCCATAACTATTTAGTGTATAGAAAAGCTGTTTCCTTTTTTCTTTGGTACATGACTGACTGTCAATGAAACAACAGCTTTAATACTCAGATAAGTACAAATTAAGTTGTAGGGCAGGGTGATTACTCCAATGTTACAAACACAAGAATGTTGAGAACATGGGTAGATCTACAACCATTAATTACGCGTAGGATCATTCTCAAAGGAACACAACACAACACTTCCATATACTGTGACAGTTTTGGA
>JAESVK010001304.1:689782-712745 GCA_017140935.1 Hamamelis virginiana
CACTGATTAATCGGGCGATCGGGCCATCGAATCAATGGATTAACCGTTGGATCTCAATGTGCTTAAGGTTGGTTTTACTAAATTCCAGTGTGCTTAAGGTTGGTTTTACTAAATTCCAACCGTCGGATCGGCATGATTTTTTGCAGGCGTTGCATGGAGGAGGTGAGAATCATATCCAACGGTCATAATTTTGAGCCTAAAACCGGAGCATAGGCAAATGAAAATCGAGCATTTTAATGTGCAGTTAGGACTGCAACTGATCGATTTTAATCTCACTAGTATGTACAAATAAATGAAAAAAGTAATTACATTTATTCATTAAAATCAAAGTGTTATTACAAGGCCAAAAAAAAAAAATTATAATAAAAAACGGATCTATAACAGTTCATGAGTTAGACGAAATGACGTCTGTCTGAATAAAAATCTGTACTGAAATACAAATGAGAATGGAATGAGAAAGGACTGCCTCCGTCGTTTCTATCTCCAATGCAACATTTAATCACTAATGTGCATTAAATGTAAGGCAATGATGTGCCGTCGTCTTGGAAGAACACATTTAATCACTTAATGTGTATTAAATGTTCACAATGATGGAAGCCCTCTTCGAATATAGCATTCACATTCTTCAAAAAATCCTTAGATATTTAAGGCCATAAGAACTGAAGTGGAAGCGGCATTCCAAGCGTCTTCCTCTCTAAATCCTCTCATTTCCTTCGCTCTGCACCAACGCCTGCTGAAATGGATTCCGGCCATCCAAACAGACCGGCGTCCCCTCCATCTCCACGCCGTCCCGCCTTCCCTCCGCCGCGTCATTCGACGGAGAGGATCGTATCTTTGCTGGAGATGATCCTCTCCACGTTACAAAGCATAGGACGAGATTTGAAGCATCACCGTGAGGAAAATGTCGAGCGATGGGTCGCTCTGCACCAACGCCTCGACACGGCGGACGCACAGCTCGACGGCATCGCGAGGTGCCATCTAGATCACTTTGGTCCCCCCCCACCTCCTCCGCCTCCACAGGCTCCTCCTGCTCAACCGGCCGGCGGCGGATCCGACGATGGAGAGGACTCGGACGATTTCCTTTCCTCTTCATCGGAAAACTGAAGACCATTTGGGATTTTTTTGTTGTTTTTTGATGAAATTTGGTGAAAAATCAATATTTTGTGAAGTTGGAAAGTTTTTTGTTTTTTTTTGCTGCACATGGAAGAAATCAATTATGTATGTTGATATTAGAACTCTGAAAAAATATGAACCAGCTGAATGATATATATATATCTCTTTTTTTTGGTATGATTAAGTGATATTTTTTTAGCTCTTTTGATGGATATGTCTGCTTTTTCATTCGGTTTGATGACCATGAAGCTTCTCAAAGAAGCTTCTCATATGCGTGAGGGACACACAAGCTGACCAGTAGCCCACTGATTTTTTTTATATAATTTATATTAATTTTTTCATTCGGTTTACGCCTGCCTATACAGTTATATTCATTTTTTTTAATCTAATATTATTCATATAATTAATTAGTTATATTAATTTTTTTTAATCTAATATTATTCATATTATTCATATAATTATTTAGTTATTCATACAATTATCGATAATGCATTATTCATTATCGTTAATGCTACCCTCAGGAAATAATTAAAATGAGACATGTATTTGAAATACAAATCAATTATCGATAATGTTAAAGTCATTATCGTTAATAAAACCCCTTTGGAAATAATAAAAAAGAAATTGAGTTATGGTTTTAACTGGGATTTGAAATAACATAACATTATCGATAATGTTATGGTTAATTGCTACCATAGGTACTATTCTACCACTCAGGGACGTAGCCAGGATTTATAGCTAGGGTGGGCGAAACTCTAAAAAAATAAAATATAAGGTTTCATCTTTTAAAAGTAACATGAAAAGTATCTATTAAACAAAGCTGCTAATTTAAGGTGCACCTGATACATGATACTTCAGGTTGCTTCTTCTAGAGCCACTTGTTAAGCATATTTTCGAAAACTGACCGTTGGATTTGATGCTCGTTTTATATATATCATGCCTGCCAAAAATCACAGTGATCCAACGGTTGGTTTCAGAAAAATGTAACTTTAAAAAATTGCGACTTTTTTGTTCTTTAAAATGTCACACTTTTTTCACAGTCGATTTTTTAAGGAACCAACCGTTGGATCACGATGATTTTTGGCAGGCATGATATACATAAAAGAAGCATCAAATCCAACGGTTGGTTTCTGAAAATATGCTCAACAAGTTGCTCTAGAAGAGACCACCTGATTTATTATTTTTTTTTTTGATTTTTTTTTCAGAATGTCAGGGTGGGCAGTTGCCCACCCTTGCCCCATGCTAGCTACGTCCATGCTACCACTAGCCCACTGGTGCTTGTTTGAAATAACATAACATTATCGATAATTAGTTGGTCTCAAGTCTTGAAAATTTCCATATTTCTTATTCATATGGATTCCATTTCCTATTCTTAATTGCCAAATTGTTGGACAATGAGGCTGGAATTTTTTCCAATATAATCTTAAATTTATCTTCATTAATTATTTTGATCAAAATTTTGTAACTTGTGATTAGAAGCTGAAATAGCTAGACCTTATTTTTAATATTGAAGGGATCAAAACCCTCTTGGCCGGAATAATTAATCTTACACACTGCCCCCTTACCCCGATTTGTAGTATGAGTTGTCTTGACTAGCTTGGTAAGTTAAATCATCCTACTATACCTCACTACTAATTTACACGATATTATATATGGTATTAAATTTTTAGAAAATATATATTACTTTACCGGCATATATATTTCACCCGTCTAGTTTTGACCATCAATCTCATGTAGATGAATCGTTATTATGCTGTTGAAAAAATAAAGACATTATTTTAATTTATTGATATAAACGACGCACCCTATATCAATTAGGGTGGGTGGAAATAATATATGGGAGATATAGTGTTGTTAGATGTAAGGCCATTTTGAGTTATCAACCAATGAGAGAAATTATTCAAGTGTTCAACACATGACCTTATAAACAATTTTCATTGAATAATTTGTCCCGGCCTGCTTATGACCCAACCTGGATACGGTTATTAGTAAACAAATTAATGCAAAGCCATGCATAGTTTCCCAAATACCGGCTGATACAAAAATATATATGTCCCTCTACATAAATATATATGTCCCAAATATAAGGGAGTTAGAAGAAATTTGGAACAGAATTTAGTAATTAAATAAATATTTTTTAGGATATGCGGCAACAACCTTGAAGTGTTTGGCTCGACCTATGCATTTATATAAGTAGGGAAATGATCCTAGCTATAAGTTTGAATTTTGATCAGGTAAATACGTCCTTATCTACCTTATCACCAGTCTATCTATTCTATTAACATAAACCTGTGTCATTTAAGAACCATTACAAAAACTATAATAAACACTCCTCATTACAGTTTCTTATACAATAACAAAACATTGAAATTAATCCATAGTTTTTGTTCAAGATATCCATCCTATCCTGATAATTCAATACAAAACTGAAAACTTTGTTCAAAGGGTGGTTGGATTATGAGAATTGAACAACGCCGTCACCTGTAATATAACAAAGAGAATGTCACTTCTCAAACAATTTCAATGTATTGTTAAATTTGAAATAATGCAATTATATTAATGTAAGTCAGCTACTCATACCCTATTGATACAATGAATACAAATCCCTGAAGTCTTGAACCGGCGTGAGAGGTTCTCCTTCCTGATGGTCCTCAAAATCATGCTGCTGGTCGGCATTATCCTCGGAATTCTGTTCCGCACCTTCGCTCCTATCATCCCTAAATAGTATAAAAAAATAAATCAGTAACAATAAGATATGGACAAAGATTGTTTATAATGTGAATTATATTTTGCAAAACATATATAATATTTGAAACAATAGCAATACTAACTGCTGTTTTTGAGGGCAGCGACGTGAATTGTGCCCTTCAACTCCACAGATCCCGCAAGCTCTACGGTTACTTGGTGTGGCAACCAACTCCCTTCTAGACTTCAAGCGACCACGCCATCCTTTTCGCTTCACTGGAAGTGGATCATTAATTATTGGAGACACACTCTTTATGGGTTGTGCTCGGGAAACCGGTGAGGACCTAATTACCTCATTAATTCTTTTTTTAAGGTCCCTCATTCCATCCTTAAATATAGCAGCAGTTTCATCAGAGAAAGAACCATCATACACAACTTCCAAATATTCATTAAGTAACTCAGCATGCCTTCTTTTCTTTCGGTCATCCCTTCCTAAGTAACCAAATGGTTTCCAAAGTCTTCTACCTACTTTAATGCTTTTAATCCATCTAGGTAGGATGTAAACCTCCGGCAAGTACAACTCTTGTTTCATGCGCAAGTAAGCCAATATGTGCCTGCATGGTATGCCTTCAGTATCGAAAAAAGGACAACTGCAAGTTGCCAATCCCCGTGCGACATTAAACCCAACAACCCTAACTCTACCACCTTCCCCATCCATATGCTCTACAGTATAAGTTGATTCATCACCACCACCATTTGCAACTATTTCCTTCACTATATATGAAAAGCTTTTATTAAGCTCATTCTGAAATATCAAAAATGCCGACTTAGTGTAAATACCAACCATTTGTTTTTCAATAGGCATTACACCACTAATTCGTGGAGTTTCATTAATGTCTATATGATCACATTCCAACTCATGGTGCCGTTGTTGGTGGAGTGCCCGATTAAACCTTACAACAAAATCGACAAGACTATTCTCCCTAAAAACATACTTCTTCAGAAAAGAGTGTCCACTTTCAGCCCTTTGTGAACTCAACATGCCGGCACTAAAAACATCCCTCGAATAGGCGGGGACCCATTTATCCCGCATTTCAAACAAACCTTCAAGCCAACTGTCACCCCTAAAACAACCCTCCTCCATGACACTATTCCAACTAGCTACAAACTCTTCCACGGTTTCTGATTCGTACACACTTGCTTTGAACTTAGGAAAGAAAGTCGGAGACTTTATACGTCCCAACTTTTCTGGAAATTTCATCATGATATGCCAAATGCAATACCGATGGTAAGAACCATCAAGGAGTGATGATATGGCATTTGTCATAGCCAAGTCTTGGTCGGTGATGATCATACGAGGAGGGGGTGCATCCATCGCTTTCAGCCACTGCTCAAAAAGCCATTCAAAGTGTTGGGTTTTCTCCCCATTAATGAGCCCACAACCAAAGAAAATTGTTTGCCCATGATGGTTTAAACCAAATAATGGAGCAAAAACCAAATCATACCGATTAGTGCAGTAAGTTGTATCAAAAACCACAACATCACCAAAGTAGGAATATGCCTTTTTGGATGTCGAATCCGCCCAAAAACATTTTGTCATCCTATTATCCTCATCTTTTTCATATTCAAAGAAAAATGAAGGGTCTTTATCTTTTTCAGTGGAAAAATACTGAAACAAAGTATCTGCATCAACTCCCTTGCATTCTTCTCTCACATCTCTCTCAACATTCCTCAAATCTCGCTCAACAAATCCTAAGTTTTCGACACCTCCGGCTTGGATACTCATAATTGCTAATTGTGTACATGTAGGAATATTGGCCTCTGCAAATTGTGAAGCCAAATTCCTCTTTGCACTACTAACACCACGGTTGCTTGGAAGAAGGTGCTTCTTTGATGGGCTAGTTAATTCATGGTTGTGTTCCTCAACAAATGTAGAGATGGTCCAATTAGAACTTTCCATCTCTTTTTTCAAATTAATTCTTGCCTTACACCCAACTCTCATTGTCCCTCTATTCCTTTTTTCCCCTTTAAGTGTAGTGTGACCCTCTTTGTTACAAACAAGCTGCCTCCAACACACTTCATTCTCACCCTTACGTTTTTTACTACTTTCAATTCTAACACTAAAACCAGCAGCCTTGGCATAGTCATGATAGAAATTCTGTGCATGTTCTAATGAAGTAAAATGTTGTCCTAACGTGGGCTTGTTCAACTCTTCAATTTGTGGAATGAAACAATACTCACTGCTTCCAGATTCCATCCTAAAATATGAAAATAATAAATTTAGCAAAAAATTAATATGTTGCATGGTAATATTTACACACTTAATTAATGAATTTGTCATCTAGGTCATTATGTGTTGGTTGTTTATGTATTAATTAAATGGGAAAATAAATGTATTTACTAAATGATTGGAAAATAAATGTTCTCTTTAATTAATGTTCTATGTGTTTGTTTATTTATGATTGAATAAAAAAAAAAATTATTTCTCAAATGGTATTTTTTAAATTGAACATAACAGTTAACAAAAAAAAAAAAATATAATTTATTGGCAAAATTTAAGGAAACAACAAAGTGGATAAACTAACCTTCACAACAGTCGCCGGAAATTAACCAGCTGGCCGGACCGGTTAGAGTCGCCGGAGAAGAACCGTGAATGCCGGACCAGACACAAATTGCGTACCCAAGTCTGGTAGAAGGGAAGATAGAGAAGGAGAGAGAGAAAGAGAGAGAGAAAGAGGAGAGGGAGGAGAGAGAGGGTCTTTGTGATTGACATGGAGGAGAGAGAGGGTCTTTGTGATTGACATGCATTAAATTTTTTGATTGACTAATGTACTTCTTGTCATCATCAACTAGCCTACTAGTAGGGACCTATATATAATTTATTCAAACAAAGTTTCCATGTCTTGACCGTTGGATGGCAACCTTTATACATGTATGGTGAGATGCAAAGTAAGGAATGAATCTTCATTCCGGACAGTGGGGAAGGGATCAGCTCTCTATATATATATATATATGATGATTTGCTAAAGTTAGGCCCCATGCCTAACTTTTGTTAGAATCACTTTTAGTATAAAAATTTTAATGTGTTAAGAGTTAAATTGGCTTGGACACAACACTAAAGAGATATTTGAAGAGATAGTTTTCCAAAAATAATTTTAGATAAAGCTAAAGCAATAGGCTCTATCTCTAAAATACTAAGCCACTTTTCTTATATACTACTCTGTATGTCTCTTGTTTAATTTTACCAAACAGCGCACCCCTTAGAAGAACATCATGATAATTGATTCTAAAATGTTGTAGCCCAATCAATTAAAATAAATTTATCGTTTTGGGATCTGTGCTTGGAAGCATCCTAAAAATTGCCAATGTAACCTTGAATTTGATTATCATATGCAACGTTTACCCGGGGAAGGATCTTACATGAAAGTGACACACACATATACGCTTATCTTCGTGTCTTAAATGGAAAAACCACCTTAAATTCAAAGTGAAAATAAATATTTCTAGGTTATGATACAACAATTAATATTGAAAACGAACGTGATAGCTAGGTTATTAAAATAATTATAAGTGATCTATCCGATCCGTTCAAAGTTACTTGAGATAGCCGGCAAGGACAAACGTTGGGATGAGTATTCTAAACACATAATACTTTGGGATGAGTACTATGCCTCTAGTTTGTGTAAATATCTTACCCACCTAATAATATCTCCAATTTGAAGGGCCAAAAAGAAAAAAAAAAAATCCTTTTGACCATTTAACCTAGCAGCTTACTAGCATTGCCAATCAAGTGAGCTATCACGCAACTTAGAAAAAATAGAGCATGGAAAGGAGTTGCATTTTTACTTTTCTCTTCTTCTTTTTTTCCTTTCTTTTCTTCTCACAAAGTATGCTTTTAAGGTTTGCACCCTCAAGAGAAAATTGAACTATCTTTGAACAAAATTAAAGGGTAGAGTGTTGAAATCTCCAACGTGGTGGCAAAAAATATCAATAATATGCTGATTTGATGATCATTTTATATATAAGAGCATTTTCAACGGGTTTCCATTACCAAATTTGGGAGTCATGGCCATGATCTTAAATTTGGTAATGGCATCAATGCCTTCCATATTTGACATTTTTTCTTTGGTAATGACCATCTCTTTCCAAATAGTTTCCATCAGATTTTTTTCAAATTTAAAGTCCATTGGAATATGATGATACCGAATATAGGAGTTCCCCATTGGAGCATGATAGTGTCAAATATGAAAATAGCTTTCATTTTGGCACTATATATAATCCACCCAAATATAAATATGAGAGGCCTAATTAAATGGAAGTTTTCCATCAGATATGCTCTAATGACCTACTAAATGACGCACATTAAGTGGCGAATCCAAGTTGGTAGCCGCAAGTTAAATCTCATAAGCCAAACCCAGTGGCTGCTGTGTTGCTGTGATTCAAAAAGTCAGCGAGTTGACCAACTGAAAGGAACCCTTCTGAACACGAGAGGCCATTCAAACCCAAAATCTCATAATCTTTGATGCGTACGTACAATATTTAGGTTATAATTATTAATTAAGTATTCCGTTGAAGATAAGTAGCGTAATTTAATTTCTTTACTTAATCATCAAATAATTAGGATGAGAGAAGTGACTCACCAAACAAATGATATAGCCAGTTGCTGGTTTTAAGGTGCATGTGCATGTCACAATAACACTTACGGAGATGTAAGATTTAAATTTAAATTTAAATTTAAATCTTTATTAATGACCCACGTAATATTAGCACATGTGACATAATGAGTTTATGGGATAATGTTAACCACTTCTATCCTATTTCTGATTGGTTAATATTAGAAGTGGTTTCCTAATATCTCCTACTATGATGGGCTAGTGGAGTTCTAATTGAAGTTGGAAACTGGTCCTCTCTCTACCCATAAATAGGTATTCAGATTACCCATCAGATTATCTGAAGAAACTGACAGAAGGTGAAAGAGAGTCAAGAGAGAGAAAACATTTTTCCATCAAGAACGAAGGCTGTTCTATTTGAAGATTTGATCGCGTGAAGATTGCGATTATGGATCTGGGTATGTTGTTTAATTTCCGCATTATGTAATTATATTATATTATGATAGTTGTGATCTTGGGCATGATTGTAGTTGTTATTTTTATAACAACATAATAGTTTACATGTGGTATCAGAGCCTGAGTTTCGAATCTTGAAATAATCGGTACATATGTTTTTATGTTATTAATATAATTATTTTTTGTACTGTTAATATATATGTGTACAAACTAATGACTTCATAATGATCTAATGTATGGAATTTTTTGCTTTTTGACCATACGTACGGATGCCTGCTATTGATTTGGAAAAACTCCAATTTATATATATGCAATTATATACTTTACGTTTTATGTATGATATATAAATATAAGGATTCGGTATACACACTGAATGAATGGATATATATTATAATATTAAATGGTTATGGTTATTGGCGTATTAAATGTTAACCACTGAATGAATGGTTATTTCATGTTTAATATTATAATAATAATAATGTTAGTGTAGTGTGTGTATATATATATATACACTAACAAGAAGGACCGTTGTGTATTGCTAAGAGGTTGTGCCTTTGCCTCCAGCAAAGGCACACGGATCCATTTATATATATATATATTATATATATATATAAATGATAGTATATACATATGCATGTAATTGAAGATATTTATATTTAACGTGTTCTAATTAAGTTGCTACCTTGAACATATTACTGTTAATTTGATCTAATGATTGTGTAAAGTCATTATTTTAATTTAGAATTTATATTATCACACGGTTTGGTAGCCACCAAAGTGGCCTAACTGGAATGACACTTAAATATCAAATTAAATTATTTAAATTTAATATTCATTACCAATATTAAATTAATAATGACTTTGCAAATCGCAATCTTTAATTATGAGAATATTAAGTTGACCCAAAGGTGCACTATTTTCAAGTAATTATTGAATTGGGATAGGATAATTGGTGAATATTCATAGTTGAATTGGACCTAATTCCCAAAGGTAACGGACCTACTTAACTATAAATATTTTATCAAATAGTCCTATTGGTAAAAGGGAATTACCATAATCGTTTAATAGTTTACCATAAGATTAACCCAAAGGTAGATCACGGTAATACTATTTATTATTGTTATAATGTGTGTTTTATGTTTGGTTAATTATTATTATCTATGTTTTATAACTTTTAGCACTAATGTAGTGAGCATAAATTATTTATTGCAGTATCTGTTCCAGTTTCATTGCATTCGCATGCTTCGTCTGTTCCAATTTTAAATGGAATGAATTTCTCAGATTGGAAAGAACAGGTTCAGTTTCACCTTGGTGTACTGGATCTTGATGTAGCTCTTGAATCTGAGAAACCGGCTGCTATTACTGATACAAGCAGTGCGAAAGAAAAGGCTTTTCGCAAAGCATGGGAAAAGTCAAACAGACTAAGCATTAAGTTTATGCGAATGACCATAGCAAACAACATCAAGTCTACACTTCCCTTAACTGAAAATGCTAAAGAATTCCTTACTAATGTGGAAGAACGTTTCCGAACTGCTGACAAATCTCTTGCGGGGACACTTATGGCCAAGCTTACCACCATGAATTTTGATGGTACATGTGGCATGAATGAGCATGTCATTGAAACGTCAAATTTGGCTGCTCGATTAAAGACCTTAGGAATGAGTGTGGATGAGTTCTTTCTCGTTCAATTTATTTTAAATTCCTTGCCTCCTCAGTATGGGCCATTTCAGATTAATTATAACACTATGAAGGATAAGTGGAATGTGAATGAATTGGCCAGTATGGTTATCCAAGAAGAGGCAAGACTTAAGCAGCTTGGACATCATTCAGCTCATCTCGTAAGTCAAGGAGCTGATAGGAAATGGAAAAAACCCAAAAAGGACATAAAGCGTGGTCCTTACAAGGCAAATGAGCCCAACCAAAATACTCAAGCTTATAAGAAGGAAAAAGGCAATGACAAGTGTCACTTCTGCAAAAAGTCGGGACATTATCAGAAAGACTGCCCAAAACGTAGGGAGTGGTTCGAAAAGAAAGGTAAAAATTTAATTTATGTTTGTTTCGAATCAAACCTAACTGAGGTTCCTTCTAATACTTGGTGGATTGATTCTGGGGCTACTACTCATGTTTCCAATACGATGCAGGGATTCCTTACGACCCAAACCATAAATCGAAATGAACACTTCTTATTCATGAGAAATTGGGCTAAAGCTCTAGTTGAAGCCATTGGCACTTATCGTTTATTTTTGGACACTGGTCATTATTTAGATTTGTTTCAGACTCTTTATGTTCCTTCTATTTCTAGAAATTTAGTTTCTTTGTCCAAACTTGATATTGATGGTTACTCCTTTAAATTTGGGAATAAAAGTTTTAGTTTGTTAAAGAATACTTTTATTGTTGGTTCTGATATTCTTTGTGATGGCTTGTACAAATTAAAGCTTGATGATTATTTTTCTGAAACTCTTCTTACCCTGCATCATAATGTTGGTACTAAGCGTAGTCTAATAAATGAAAATTCCTCCAACTTGTGGCATAAAAGACTGGGACATATTTCTAGAGAAAGGCTGGAGAGGCTAGTAAAAGACGGGGTTCTCCCAAACCTTGATTTTACTGATCTCAGTGTGTGTGTGGATTGTATTAAGGGTAAACAAACCAAACACACCAAGAAGGGTGCCACAAGAAGTAATGAGCTTCTTGAGATTATCCATACAAATATTTTTGTGGGCCTTTTGATACACCATATTTTGGTGGAGAACGGTATTTTATCACCTTTATAGATGATTTTTCACGTTATGGTTATATTTATTTGTTGCATGAAAAATCTCAAGCAGTGGATGCCGTTGAGGTGTACATTACTGAGGTTGAAAGACAATTAGAAAGAAAGGTAAAAATCATTAGATCGGATAGATGTGGTGAATATTATGGAAAATATAATGAATCTGGGCAATGCCCAGGCCCATTTGCTAAACTCTTAGAAAAGCATGGCATTTGTGCACAGTACACTATGCCAGGCACGCCACAACAGAATGGTATAGCTGAAAGGCGTAATCGTACTCTAATGGATATGGTTAGAAGTATGTTAAGTAATTCTGCCTTGCCCTTATCATTATGGATGCAAGCCCTTAAGACTGCTATTTATCTGTTGAATCGGGTTCCTAGTAAGGCAGTCCCAAAGACTCCTTTTGAACTGTGGATAGGAAGGAAACCTAGCCTAAGACATCTACATGTCTGGGGTTGTGCAGCAGAGGCTAGAATCTATAATCCGCATGAAAAGAAATTGGACTTAAGAATGATCAGTGGTTACTTTATTGATTACCCTGAAAAATCTAAAGGGTATAGGTTTTATTGTCCTAACCATAGTACGAGAATTGTAGAAACCAGTAATGCCAGATTTATTGAAGATGGTAACATTAGTGGGAGTGATAAACCATGAAATGTGGTAATTCAAGAAGTTAGGGTGTCTATCCCAGTACCACTAGCTTCAAGGGAAATTGTTGTTCCTCCAGTTTTTGAACGACCTAACAACATTGAACAATAAATTAATGAACCACCACTCCATAATGAGATTGTTGCCAATGAACAAATAGTAGGAGAACCACAAGAAGTAGCATTAAAAAGATCTCAAAGGGAAAGGAGGTCTGCTATTTCGGATGATTATGTGGTTTACCTACAAGAATCTGACTTTGATATAGGATCAAGTAAGGATCCGGTTTCGTTTTCACATGCCATAGAAAGTAATAATTCTATTAAATGGATCGATGCCATGAATGATGAGTTAAAATCAATGGACCAGAATGAAGTCTAGGAAATCGTTGAATTGCCCAAAGGATACAAGAAAGTAGGTTGCAAATGGATCTTTAAGACTAAACGCGACTCTAAGGGCAATATTAAACGATATAAAGCTAGACTAGTGGCCAAAGGTTTTACTCAGAGAGGGGGCATTGATTACAAAGAGACTTTCTCTCCTGTATCCAAGAAAGACTCACTTAGAATCATTACGGCATTAGTAGCTCATTATGATTTGGAGCTACACCAAATGGATGTGAAAACTGCTTTTTTAAATGGGAGTTTAGATGAAGAAATCTATATGGATCAACCTGAAGGTTTCTCTATTAAAGAAAAGGAGCATTTAGCTTACAAACTTAAGAAGTCAATATATGTACTTAAACAAGCTTCCCGACAATGGTATCTTAAGTTTAATGATATCATTATTTCCTTTGGATTTAAAGAAAATGTTGTTGATCGTTGTATTTATCTAAAGGTCAGTGGGAGCAAGTTTATATTTCTGATTTTGTATGTTGATGATATTTTGCTTGCTAGTAGTGATCTTGGTTTATTGCATGAAACCAAGAAGTTTCTCTTTAAGAACTTTGAAATGAAAGATATGGGTGAGGCAACTTACGTGATAGGAATTGAAATATTCCGGGATCGATCACGTGGACTGTTAGGGTTGTCTCAGAAAGCATATATTGAAAAAGTTCTAGAGAGATTCAGAATGGAAAAATCTTCTGCTGGCGATACCCCTATTCAAAAAGGGGATAAGTTCAGCCTTATGCAATGCCCGCAAAATGAATGGGAACGAAAACAAATGGAAGGGATTCCTTATGCATCTGCAGTAGGAAGCTTAATGTATGCACAGACCTGCACTAGACCGGACATCAGTTTTGCTGTTGGTATGTTAGGGAGATACCAAAGCAATCCTGGAATGGATCATTGGAAAGCTGCAAAGAAAGTCATGAGGTACCTGCAAGGTATGAAGAATTACATGCTCACGTTTAGGATATCTGATAATCTAGAGGTAATTGGCTACTCAGATTCAGATTTTGGTGGATGCATTGATAGTAGAAAGTCTACTTTCGGTTATTTGTTCCTATTAGCTGGAGGAGCAATATCATGGAAGAGTGCAAAGCAAACTATCACTGCATCATCTACTATGGAAGCTGAATTTGTGGCATGCTTTGAAGCCACTGTTCATGGATTGTGGTTGCCGAACTTCATCTCAGGACTTGGGATTGTTGACTCCATTGCCAAGCCGCTGAGAATTTATTGTGATAACTCCGCAGCTGTGTTTTTCTCTAAGAACGACAGGTATTCTAAGGGTGCTAAACACATGGAATTGAAATACTTTGCCGTTAAGGAAGAAGTTCAGAAACAACGAGTATCAATAGAACACATAAGTACACAACTAATGATTGCAGATCCATTGACAAAGGGGTTGGCTGCAAAGACATTTAAGGAACATGCTAATAGCATGGGTCTTGGATATGACCCATAACATTTATTATTGTAATGGATTGTTTTATGTTATTATGTTATTTGATACTTTAAGACCTTATTAAATGTGTTTCTGATTAATTATTCCTGTATTAATTGTGTACGTACATATATGAGAATGAACAAATTTTAACAGGAATAGTCTTTGAAATAAAAAACATTATTGTTGGACCTTTTGAATGCACTTCTTATTTATAGACTGTATTAAACAGTTTGCTAGTGTTGTGGTGCATGGATGTGGGACTGCCATGACTCTGTGGACACCCCATTTTTACCAATTATTTCTATCATATGTCCATGCAAATGATTAACTAGAATAGCTGATCATTTGGTTAGGAATTGGCCTTGTAAAGACCAAATTGCCCAGATTGCCCTTTTCTGAGGGAAAGGACAGTTCATTATTTCATGTGTACATTTGGATTGGAATCAACCCATTTGTATTGCATTTGACTTTTGAGGTGTTTTAGAACATCCCTGTAAATTTTCATGGCATTCTGATAAGAGCTCGATAGGTAATTAGGGTTTTCGCGACTTGAAGGGCATTTTCGTCCTTTTTCTCGTATAATTTCCGAACGACCTCCGAATTCGAAACTGATTGTTTCATGGGGTTTATATGGATGTGGGGAGTGAATTTGGAGTGTCAATTGAGACTTTGAATGGTTGGGATAGATTCGCCCAAAATCGATCTCACTGGTAAGGATGAGCTGAATTAGGGTTTCGATCAAATCGACCGTGAATTGGTCATTTTCACCAAAACAAAAGATTTTCAAAACATGTTGTTAAGTACCAATTTCATGTTGAAACCATGTTATTAGAAGTGGTGCAAGCCTAATTGATTAATTTTATAAAACAAGGAATGGTCATATGACCAATTTTGGCACAACCGGATCAATTGGCTAGCTTTTTGCTAAATCCCTTGACCATGATCAATTGATTTTAACCCAAAAATATTCTAAAAATGTAGAGGATCAAAACACGGTCGTTTTGAGTCCTGAATCATCGGATTTGGATCAAATTTGACCAAAATATGGCCAAAATTCGAAAACCCTAAAAATTGGGGAACAAAATTGGAAAATCAGCATGGTGACCGTCCTAGCTAGGACGGCCAACCGTCCAGCTAGGACGGCCAACCGTCCAGCCCTAGGACGGCCATCAGCATGCTCGAGCCCATTTTTCAATTTTGGAAAATTTGACCTATTTTGGCCGATTTGATTTGATTTTTTTTGGCATAAATTCGAAGGGTTTCAGCTTTCAAACCCTAGGGAGACTCATTCTAAGCCCTAGGATCGTTTTTTAGAGGGATTAATCCTAGCCATTCAAGGTTTTGAACCCTAGCCCTATATATGTTGCATTATGAGAGGTTCAAAGAGGAGAGATTTTTAGGGTTTTGGAGAAGGAGGCTACAGATTTTTAGCTCTTCATCTCTACACCATTGAAGGGGCAAGGATCGAAGGCTAAGAGCTTGGAGGAGGCTAGCCAAGAAGGAGATCGAAGGGTAAACCCTTAACTTTGACCCTCATTTTCATGGTTTCTTACATAAGTGTATGAGGCTATGTTGTAAGTCCTCTTGATTTTCATATGATATGAATTCTCTCTTCTTTTTCTTTCTACTATGAGTATGTTTAACATGATAGAAGTAGTTTTATTATTATTTTATGTGAGTAAGCATGATTAGGGTAATTTTTATCATTATTTTATGTGAAGTATGCATGTTAGGGTTAGGTTTTCTTGTTATTTTATGTTTAGCAATCATGATTAGGGTTATTTTTTTATTATGATTTTATGTGGTTAAATAGGTTTAGGATTAGTTTTGTTATTATTTTATGTTAGTATGCATGTTTAGGATTAGTGAGTTTTATCGTGATTTTATGTATGTATGCATGAGTAGGGTTAGATTTGTTGTTATTTTATGTGTAAACATGTTTAGGATTAGTGAGTTTTATCGTGATTTTATGTATGCATGCATGAGTAGGGTTAGATTTGTTGTTATTTTATGTGTAAGCATGTTTAGAGTAAATGTTGATATATTTATGTTGTTATTCGAATCTCATGATAATTGATTGGTGATTTTAATGATAATATGAGTATGTCAATATGTTATTTTAATATGTGATGAGTCTTGCGTCTTTTTATTTGTGCTTTTATGATTATTTGAATGCTTGCCATGGTCTTAATGGTTTGAATATAAAAAATGTGGACGAGGGAGCGTGCAAAGGTGAGATCCTTCCCTTGTGATATTGGTTTGATGGTTTGGATGTATAAAATGTGTACGAGGGAGCATGCAAAGGTGAGATCCTTCCCTTGTGTTTAAATTAATCATTTAAGCATATTTTTGTGTAGTTTTTATATGTTTTTGCATGGTAAATTAGTCAAGCATGTTAGATTGTATGCTAGGGTGTTTATTTGATATTGTTATGGATTAAAGATGATTTTTAAGCTACTTAAAGTATGTATTCAAATCTGTCCAGATTTGAATACATGTTTTAAAGTGGTTTAATTAACATTTTTAAGCCATATTTTGCATGATTTTATTAGTAGTTTCGTAGTATATTCATGTAGAAAGCATGCTAGGACATTTTCACATTTTTATTCTTTGTTTTCATGATTTTTAGAGTGATTAAAGGTTCATATTCAAATCTGTCCGGATTTGTTTATACCCTTAAATCATTTCTAAAAATTATTTTAAGGTTTAATCCAACATAGAAATATGCTTAGGTTCACATAGATCAATTAGTGTGCATTTAGGAGCATTTTCATGCATTTTTAGAATTGATTACATGCTTATTTGTTTAAATTTCAGCATGCATTGCATTAGTATTTTTAGGATTTTAGAAATACTTTAGGGCTAGTTAGAGACCCTAGGCTAGGAAGGTCACTTGACCTTCCCTAGGAATTTCCTTTGTTGTAAAGATCATGATTTGAATTGTGTGTTTCAATTGATTGAAGAGTCTATCTTCGAGAGATTTCTTAAAAGATTTTTGATGCAATATTTATGAAATAAATATGATTTTGTGAGATATTTGATTATTAATTGATTTTCAAAAGATTTGAAATGTTTTAAAGATTTTTTACCTTGGAATGAAATTCCTCCCATATGATTTGTTTTCTTGAAAATCTTTGAAAAAGATTTTTAATTGGAATTGAATTCTAAAGATAAGAATTGTTTTAGAATATTTGGATTTTAAGAAAGTCTTTTAATTTGAAATGATTTTGAATAAATGATTTTAAACAAACAAAAACTCTCGAAGTTAGAGTCTTGAATTAGGTTGAAATACCTTTGATGATGTGATCGATTACAATAGGAGAGTCCTAGGGTAGTCGAACTACGTGGACTTTGATACTTGCTAGGTGATACTAGTAAGTTACGTAGGCGCTAATAGGGCTCAAGTCCGCCCTAGGATGCCCGTAGGGTGTCTTAGGTTTTAGGGGTTTGTTTGTATATATTTTTTTATTATTATTAATATAACTAATATAGATTACTGCATTTATATCACTATTTTGTTGGTTGATTAGATTATTTAGGATTGTTTGCATTGAGAAATTTAAATAGCCCAAATAAATTAGAAGTCCTTTAATTAGGGCGAGGTGGGTGCCTACAAGTGAAAGCTTGGAACCTTCCCACATCGTAACCAAGCCCCCGGATCCAACTCTGGTTTGTAGACTGCTTTTCCATTAATGGAGTTTGTTTTATTGAAAATAAAATATTTTTATGGTTTCCTTATTCCTTAAAAATAAGGTGGCGACTCCTTTGTTTGATTTCTAAACCCCCCTAATCACATCGCCCGGTGATGATGTGGACTCACACCATTAAAGCCCCGCCACGAGGCTGGTCCACAGACTCGCGTTAGTGGGTTGTTTAATTATGGTATTATGGTGACCAAATTAAAGTATGGTTGGATGTGGTTTATTGCGCGCCTAATGTTAGACTCATTAAATTCTACTATAAAGTTATTACATGGGCCAAGTGGGAGAATGTAAGACTTAAATTTAAATTTAAATTTAAATCTTTATTAATAACCCACGTAATATTAGCACATGTGACATAGTGGGTTTATGGGATAATGTTAACCACTTCTATCCTCTTTCTGATTGGTTAATATTAGAAGTGGTTTCCTAATATCTCCTACTATGATGGGCTAGTGGAGTTCTAATCGAAGTTGGAAACTGGTCCTATCTCTACCCATAAATAGGTATTCAGATTACCCATCAGCTTATCTGAAGAAACTGACAGAAGGTGAAAGATGATTAAAAGAGAGAAAACCTTTTTCCATCAAGAACGAAAACTGTTCTATTTGAAGATTTGATAGCGTGAAGATTGCGATTATGGATCCGGGTATGTTGTTTAATTTTTGCATTATGTAATTATATTATATTATGATAGTTGTGATCTTGGACATGATTGTAGTTGTTATTTTTATAACAACATAATAGTTTACAGGAGACCCCCGAATGATCCTGGCCGTTCAATGAATAAACAAGTGTACTGGAAAATTTGATTGCAGTTATACCAATATATATACAAATAAATAAATAAAGGGATCATGAAGTTGTGACCCGCCATAAACATCTTTCCGTGCCGTACAAATTACACGATGACATGAAAGCTTATCATAAAGTCAAATTAAATGTGAAATTTTATTATAAATTCTTTCATTTGGCCGTACAATCTACACAAGGACACGAAAGGTTGTATTAAAATTAAATTTTGATTTTATTTTATTACATGTTTAGCCTAGTGACACTTTTACCCCTCTTCTGAGAGAGAGATCTTAGGTTCTATTATTCTATATATATTCATTATTAGCTTAGTTTATGTATGTTGAGTCTTATCTGTACTAGGAAAAATGAAGTGGTCATGCAAAGCAGCTTTGGAGATGTACGTTTACATACACGTACGCATTGGCATCGTTACTCCCATGAAAGCCAAAATTTCTCTAGGTTAGTGTTGGATAAAAATTCCCTCCATCGATCTGCATCTCATGCACTGCAGTAGTATCATTTTTTTCCTAATAAGGATGGAAATTGTCCGATTATATTACTTAAAAAAACTTAGCAATTAGGATTCATTTCTAGGGACGTCCCAAATAAGGATGGAAATTGTCCATTGTAACTTAAATTAAATTTCACTAAATATAAACCCTCCCATGACTTGCAAATTAATTTTTTAACATATTAAATCTCTCTTGAGACGTTGGACATGCAGCTTCCATTTCTGAACATTATTATATATATATATATATGTGTGTGTGTGTGTGTGGTGAATTTTTGTTTAGTCTAGAAAAATAATAAAATGATTATCACGATTTGGGTCCCATCATTTAATTAAATTACACAATCAAATTAGCAATAATTGAGTACAAAGGAACAACCTAAATACTAAAGAAAATGCTAAGTTGACCGAATTTTAGACCGAATTTTTTAAACCAAATGATGTGTTAGAATCACAATGTCTTAATTTTTGTATATTTTTTAAATACACAAAAATCAAGAAATCAAGACTGTATTATTATCACACTTCTTTTGTTTTAAAAATTTTGGTCTATGATTTGGTCCATCTAGCATTACTCAAATACTAAATGTAATCATTTTAAAGCAAAATGATTATCACGATATATAATTTTAAAAGTGTAACTTCTTTATAAAATAGGTTTTTGGTACAAATCATTATTTACACTATTAATTAAGTCAGTCCTATTTTTAGTTGAATTTACACTATGAAATACTAAAATTATTATAATGTTTAGTGCTCCATAACTATTTAGTGTATAGAAAAGCTGTTTCATTTTTTCTTTGGTACATGACTGACTGTCAATGAAACAACAGCTTTAATACTCAGATAAGTACAAATTAAGTTGTAGGGCAGGGTGATTACTCTAATGTTACAAACACAAGAATGTTGAGAACATGGGTAGATCTACAACCATTAATTACGCGTAGAATCATTGTCAAAGGAACACAACACAACACTTCCATATACTGTGACAGTTTTGGAGCTGCGCGCATTGAATTTGTGGAACCCAGAAAACAAAATTGTGTAAAAAAAAACAAACCTAAAACTTCCAGGAAGTTTCCTCATGTTCATTATTCAATCCTTCCAAATCCTAAATACTACTTAGCAAAGTAAATACCCTGTCAATTGTCATTCATTCACACAATTAAATTCGTCTACACGGGCCATGCATATATGGACAGACTAGAGAGAGAGAGAGAGCGCGCCATGAATTGTGGATTAGATAGAGGACTGGGGTCACTTACAAAGAGATGGGACATGTGAGAAATGGACAAAGTTGGGTGTTATGATTGATGACCAGATGACAAGAAGATGGTCGTGATGGAATGAATTTAGGAGTTGGGGAGACGGACCATTTAATTTAAATTAATTGACTCCCCCATGCGTACGTCGTCTGCCTCCTGTCCTCACCTTGGAAACCGCGTTAAACTTGGAACAACACCATTGGGATGCACCGTTTGGGCCATGTTATATGGCCTCTATTATTATTATTATTATTTTTTTTTTAATTTGGAAGTGGGTCAAGAAAGAAAAAGATATTGAAAATTAATTTAAATATATTTTCTTAAAAATTATTTTTAAATATATATTTTCTTCTCTGTACCTCAAGTTTCTCAAGATTTAAACAAGATCTAAGTAGCAGACTTAAGAAAGACCTTCATAGAGGAGGAATTAAAATGTAGATCATGGTTTTTGTGGGAATTTTACAGGCAGTTCAAATGTTATTCAAATTATCAAATTTCAGCCAAATTTGCACAATTCAATTCTCTTAAGGCTTAAATTGTTTTCCAATTTGATTTGGGGTCCAAAATTTCCTAATTTCGGTGAATATTATTCAACGAATTTCAACACCATGGTGTAAAGCCGTAATTGTCTTCCATCCATAAAAAATGGGAAGCAAGAAAAAAAGTGGAGTTGCATGGGCCTACTCTTTGGGCCATCATAAATTTATCAATTGTCCAAAAGTACCATGCCCTTGCTCCCCTTGGAGCCCATCTCATGGTACTTGCCTGGACTACCATTAATTTTTTTGGAAAATGATCCAAAGGTTTCTAAAAACTGATTTTATTATCATTAAGTCGAATGAATAAGATCATTTACCAGTAAACCTTTTTATATTAAAACTAAAATAAAATACTCCCTCAGTCCCACGAATATAGGCCAAAGTGGTCAAGGCACACATTTTGAGGAAGCCAATTAAATATTGATTTGGTCATATTTTTCCAATTTTTTTTTAAATACTATTCTAGTCTTATAGTAGTAGGATATTTAAAAAAAAAATTAAAAAAATATGGCCAAATCAATATTTAATGGCTTCCTCAAAATACGTGCTTTGACCACTCTGACCTATATTTGTGGGACGGAGGGAGTATTAATTAAAGAATGAATAATATGCCCATTGCTTATTTTTAGCTATATTCTATATACGTTAATGTATTCCTTACCTTTATTTCAAGGAAAGAGATAATATAAAATTGATCTTCCATACAACTTAAACATATTTGGTTATGGTATGTTTTTAAATTTGAATGAAGATTTACTTTCCATCTAACTAAAATAGATTTAATTATGGGATGTTTTTGAATTTAAATAAAGGTTATCTTCTAATTGATGAGACACCAACATGCTCCGTGTTTTCTTTTTAAAATCATTCAATGCTAAGTGTAAAATATTTTTTGAAATGTATACATGAAACTTGATTCAAAGTTACAGTTATTAATAGAGATACACGTATTTCCTAGATTTATTAAATATATACATGAAACTTGACTTTAAGATTTTTTGTTTAGTTATATTCATGTTTATTTTTGTATATAATCGAAGTTCAATATTTTTATTTCTTTCTAAAATATATTCTGCTATCCTGAAATCTAGCATGGGTAACAAAATCAAAATTTCAAATTTCAAATACTAAAATATAAGTGAGATTTTAGGAATTTAAATATGAATATTTATAAAATATTTTGGTAACCACCAAATATGGAACAAATCTGTATATGGGCAATTTTATCTTTTTACACACTAAAACAACGTATTCATATATCACCAAAAACTGCAGGAACCTACTCATATAAGCATCTTATACCAGGATTCAATTAGTGAAAAGGACATAAGGTTATTTTAAAAAGGAATATCGGAAAGCTTTTGGACCATGGAATCTTAGAATTTTGAATAATTTCTTTTCATGAGTGAAATGCTTTCTTGGGCCTTGAGCCTTGGGCCTTAGCTCAAGATGGTATCAGGGAGTAGTGGGCAGGTCGGGTAGGCCTAGGTTTTTTTTTTTTTTTTTCCTTTATTTATTTTTCTGTACAAGAAAAGAAACATATATTAAAGTAGAATCATTTCAGAGCATTGCTGAATTTTAACCAAACAAATGGGCTTCATACACACTCGTGTTTTGTTGGGATTTCCATATACTTTTTAGTCTTCTATTATTAATGGTTAGCAAGATGAGGGTGGATGCTTTACGAAAAATGGAACCCGATTGCCTCGTATAAAGATAGTGACTTTACCACCGGAATTGAGAGGCATCTTCCCGGCGATGTCCTTTTATGCACGTGGAATTATAGAAAAGCATGCTCTCTTTGATGTATCCACCAAAGAATATATCGCATTCAAACCAGATGATGTCGTGGGATGCAACAAAATCAAGTAAAGTAGTGAACATAGCTAGAGTGATATGATAGAGGGCTACCCCTTTTAAAATTTCTCCCACTCCAATCTTTTGCATTAACTTTCTCAATAAAAGGGGAAAAGGCAAAGAAATCAAACAAACAAAAAAGCAAAAAAAAAAAAAAAAAAAAAAAAAAAAAAAAAA
>JAESVK010001304.1:712845-727419 GCA_017140935.1 Hamamelis virginiana
TCACCTTATTCCGTGTTAACTAATCCACCATAAAGCCACGAATATCTTTCCTACCAAATTTGACATTAGACACCTCACCTTATTCTGTGATGACTAATCCACCATAGGCTGGCCATAGCTAACTCATGATGTCACATTCTGGACCACCCATGAAAGCACAAGTCAATACATGATGGAACCAAGGTTCGACGTTTTCAATCAACTACCTCAATCTCAACCAAAAATCTTTTTTTTTTTTTTAAATTCCATTTCAATTAGTTTTGCCTAAAATCTTTTTTGGAATTCTTAATTAGACCCTTAATTTTTGTCACTTTCACTTTTATTATTATAAATATTTTGATGCGTAAAGAGATGGTTTGGACATAAGGGCAAGGCTACATGGGGTTGAGGGGGGCAAATGCCACCCCTGACCCTCAAATCTTGTTTTACCCCTTTATTTTACTTTCCTACTCTTCTTTTTATTTATTTATTTTTATTTGAATTATATATCCGTAAACTCTTAGTATAAGCTTATTATACCACTAGGTACATGACTTTTTTTAACATAACAAATATACAAAGAAAAGTGATGTTAATATAAGGTGCACCTAATACAAAGTTACATTAGGTGACCTCTGTTGGTGCAATTGCAGATCTTGTTTTTAAAAATTATATTTGGCTGTTTTCTTTTTGTAAAAGTGTATTAAATGTGGGTTTTGTTAGTTTTTGTTTCACTCAAACTAGAGGTAATCCAAAACATTCTAACAATTATCAATCTTTTTATAATCTAAATCAGAAGCGAGGAAAAAAATATCAACTTAATTATTAGTCATCAATCGAGTGGTTATAGTTCTGAGATGGGATTTATTGACATCTAATATAGATTGTTTGGTGATGAATTTTCAAGTTAAATTATAGGTGGAAAATGCACTACCCTGATCTATCAATGGCCATAGAATTGTCCTAATATATATATATAGTATGTGTGTGTGACCAAGTTTAGTTTTATTATTAATATTATTATTATATGAGGGGAACCTAATCTAACGGCCATTTTTACAAAATGTGCTTTGCAGTTGCCCCAACGAAGGTCACCTAATGCAAACACCTCATACTATAAAATTGGAAAGCTTTAAACTCAGGACCATTTAGATAATTTTTCTTTTTATTTTTACTCCCTTTGCCAGTTGCGACCTCCATTATGTAGAGAGCATATTCTACTATAAAGATTGTAAAGAATTGATTACATAATAACATAGGAGATCGATTGATCATGAATATATGATGGCTTAGTTGTGTTTATTGAGAAATGAGCATTTGATAGCATTAATGATAAAGTCATCATACAATGCTTTTCAAATGATACACTCCACAGAGGACAATTGTAAATATATTTAATTGAAATGTGATTTAACAAATAATAATGAATCAAAAAATTTTAATATTTTTTCTACATCAATATTTGTACAAAATCATTAACAAAATCCCATTAATGATAATTCAAATTTGTACAAAATTGTTTTTTATTTTTTGGATTAAGATAAAGTAGTAGCAAACAATTAATATTTGCCCCTCCTGAAGAGGATTCCTGGCTTCACCCCTATTTGAACATAACTCTTGTAGAAGAATAGAATCTACTCTATCCCACATCTTCTAAATACAAGGCTTCATAATTTCATATACCTGTATTAGGCCTTTCACCTACAAGCTTAAACTTTGAGGTTGGAAATTTAACATGATATGATAGCATTTGTTATTCACGTAACAAGACCCAAATGAGACTGCATGCGGTTGCGGAGCCAGGATTTAAACTTGGGCTGGGCTAGTTGGGCTAGATGCCTACAACATAAAATTTGGACTGGGCTAGTTGGGTTAAAAGCCTACAAGCATACCTTATAAAACTTAGATGTATAGATGTATTTTTTCTTTTGGATTGAGTTACCCAGGCTAGAGCCTAGGCAGCCCACTATAATACCTCCGTCCTTGCCTGCCCTCACGTGGGAGTGTAGAAGAATAGAATCCACTCTATCTCATATTTTCTAAATAAAAGATAAGTTTATGCTTTTAGGTTGGAAACTTAACAACTCTAACAACATAGTTGTCCAAAAGTGATTTTAAGTAAAACTAATCCCAATAGAATCTTGACTTATGTGAGATTGTGACTTGTGAGGCTATGCAAAAGCCCACCGACCCCAACGCTAGTGATGGAGAATTGTCGTCTTTAGTTCACATACTTTGTTAGTTCATTTCAACAGCGGTACCACCCCACTACAAGAACAATACTTGCGCGAGAATCTTGCGCTCATGGTAACATGCAGATGCAGTAAAGACAAGAAGAAGCGTGCATGCAACTAAGAAAGTCCAAAAACAGAGACTAGCTTTTAAGGTCAATTTGACATCTTTATTCATTTTGGCTAATCATGAATTGGTATCAGAGCTTACCTCGCATTTGGGGTCTCCATAGCCATTGGTAGCCACAAGGAGTGAACGTAATGAGAGGGCAAAGCCAGTTGGGTTGGCCAAGTTCATGTAATTTAATTTACACAAGTCAAAAAGGTGATTCTGGACCCATGAAAGTGCCTCAGAGCATCAAGTGCATTTCGTAGATTAGTTCAACACTCGCGACTCATTCAAGTGGTCCATCTGTGATATGGGATCTTACTACTACACACTGAAATTTGATCAAAGTCTTGCGAGGTCCCCCTAACTTGTAGAAAACCATGCTGATAAGGATTAAGATAAACAGTGAGCTAGGCCTGCTGTATGGGCCTGTCAATTTGACCGCCTTCCCTTTATCACAACATATCAATATAACTCACATGACAATAACATATTTGTGCAAATTGTAATTTCTGATATTGCATGCATTGTGACATCATCATAATAAGTAGATGATTATTTGCACTAACATAACATCTTTCAAGTCTACAATCATCTTAAACAGGGAGAGATCCATTTGAATTAGCTTTACCTAAATATCACATCTGAAGTTCATAATACCACTTCATTTAAAAAGATGAGGTGACAATCACTTTCTAGGCGACCCGAAAGGTGATAGAAAGGTTGTCCAAACTTGTGTCGCCTACCTTTTTGCACAATCATTTGAGTATGAAAATATTAATATGTGAAGAGATTGTTTGGATGCAACTCTAAAGAAAAAATGGAAAGAGAGAATTCTCCCAAAGTAATTTTAAATAAAACTAATCCAAACAAGACTTTTAAATTTTCGTTTGCCTGGCCATAGGAGGAAGAAGAAAACACGAGAAAATTTTGACGAACTAGTGAATAAACAACCTATTTTGCCGGCCCATGGCCTTGCAACGAAGTTTGTAGCTATTATATGGCCCATGGCCCAAGTTAGAGGAAAACCCCGACTAGACATATGCCGAGTCTCATCGATCTATTACTATCAGAACTCAATCAGCACCAGCAATAACTTTGGGCTTTGGCCCAGTTAGGTAAAGGGAAGGTCCATCTAACGTAAATGGTCTCCCAGTTAGGTAAAATTTGGATTTTTGCATTATTATGTTCAGTCAAATATTCTAATTTTTGCTTATCAATTGACAAGAAGACGCAAATGAAAATAACACTTGCACATCATTTCTGGTAAAGCATTAGCCATGACCAATCCATTGTTTCCTTCATGAGGCCTATGGATTTCATTATGAAAAATAAGGGAGCCGTTATTGCAACCCCTTCAAGTACTAAGGAACCCTAATTATAAGTAAACCTCAAATAATACTAAGTAAACCCCACATAATTATAAAAATACCCCTAGCTCCATTTCACTTGTATCAAATTTGTATGTATATCCCATTACCCACATCTTCCCATTCCCATTCAAAGACGACGACACAACCTAGGGCATATACGCATCCCACAATGTTTCGACAAGGTCCCTCCATCAACAAGCTTTCACTAGCACCATCTTCGGTGGCAACGAATTCAGGTAGGTACCCTCCCATCTTCTCCCTCTCTCTCTCTCTCACACACACTCTCTCAAACTTGCCGATTCACCATCTCTGAAACTCGCCGACTCTAGTAGCTATCCTCCCCTCCTGGCCCCCCCCCCCTCGCGTTCTCTAAAATTCTTAGCATTGTTTATTTTAAAATTGCAGGGTTGTTCTAAGAACCATAATAGAACATTTTGGAAATATTTTTATGGAAGAACTTAGAATATTTCCAAAATGATCTAAATTAGAACATATTGAAAATGTTTTGCAGTTTTCCATAGAACATTTTGAAAATGTTGCTAGTTTTTCCACAAATATTTCCAAAATGTTCTCATTCATAAAACAAACCGCGATTTTGCTAAAAAGAAAAAGAACAACCAATAACAGCTTAAAAACACATAAAAATCACATAACTTTTCACTCCCATTACCCTCCCATTACCCTCTTGGATGTCCATTATGATCTCCAAAGTTTCTAAACCATCTAAAGGTTGCAAAAAGATGATATTTTTTTATTGTGGGGTGTACATATCCAAATTGGTTTGTGTTAGTGGTGGCCAAATGGTCAGTTGGCCCGCGGGCTGATCGTGACCGGCCTGTTAAGGTCCGTCCGTTAGTAGTGGAAGGATTGGGCCAGCATTTCGTGTCTGTTAGGCCCGATCCGGGCCGTGACCATTAAGAAGCCCAGTCCGGCCCGATCCGTTGCCCGTTTGTCCGTTTGGCCCATGACCGTTTGGCCGTTTTGCCCGTGTCCGTTTGACCGTTTGGCCCGTGACCATTTACCCATTTGACCGGCCCGTTAGATCCTTAACCGTTTGGCCTGTCAGATCCCAATAGTTATTTAAACTTTGAATGGCCAAAATGACCATCACGCCCCCTCCAACATTCAAAAAATGGCTAGTTTTCAGGGACATTATTGTAAAATGAATTTAAATGACCATATAATTGTTATGGTCGTTATGTTCGTTACATCTTCCACTTCTAGAATTGAAGATTTTGATAAATTTTGCAAAAATCCACCGTATAATTGTAATGGTAGACGTTTTGTCACCGATACTAAAAATCGGTGGAACACAACATATCTTATATTGAAATCTTGTGAAAAATATCAACTTATAATTAGTGATTATATATCTTATAGAGGTAGTGCATATTATCGCATTGAGGAATAAGATTGAGAAACAATTAATAAATTAATGTCATTTTTAGAAGTTTTTTACAATGCTACTAATTTATGCTCCGGTGTTTACTATCCTACATCTAATTTAATGATAAATGTATTGTTTAATATTTCATTGACTTTATTTAATTATAGATCGGATCCCATGTTCACCGAGGCATGTAGTAAAATAGAAAGTAAGTTTTTAAAATATTAGCAAGAGCCACCTCTATTATATATATTGGGAGCAATAATAGATCCTAGGGTTAAGATTGAAAATCTAGAGCTATTATTGAATGAAATTAATAGTAATTTGGTTGATGATTTAAAGTATGATATGGAAGAAATTAAAAATATCTTCCATAGTATTTATCAATGTTATGAATCAAAACATGCAAGTAATGTTCAAATACCTCCTAGAGCACCTTCTTCTAAAAATTTAAATCCCGTTTGGGCAACAATTGATACAAAAGGTAAGCAAAAGGTGACTCCATCTCGTAGTGAGTTAAAAAAATATTTTGATACCGATGACTATTTTGATAAGGATGAGAGAGAAAATCTCGATATTCTCAAATATTGGAAAAATAAATCTAAGGTATGTCATGTCCTTGCTATTATGGCCCGTGATTTGCTAATCACTTCGGTGTCTAGTGTGGCTAGCGAAGCAGCTTTTAGTGCAGGGAATAGGACTTTGGACGAAAGGATGACTTCACTATTGTCGGAGAATTTGGAAGCACAAATTTGCATTTCGGATTGGAAGAGAGCGGATAAAAGATCTCCAGACCAAATTCCACCGGACTATGACTTGGCGTCTCAATTTACAAATATGGACATTAAGCAATGAAAACTTTATCACATTTATTAATGTATATTTGAATGCTATAATTTTTTTTTTGTTTTTCAATTTGTTGTTGAGTAATGCATATGATTGATGGTTAAGTGGGTGCCAACCTAGTTGGGATGTACTTAACCATAGTGATGCAAATATCAACATTTCAAAATTGTATCATGTTTAAATTATTAATAATAAATAAATAATTATAGATGTTTTAGATATATATTGGATGAGAAAAACAATTGTATAATTTAAAATAAAATTAAGTTTAAAAAATTTGAAAAAACGGGCTTATTGGGCGTTTGGCCCGTTTGATCTGATTGGCCCGTTTGGCCCATTTTATTGACCAATTGACAAGCCCGTTTGATTGACCAATGGACAAGCCCGTTTGGCCCGTCTAGCTCGGCCCGCTCAGCCCGGCCCGTCCGTTAGCTTAATGACGACCACATGGGCCGGATTGGGCAACCCCCTTGAAAGTTTTGACCGGCCCGATCCGGCCCGTTATCTTAACGGTCACCAGCTCGCTTGGCCCGTTAGCCTACTAGGCCCGCTTCCTTAACGGCCCGGCCCGGCCCGATCCGCCCGTTTGGCCACCACTAGTTTGTGTAAGTTGGTATTTTAAAAACTAATATGTCCCTTAAGGTAAATTTACATGAGTATTTTTGAATAATGAAAATTTGGGATTGCTTTAGTACTTGGAGGGGTTTCAATAACTGCTCCCGAAAAATAATCAAGGTGAAAAGTCCATTACGTTAAAAGTTTTTGGGCCTACCAATTAAAGGGCTAGGCCTTCATCAGGTTGGCATGCCCAATTGCATTCTGTGTGAAAGTATTGGCATGATGACAACACCCAAAAATGAAATCATTTCATTGTATTTTAGATAGCATTGGAAATTAGAACAGACAAGGACGTCATGTGAAAGTCATCATCAACAAGCCCCCCCGCCCAAAAAATAAATAAAAAGGAGGGAGGGAGAGAGAGAGAGAGAGAGTATTGTCTTAAAAGCAATATTTATTTACACAATAGGATGATTCCATTTCCAAGGACATGTCCAAGCACCCTATTGCGACTTTTCATGTTATGAGTATATAGTAAGAGAGGCACAGGTTTGGGAAGATTGATGGGAAGGGATAACAAAAGGCCATAGTGGCTACTAGTTTACACGGGGGAGCAAAACAAAGGGATTATGAGCAAAATCTTTTCATCCTCCCTCTGCGAGTCTTCAATTGTACGTCTGTAGTCCCTTGTACTGAAATGAAGTGGACCCCAGATTCTTTTGAGCGTCATTTTGGCTATATATATTCTGAACACATCCAATACATCTATTGCTTTCAGATATCTCCATCAAAATAACTACTTCTCATACTTATGCACCAAGGAATTCCTGTAAGGAGAGAAGGAAAAAAGAAGAAGAAGAAAGCAAGAGTTTAAGTGCAGGTTAATAAAATGTAGTAATCTCAAAGTCCGGGGCAGAGACCAGATAAACATATAGAAAAACGAGGAAAACAACATCATGACTAAAATAGAGTTCTTGAGTCTCTAATACCCACTCTTGTTTAATTAAGAGCAAGTGAAAAAAGGGGACCCAAGAAATTTAAGCCAAGAACAATACTTATATCACACATTAAACTAAGAAGAAAATTAACCTGAGTACAACCTAGCTTGGAATGATTTGAGCAACCATCATTTACATCTTGACATGGTAGTCATAGCTTGGTTAGAGAAAACATATCCCCTGTGGAAACCTAAAACTAACTCTGTGAGTCCCATTCAAGCAAAATAGCCTTTTTGGTCCAAAGAAAAGTGTCCATGGTAGTTATTTGAGTAATTAATTTCTTAGTTTGCTAATTTTATTAAGTGTTAATCTATTAGGGGTATTTTAGTAATTCTATGGATTTCCTATTTTAGATCATTTCTATTTTGTTTGATAATCTTTCATAACTCATACTTCAATTGGGCATGGTAAGGAAGAAGTGATACACTTAGGGCCTGTTTGTGTTAGTTTTTTCTAAAATCATTTTTGGAGAACTATCTCTTCTCATATCTTTTTAGAGTTATGCTTAAACCATGTTTTCCCATATCAAAAGTTCCACATTAGAAGTGATTATGGAAAAAGTTGGGGCCTCTAGCTTTTGCCAGTTTGCCACATTAACTTTTAGTATGAAAATTTGCCAACCATCCTATCACTCCTCAAATCATTTAGAAGTGATTATCACCTCATCTCTTAGAACAAGTGGAATTTTGAGCTCCCAAAATGATTTTAAGAAAAGCTAATACAAACGAACCCTCACTGTGAAAAATAAAAGGAAAGATTGCACCATAGACCAAGCAGTTTGATATGATGAAATTACACAAAAATTTCCCTGCAGGAGAAGAATGTTGAGATTTTCAAATGCCATTGCAACACTTCTAAAACTCAGAAAATTTTTCACATGGAAGAAAATTAAATACAAAAGACAATCAATGACCAAGATTCAGAAGAAAGTATGAATGATATTACATGGTCCTAACATTCAAGAAAGCTCAAGCATATCTCTTCCACTAATATGAATTGAATACAGGTTTAATAAACTTACAGATTCCCACTTTCCATCATGATTACCGGAAGATCTATTCCATGCCTTTAGAGTGATAAGAGATAAATGTACCTTGAATCTTGTTGGAGGGATTACGGGCTTAACAGGGACAACAATGCTACTTAAGCTATACTTTGGCTTCTTGTCCGCAGGCTTTAATATTTGAAACGAACACATTAAAGTCCTATCCACACTCATCAAAGCACCAGCATTGTTAAACTCCCCACAGTAATTTGGTGCTGAAAATATGGTCACAAGTTGTCTATTAGCAAAGAACTCATATCCACCATCCACGAGCTGCAAAATAAGGAAATAACTAGTAAGAGAAAGGCACTCTGAACAGTCCAAATGTACCACGAATAAGCTATATAAATTCCAGTTCAAACCTCATGAGCACGACAAATAAGCTCAAGATTGTGCTTTTTAAGGAACTCTGTCACCTTATCAGGGCCAAAGGTATAGGAAACTCCCCTAATATTCTTACCCCAACCTCGAACATCTTTACTCGGATCAGACCAGAGAAGATCACATAGTAAACCAGTTTCTGGAACCTCTGTAGGTCGTGGCAAATTCCTTATTTGATCCAAACTATGCAGGTCAGGAGAAAGTCCACCATGCACGCATAGTATCTTTTCATCAATGAGAGCTGCCACAGGAAGGCAGTTAAAACAATCCGTGAATACTTTCCACAGTCTGATACTGAATCTTCGCTTACACTCATCATAAAATCCGTATAAACGGTTTACGGAAGCACATTCATGATTTCCCCTAAGAAGGAAAAGGTTATCAGGATACTTTATTTTATATGCAAGGAGAAGGCATATTGTTTCCAAGCTTTGGTTTCCACGATCAACATAATCCCCCAAAAACAAGTAATTGGCTTGAGGAGGCAATCCACCATAATCAAAAAGCCTTAGAAGATCAGAATACTGGCCATGTATGTCTCCTGGTGTCATAATAAACCATAATCAAAATTATTTTGCCTTCAATTGAGACGAAGCAGAGAGTGTGGGTGGGGGGATTAATAGTCACACGGAGCTTCAATGTAATTCTTTCTAGCATGTTAAGTTAATTACACGCATCCAAACACACACACACACATACACACACAGAGCAGTAGCCATTAAAAAGGAATGCTGCAAATTTAGAACTCCCATATCTCAAAGTTTGGCGCCTGTAAACCAACAATGTCCAACCCAACTTTTCCCATTAAGCATACAGCATGTATAAAGAAACCACTTAACTAGTACATCTATGTAGTTAACTTACACATCTCATCGTCTAGAAGATGGACAGACGGGAATATTAAACTTATTTAAAGGGGCTTTCGAAATAGTAAAAGGATAATCATCTCAGCACATTAAGGAGTCAATAATCTGTTATCATAGGTTCTCAAAAGTTATGGCTATTGTTATCGATAAACATTAATTCAGCATATGAAAATAATCAAGAACAACTCGTTTACTTGTTCAGCATCCAAACTGTTTCTACCAATTATCAAAATACAATTCTCAAAGAAAAATAGCTGTTTACTATTAATTAAGGATTTGATCAAGTAAACTACAACATCTTAGGCTATGACATTTATCTATATGAAAAAATAACCATTTTACAGTGCTGTTTGACCTGGTTAATCTTGAAATCACTACAAGTACATAAGGAAATATAACAATCTTGAATGAACAAATAGTAGCAAGCAGTAGAAATGATTAGCCCATTCTCATATGTATTCAGAACATGTTAAAAAAATGAAGCCCTGTAATAACAGTAGTCGTCATAAGCATGTATGGGTCATGTGTACGTTTGAAAAGAAAACTCTACTCAATTGCAGACAAAAAGTAACACAATGAATAGGCCTAAAATTCGATTAAAAAAAAGAAGGCTTAAAACAGTTCCATCCATGGATTCAAAGTTCCACCCATACCGATTACAGAACCGAAACAATATTAGGAAACAAATCAATTCTAGTCAGTACCCTAAGCATATAAAATGTTCAAATTTGAAGTTCACATTACAGAAGATGCCATAAAGCCCATACCCAGAAGAAGGGTTTCCCAAATCAAACTCAAAACATACGCATTAGCGAAAACAATTGAAAATAACAGAGTCTATATAGAGATACCACAGATTTTGATGGGGGCTTTTAGCTGTAACAGATTGGGCTGCTTCAAGAAATTATCTTTGGAGACGACACAAAGCTGCCTGATTTCTGCTTCCAATAGCTGCACCTGCTTCCCTGGACTTCGTCTCACTTCAAGCAGCCTATTTATTATATCGTCAAGAACCAGGCGTTCCATATCTAAGCACTTTCTTTTTTCCTCGAATTGAGTTTCAACAATATCCCAAGAAAAAAAATTGCACTTTCATGTTCCTGAGCCTCTTCTTGAATTGTATATATAACAATTCCTTCAGAGAGAGAGAGAGAGAGAGAGAGCTCTAAATTAGACGGAACTTTTCGCTTTGGTGACTGGGGTGTTGGCTTTTGTTGCGATAAAAGAGAAGGAATATGAGCTTTTGAAACATTCTTCTCTATCTCTATCTCTATTATAGACCGCGGAATTTGTAAAGCGAAAGAGATTAACAGATTCGTTGAAAAGAGAGAGCGGAAAGCACAAAACAGGGACACACACACCCTAAGGCCCCGTTTGGATAGCCGGAATCGGAATCCAAACGGGGACTTAAGGTAATGCCGCCGTTGATGACGCATTTGGAGCTCTTGAGAAACCGATGCAGCAAGCGGCACCGCATATTTCACCACTAGAAACAGAAGAAAATGGAAGATTACTGCTTTACTGATTTTGAGTAAATCAAATGTTAAAATTAAACCGTTGGAAACGGTCTCTGCTTTCTTCAATTCGAGCATGGCAAATTTTTGTAATATTACACAATGGATGAAGATTGAAGACTCTTTGAGAAAGATGCAGCCTACCCAGATTTATCTCCAAGAATTCAACCAGCTGAATAAATAAATACCTTAAATTAATTACATATGTCATGGTTTGCAGGTTCAGAGCTAAATACTAAATTATACGGAGTATTTCCTTCCTGACTCATGTAATGTGATAAACAAATTATTTTTCTCAGAAGTCTTCATTGTTGTATTATGTTTAATTTCTAATGGCAATTTCCATCAATAATGACTCTGCTTCTCCTATTACTTTACAAGTTTACATGAATGCGCAAAAATGCTGAAAGGCACTATATTTCAATTATCAAATTGTTCTCATGTTTTGGACTCTTTTGTTTTTGTATTTAGATGGTTTCATCTTAATATACTGCTAGAGGTCCATGCCAAATACCAGCCCTCCCACTTACAAAACGAGGAGAGAGATGAGAGGTTGGCAAAAAATTAAAATTTGATTCAATTCAGTTGAATGTTAAAGAAGGACTTGAGGAAGTCTTAAAAGAATTTGGCCGATGCAATGAGAGAAGAAAAAATTGGCTAATGATGCTAATTAAGACGCTATGACCCTGCCAAAGCTTAATTGCCAAATATGGGTTTGTTTAGCGTACTTTAAGTAGTTGGGGATGCAAAGCTGTGTTGAGCAGAAAACATTGTCATATTTGGCAGTAGATATGTCGATGAAAATTAAATGTTGAATTCTTGTTGTATTTTGACAAATTAACTAATCAGTCCCTAAGCAACTAACTTAATTTATTCCCCAAGGAGAGTCGTGAAGACCATTAGTTGGCTGAATCCTTTTTTTATAACATTCATTTTTTCTAATTAACTTTGGATAATAGACGTATTGTGGTTGGAACAAAGCTTAAGAGATAGGTCCCTTTCAAGTAATTATACGTGTTTAGTTGGATCTTCATACCACTTTTTTTTTTTTTTTAAAGGGTCACAGTTCAGAGTGATCCCTCCACAAGTTTATTAAAAACCCTTACTTAGGGCGGAGGAATACCATGATAACAAAACCAACCCCAAAAAAATAACCAATAAAACAATATAGAAAAAACAAACCCGCCCAATTTAAACATGAGTCTTCATACCACTTAGAGATAGGTTCCTTTCAAGTAATTAGCGCGTCTAGTTGGATCACCTCACCTCTTTCTCCCTCTCTGCGTGTGCGTGCGCATGCGCAAGAGAGAGAGGGGGAGAATGGTGGTGTTTAATTAACAATTGCAATTTGAGCAGTTCTTGTGGGATCGATCTAATATACTTTTCACAATATATAATACTGAGTGCAATGAAATGGATATATTTCACTGTTAACACATGGAATATGCTTGGAATTTCTCTAGAAGTACATTGATTTATTAATTATTTAGATGCCTTTTTGTTCTCATTGGACAATCTAATTACTGTGGGAATATTGAAGGCATATACTTGTTAAGTATTTTAATTTATATATTTATTTTTTTCATCAATGATCTAAATGCCATTTATTATCATTGGATAATATAACCAATCTCTCCCCCCCCACCCTCTCTCTCTGTCTCTGAAATTTGGGTCTAAACTAGCATTTAAGAATGAATATTAAAATTATCTACAAATTTTATTTATCATCAATCATAATTAAAATACAATTATTTAATTTTATGATCTTTGAGACATAATTCTTGAACATCTTAGCTATATGAAGGATAAATAACGCTGGCTTATACTCCGTAATTATTACTGTACCTCTTGCAGCTGCTAACTATATATCCCAAGTGAGAAATGCAGAAACGTCATAATTTAACCCCTCGGCATAGCGAAAGGTGCTCTACGTTGGTCCATGTAAGAATAAAGAAAAAAAAAAAGCAGAACATCTTGAAGACAAATGTCACGTGTCTTTAATGAAAGGGGAATGAATAATTTGCTGTAAATGTGTGAATGTGATATTCACATTTGGATTTTCCTTTTATATTTTGGTAAGGTAACTATATATGTATTTATTTAGATTTTTAATTTGACTAATTTCCTTACACATAGAATTACTGTCCACTTCTCAAAAAATTTAACCGATAATTAAAAGAAAAATCAAACTCGAGATCTTTAACTTCTTAAGTGCTCATTGTACACGTCAATTGTACTTCAATGTTTTTAATTATACGGAGTATATAATATGATACGTTATTTGAGCTTTAATAAAATTCCATATATTTGGAGAGTAAACAACTCTTTATGCAGCTTTTAACGAAGAATTAAGTTAATTTCTCATTTAAATTAAGATAGTAGACGACCAGCAGAAAGCATAAGGCCTAAAGTACGTTATCAACTTATCATATATATCTTACTAGTTCACAACTGAGGCCGGTGCTATGCGGCCTTGAACAAGAATGGCATATATAGTGCGTTGAAAAGACACCACTAGCTAGATTAGATTGTAATGACTCATCTATTTTGTACGTATTGGAGGTCCAAATATTTTGAAATCCGTCTTCGTGTTAGGTGATCGAGTAGGCCAGGTGACTAGCATATCTAACATCTATTCATTTGCTAGCTTAAGAAACAAGACAAAAAAGAAAAGAAAAAAAAATTGACATGCTTTAAGGATGCATGGTTAAAACTTCCATGATGTACAATTACATACTCTCCACTTATTGGCATGCATGGATCAATGATTAGAGATGATTGTAGAGTAATGAAATTCACTCACTTCTACATCGTCTAAATGATTTGTTATAACTTCATATATTTGTATGGGGTCATCCACCTACAAGCTTAGGCTTTTAGGTTGGCTTGAAAACTTAACAATGATGCTTAGAAGGTCCACTAAATATTGTACTATGAGCATCTAATATATATAGAGAGAGAGAGACATTAAAAATTCTCAACTTATGAAGGTTTTGGCTAAATGGATGTACCAAAACTCATATAGAAATATATCTTCATGGTCAGGGATTGAGAATTCAAGAAAAGGCCGAGAGGACTATTCTGTTGTGCCGCAGCTACTTAGTCCGATCAGGCTTCCCTAAGGAATACATATAAAATTAAAAAAAAAAAAAGACCACTAAATAAATATCTTGAGAAGAAGGTTGGTGTCATGCTCCATTAGGATAAAAAGGGATAAACATCCGGCCACCAACATATATATATATATATATATACAGAAATTCTCTTATGAGGATCACCTTACTTTA
>JAESVK010001304.1:767419-787950 GCA_017140935.1 Hamamelis virginiana
TAACTCCCCCTTCAACTCCATATAAGAAGCCACCTACTCCAGGAAAGGAGCCACCACACAAACCTCCATCTCCCGACCATCCCAACTGAGTCACCAAGTAACTAATATAAGTTTATGTAGAAATAAGAGGTGTTTCCTGTGTTGATTATATCATTTATGGTGGGTTAGTGTTGTATGGATCAGTGTTGATCGATGAGCTAGTCATGTCATTTACTCATCATAGTGTTTGCACTTTGAGTATTACCAATGTACTTCTATTTATAATTTAGATTTTGTTTTATATATTGCACTATCTTTCATCTTTGATTATTTCTGAAGGAAAAATACAAAACATACTAGATAAGTTCAATCATGTACTCTTACTAACATGTTACTAACGTGACAATGAAAAATTAAAATTAAAAAGAACATTGAGTCCGTTCTGTTTTGAACTCAAAAAGATTATAAAAAATCAATGTCACCTAGTGGAACACTGCTCTGGTTGAACGAGCATACACGAATTGAAGGAACACTAAAAATAAAACGTCACATAGAGTCTTTGTTTCTTTGAGTTTGAGGCAAGCCAACAACAAAATCCATACTCACATCCTCCCAAGGGGCTTTTGGTACAGGCAATGGAGTGTACAACCCCGTGTTTTGAGCATGACTCTTGGCACGATGACAAGTTCTACACCTCTCCACATGCCGAGTGACATCTTTCACCATTTTAGGCCAATAAAAATTTTCCTCCACAAGCGCAAGAGTTTTATCTCTTCCAAAATGGTCTTCTAGATAAGAGAATTCAGCAACTAATGAAGTCCCAAGAGCATTGAAAACAGAAAATTGAAAACAGAGGATTTTCTGCTGCAGTACCCAAAATTGGCCTCTGTTCTCGGTCAAAATTGATTCTCCACAGAAAGTTCCAGCCCCCAAGGCTTATACCACATTAAAGATATGGAAATTAGCAAACTAACAAAAAAAAAAAAAAAAGGTGCACAAAAAGGAGTTCTGTAGAGAGAGATATGCCCATTTTACTAACAACTGTTTGAGCTATCTGCACAATCCGAGAATGCTAAAATTGAAGTGTTTTTGTAATTTTCTTGGGTTGGCTCTTTGACTTCTGTTCTTGGGATGCTCCTGTATCTTAGAAGTCTATAGGTTCATTGCATGTCACGGGTCAGCACTGCAAAATCCAGCACAGAGTGGCCTTATCTCTTTGTAGAACAAGAAGTTCATATATACCATGATTAGGGCTGATTATAACCCATTTCTTTAATTCAAACTCTAAGTTAATTTATAAGGAAGCTTAGTTTAATTTTAAATCAAATCTTTACAAATTTCACATCAAAGCTTAACCAAACTAAGCCTAAAGGTAGTAAGGTCAAACTCTCTGATGATTACTCAAAAGAATTAAATCTGTGAGCTAATTAATAACCTTTTTCATTTTCCTATTTAACGGGGATATATAACTTTAATGCGAAGTATAATTGCTCAATTTGTAAAGCAATGATGATCATTCTCACTAATATCTTTTCTAGGTAATATCTACTCAAGTCAGCATCCTAATTGGATTGCCAATTAATCAAGACTAGCCCAAATTAAACAAGCAATTCAACGTGCTTACCTATAGATTAAGAAAATCATGCAATATCTTGAGAAAAAAAAGATTGATTACTCTCATTTTCCATTAGGATAAAGAAGGATTATTCATTATATACATTTATCCGAATTGGGATAAGGATGTCTCTTTCCCTCCATTTCTCACAATTACGTCTTGATGCTTATTCATGGTCCTTGCCCGTTAGTGCTTCTTAGCCTAACTTTAATACGGTTTCCTGAGTTTGGTAGAAACCCATTTGGAAAATTTTTAACTCTTTTAAGATTTTTCTTCTTCTTTTTGTTTTTCCTGTGAAAAAACAGGGCAGGTTTATTATAAAACAGAGCAAGGCAAAAGGCTAAATTAAAAGTGATTTCGCAAACCTTTCCGCTTTTAACTTTCAAAACCAGGGGAGGCCTTTCCGTTATTCCGAGTCCATGTTCTAGATTTATAATATCATTGATGATGATGGTTAATTATCATTCTCCTTGAATTCTCCGATCCATATTGATGTATTTGCTCACAAAATTATATGCAAAACAGAGTGAACAAATTCAAATTATATAGAATATATAAACAATCCACACAAAAAAAAAAGGTCAACAACTAGCAAGAAAAGCTACAATGGTGGAAACAAATTGGTTTAAGGGCTGTTCTCCAGAGAGGTTGATCCCCTGGCTTCAAGGTATAATGACTTAGAGCATCTCCAACCATGCTCCCTAAAATTTTCACAAAAAGCTCCCTATTTTAGCTTATCACTTTTACATTACCTATTCCAACCATGCTCCCTATTTTAGTTAATCATAGAATATATATATATATATATATATATATATATATATATATATATATATATATATATTTTAAATTTGACTTAAACAATTTTCAACTGTTATATTTAACGGATATATTCCAACTGCTAAAATATATTCCAATTATTTTTTTTTTCAATTTTTTTTTCAACGGTTATATTTAGGGATAAGTTCTCTTAACCATTTTGTTTTTCCATTATTTCTATCATCCGTTTTCAAAATACCAACGGTTGGATTATGAAAAATTTACATATGAAAATTTACATGTGAATATGACCGTTTAAAATAATTGTTGAACTTTGATTTGCTTCAAAAAGTTACAGTTGCCTTTTATTAAAATATTAGTATTTAATATTTGGCGAGGCGTTCATGCTCGCGAGCGGGTTAGGGAGGCAACCATTTTGGCGAGCCAAATGGCGAGTCCGTTGGAGATGAATTTTGCTGTTTGACTCCCTAAAGTGGCTAAGGAGGTGTGTATAGTGATAAGGTTGGAGATGGTCTTATGAATACTGTGTGTCCAAGTGGTGTAGCTGTGTAGGGTACCGATCGAGTTCAAAGTAAGCATCAACCTTGTAATGTTTTTTTCCCAGAAAATACTAGTTACCCATGACCCAAATCCCAATAATAACAAATAGGTATCGATGCACTTTCATGTGCTCAAACCGGAGATGTCCATCTCCCCCAAAGGTGAGGATATGTAGCACTAAGTTGTAAGGGCAATATTGGCGACTTTTATTAGCTTTTATTTTGCATAAATCTCATCTTAAGCTTTCCCGGCCACCTTAACCTACATATTGGGTCTGCCATGGTGGCTCAGTTTGAATTTTAGGAATAATTAATTCTTGTGATAAAGAAAATATCAACTTTTACACCATCTCACGTGGCATATCACATTAATTAATAAAGTAAAAATATTTAGAAAAGCTCCAATTTGGCATGTGAAGGTGTCAAATAAGTTGAAACAAAAATTAGTACAGCTATTTGATGAAAATAGCAGTACACCTATAATAATCAGGGTTGGCCCTGGGTTAAAGCCCGTAAATCCGGCGCTTTAAGCCCCAAATTTTATTTGTTTGTTACTTATATATATATATATACAGCCCCAATATTTAAGTCTTGCAGCTCCTGAAATATGATGTACAACCCCTTTCTATTTAACTATTTTCCTTGCTCTAATATGCTATAATAGATATTGTTTATAAGAAACTAAAATCTTTAACCGTAGTAATTAAGATACAAATTTTCTTTACAGTTTACATGTAGACGAGCCCCATTTTAGGTAGCTGCTTCAAGCCACCCAAAGCCCAGGACCAGCACTGGTAATTAATAATTAGCTATTTAATAGGTTGGAGTTAACGGCAAAGTCTGCATTTCCTTTGTGTGGGAGGTATGGAGTGGCTCACATTACATAGTGATGAGAGATGAGCATTTCAGTCCATTTGTTCCTACAAGTCTCAAGTCTGCGTATATAGCATATTCTCTACCGACATATTCGTGTGGTTCCAAGGAACGACTGCTATCCCCTAGCTTAGTAGCTAATTACACTTGAAATTATCTAGTGAAGGGTGGAGTGGTGGACAATCACGTGCTACTGTATACGTGCCTAATTTGAACGTACGTGTAACTATCACAGTTGCCCATCTACACTCATGAATCCACTGAGGGATAAAGCGAAATTGAAAATTTTCAATAATTAAACGTACACAATTCCATATCTTTGAAAATGATTGTAGTGATTAGGAGAAAAAGCTTGAGACCATGCAAAAATTATCTATGCAAAAGCTTACCGTCAGTGACCATTTGTAATTATTAATTAAGATGAATTTGGCGTAAATTAAAGAAGGTTTTTTTTCATTTGATAGTAAAAATAAAAATAAATTAAAGAAGGTATTTGTCAAACTTCTCAACTCATGGGGACCCAAATGGACCCCATAACCGCAACATTTATGGGTGTCACCAAAAGCTGTCAAATCTTAGCCTGACTTACTTGAACGTTTGAAGAAAAATGAACAAACATTTGAAACCTACAAGCTCCAACCCATTATAAAAGGAGATCCATTCTTGTAGGTTATGCACCATGAGAGCATAAAGATCGATGTCTCCCACATATTTACTAGTGTTGTTTCTTGGGGTGGTGCTTCTCACCACTCCCTCTCTTGCTGATTTCTACAAGCCTCCCCTAACTAAGAAACCACCTATTTACAAGCCTCCTCCGGTGAAGAAGCCACCTCCGTTTCACAAACCACCTCCAAAGTACAAGCCACCCCCAGCTCCTAAAGTTGAGAAGCCACCAATAGTGAAGCCACCAATCGTGAAGCCGCCATTTGTGAAGCCACCAATTATAGTGAGACCACCACCTATCCACAAGCCATCACCACCTTATGGTCACTACCCTGGACACCCTCCAGTAGAGCAAGCTGATGACTTGTACAAGCCGATTCCGCCTCGGAATCCTTACAAAAGGCCGCCATCGCCTCCCAAAAAGAAGCCGTATCCGACTCCTTACAAAAAGCCACCACCGCCTCCCAAAAAGAAGCCACCCCACAAGCCCCCATCACCTATCCATCCCAACTGAGTGATATCTATCAATATATAGACTATATAGTAGCTGGAAATAAGAGCTGTTGCCAGTCACCGTAGTGAGGATTGGCCATTCCTCATTGGAGTGTACGTGTGTGCATGCTTTGCTTGTACCTGATGAGATTATTATATTTTCTCTTATGTAAAGCAGCTAGTCAGTGCGACCTACAGTGAGTATTATATATAATATAGATCGACTTCCTTCTATATATTGATGTTTGTGTGCTTTATAGTGTCAATTTGTCATGTACAATATATACTTCCTTCTATATTTTGACGAGTGACGACCCCTAATTTCAAGAAACAGGCCGGAAATTAGAGGACCGAATCACGTACCATGATGATATGCTTTTAGATTAATTAGGAGCAAAGCACAATAACGAAGAGATTCAATTCATATTCACTTATATCATCAACTATCCTGTCCACGTACTAAATCCCAACATGCATGATTCATGCGTATTAGACCATTAACATTTTTATTTTATTTTTTAAAAAGAAAAAAGATAGGACATTGCATGACATCCTTTTAATCTAGACTAGCTTGCTACATCATTTGGAGTAAGAGATAAAAGAAGAGGCCCCTTAAATGATAGATATAAGATATATTTCTTCCATCAACCTCCTTTCTTGTACAGAGCTTATGAACTTTCTGCCTGGATATGGCTCCAAATTATTCTCACAATCTTTTGGAAAATTTCTAAGTACAATTTCTTATCAACTATTTAAATAAAGATCAAACAGGTAATTAATTTTCACCACTAGCGTGTCTTGTACATCCCGCTGGTATATAAAGACCACCGAGAATAGCGTTCCATCCTTAATATGTGAATGTCCTGTTTGGAAATAGTTATTCATAATTAGTATATTTGGTGGGTATAAAATATTTAGGGTGGTTCAATTCATGTATTTGAACTTAATGTGATTTATGTATTTTAATTAGTTCATGAATGTGTCTAGAACAATGAATAGTCTTTAAGGGGATTGCTCTATATATATAAAGGGACAACCCCATACACATATTGTAACCAACCAATTAAAAGTGAGACCAAAAGAGAAAGGTCTAAAGAGACAAAGAAAGTTTGAGAGTTTTTTGTGTGTTTGTGTAGGAGCTCTGTACAGTCTTTAAGGCGTATATCTCCATGAGCTTCTTAGAAATCTTTATATTTGTGTTTGTGTGAATAAGCCCACCACATTTCCAACAAAATAATATTGAATGCTTCCGTTGCATCTCCTACAAAATTATTATCAGAGCAAGATTAATTATTTCCAACATGTCCTACATACGAAGGCATGCATACATTAAAAAAAAAAAAAAAATTAAAAAAAAAAATCCCTAGAAAACTAAGGATAGGATAAATAAATGTCCGAACAAGTAATGATATTAAGATCGATCCTTAATATTGCTATCAATAAGAAACATATAGTGCATTAAAATTCAACACCACGAAAGTCTTGCACTGAGAAAATTCTTACATTATGTTCGATAACGAGTCTTGGAATTGTCAATTTCTAAAATTAATTCATGCAGTCCATGCATCTTGTGAAGGGGCCAAAATAAAATAATAATAATCATAATGACAGATGACAGAAAATTCAAAATAAAGTTACTGTAGCCTGTAGGTAGCCAGCCTGCGGACCACGTGCGTGACCCTCTCCAATGTAGATATCTACCCTGCGTCCACGACTAGTCGGACTATATATGGTCCTTACTATGGACCACAAAGTTGAGGGACAGACAAAAAAAAGAAAGGATGAATTATGGACATGTCGATTGGCACACCGGCCTCAATTAATAAACTACAAAGTGGTGCAACATTTTACATTAAAATCATGTCCAGAATTTACATTCAAGCATTCAGCTTTAAATTTACTGTTCATTCCTTAAATATCCCTCTTTCGTTGTTAGTCAAAAATGTACAAAGTTAGACTATTTAGTGTGGTTAAAACTTCATACTTTTGGTGGCATTTTGAGTGTTCTTTGCAGTACATTTGGAGGACTTCATTCGACCATTTTTGTAAGGTCTTTTCTTGTATTTTTTTTTTGAGTTTGTTAAAATACACATTGAGTTGGTTGAAATCTGAATTATTTGAGCCTTTTTATTCCCTTTGGGATTTGAATATTAGTGAAAAAATTTGATCTTGGCTCTGTTGATGTAACTCAAATTGAGGAGACCACATAAATATCTTGCGTCCATTTTATTTCATTTGATTAGTATAATTTTTTTTTCTTTCTATTTAACTTTTATGGCTATGTTTGATTTTCAAAAAATTAAAAAAAATAAATTACTTCAAAGCTTTAAATCTTTAAGAAAAAAATTGATGGTGATGTTAAAAAATTATTGATGGTCCATTTTAGGGCCCCGAATTCTTAGGGCCGTCCCTGTGTCGACCTAACACTCTTTTGTCTTGTTCTTCGCTGGTCTCTATGTATGTAGACTCCTTCACTGGTTTCCTCAGGAACCTTTAATTTTCCTCCGGTCCCCACAGCCCGGTTTGCCGACTCTCTAATCTCTTTTGTCAACTTCTTGCCAAACTTTTTAATTTTAATTAAAATCTGAAACGGTTCAAAATAGTCCTCTGTCCTTGTCACCTGACCCACCATTTTGTTTACAAATATTTGAAAATTAAATGAAAAATAAAAGATACATGTTTCAAAGAGTAACGCTGGGCGGATATTTTACAAATAAAAATGAAAATTAGAGTGAAGAGGAGAAACTATTAAGAGGAAAAATGGAAACCTATCCAACCCAATTAAGGCTTCATTTGAAATAGTCTTGCTAAAATTATTTTTAAAGTTTAAAATTCTATATATATTATTTAAAGATATATGGACAATAATAACTTTTAGACTACTTAAAAAATATAGAATGATTAGTCAAAAATAGTCCGCTAACTTTTGGCACAACCATTCTTAGGATAAATTTTTTTTTTTTTTTTTTTTTTTTAAAAAATCAATTGTAGCGCCTTCAACTTGAACCGAATGCTGTCAATCATAGCACTGTGAAGCACTACCACAGTGCCCAAACCAGAAGGCTAGTGGCAGGAGTTTGCTGACTACCTCCTACACACTACCCAACCCTTTTTTTTTCCTTTCTCAATCAATAGTAGCCTATACTTAATCAGAATATCCATAATATTAACAAATAAATATTGATACATATTCATATATGTACTCAAATTCAAAACATCTCATCAAAAAATGAGAAAACACACAACAAAACCAACATCTGAGGGCACATTACCTAGCCTTTAACACTTTTGAAACAATAATTCAATATCACTCGATACTTTAACCCGAAATTAAAAATCACCCTGACGTGTTGTGGTTTGAGTGGTGTACAAAAAAGAAGAAAACAGTTTGAGAGGAGAGAACTCACCACCCAAAGCATGACACATAAGAATGATTTTTAATTAGTGCTACAGTATTTATCCTTTTGAAATAAATATTTTTCCTATCAAAGTCACCGGTCTACATGGGAAATCAAGAAACTCAAATATGTCTACTGTGCAATTTTCAATCCATGATAAAGACAGGACAAAATCTATGAAAAAGTTTGTAGTACGCAATCAATGGCAAAAGTTGAAGACGGGGAGAAAAAAGAAAAGATTAAAAATTACCTACGCAAATGTTTATCATTAATTTGTTCCATTAAATATCCATTTCTCCTGTTTTCTTACAATCAAGCCTTGATCGATGTTCGCACATGTTTAACTTTGATAAAGTCCCATTCAGATTTAAAATCAAACTAAGATCTCCTTACTGGCGAATCACACACCTCTCTCTGACTTTCTCTGTACTTTCTCAGCAACGCTTGCCCCAATTGTCCAACTTTTCAACTCATAGGACCAAACTGGAGCCCATCATCTTTATGCATGGGTCCCAAATGATGATGCTAAATCTTACTCACTTATTTGTGGCAACGTAGTATGTAATGAAATGGACAGCATTGCGACACTTGTCGTGCTGCTATAGGCCACAATCCATTATAAAAAGACACCCCTTCTTTTAGTTCTGCACCATCAGAGCACAAAGATGTCTCCCACAAATTTACTAGTGTTGTTCCTTGGTGCGGTGATTCTTACCACTCCATCTCTTGCTGATTACCCAAAGCCACCCCCATATGAGCACAAGCCACCCATTCCTCTTCACAAGCCTCCACCAATTGAGAAGCCACCTGTTTACAAACCTCCTCCAGTGGAGAAGCCACCCTCCGAGCACAAGCCACCAACCCCAATTGAGAAACCTCCTAAAGTTGAGAAACCACCACCGGAGCACAAGCCACCATTTGAGAAGCCACCCCCAGAACACAAGCCACCATTTGAAAAGCCACCCCCGGAGCACAAGCCACCGTTTGAAAAGCCACCCCCAGAGCACAAGCCACCGTTTGAAAAGCCACCACCAGAGCACAAGCCACCAACTGAGAAGCCACCCCGGAAGATGAAGCCTCCTCCTACTCCATATAAGAAGCCACCAACCCCTGGAAAGAAACCCCCATCACCATTCCATTCTAGCTAAATGATAAATATATTAGTTGCTAGAAATAAGAGCTGCTACCAGTTACTATTGTAAGGAATGCTCATGCCATTACTCATTACAGCGTGTGTTCTTTGCTTGTAACTAGCTGATGAGCATATCCTAAATTTTCCCATGAAAAGCAGTCAGTGCGACTTACTTACTACTGTGAGTGTAATCTATGTGTAACATGGAGTTCCTTTTATTAATGTGATTGTGCTTTCGACTTTAATTTTTGCTGTGTTTTCACCACATAGAGAACAAAAATGCTGGTCCCATTAGCCCGCTCAGGGAATCCATAAGCATTGCTCCATAGAAAATTGGTTTAGGAACAGGAAAAGTAACAAAGCATAATAATTAATATTGTTTTCTTTTTATCATTTTTCAAAGGTAAAGTTTTCATAATCATGAAATGCTGGTCCCATTAGCCATCCTGTCTTGTAATGCGAACAAGATTCATATTTAGACCACAAACATGAAATGTGTGTACAAATAAAGGGTGACATTGACGCTCATCAAAAAAGTAAAAATAGAAGATGACACCAAAAAAAAAAAAAAAAAAAAAAGAAAGTAGAGGAAAAAGAAAGTGCACTGATAGACATCAATGTGATCTACACATACCAGGAGATAATTTTGGGCTAGCAAGATAATTTACTTTAGCTAAACAAAAAGCAATTTACGTGTACACGTACATGCTGTTGATGAGATCTATGATGAGATCTATGAGATCTAGTCTTGTTTTTCACTGGTCTCTCTGGATCTAAACCCCTCCAATTAATAACTCTCTCTTGTACCTTTTCCAAGGGTCCCACAGTCCTTTTTGCAGACTCTCCATTTTCAAATTCCAATCAACCTTTCATTATTATCTAAAACAATAAAGTATTTGCTGCTTGTCACCTCACTGACAATTAATCAATTACATCACAAATATGAGCTCTGTCTTGTTCCCCATTATCTTTCAAGGGCTATATATCAACCAGTCCGAGCTCCACCTAAAGCAATTCTAGTTTTTATATATCAATATGTATTTGTTTATGTACCCCTCCCATACATCCAGCTTTCTTAATTGAAACACTCCAAGAGTCAGGGAATTGACACTAAACAGAAAATTTAAGGGTACAAACCCGCAATGATCCCTCATGTTTCCACAAGACAATTTGACTGACAGAAGCAGCTTATATGACCTTTGGTAAGCAGTAGTGGAGTAAACTAGCATAGAAGAGATTGTGCGAAATGGAGATCCTTACATATAACTGCAAAAGACACCTTTAAGTTTGCAAGGAAGATATATAAATGCAAAAGGTATGGTTTTGACGTTGTGGTGGAGGTCTATTTGGAGCACATGAACCTACAGAGGCTCAAGTGGGTGTCGAGGTCTTAAATTACAGATGTACCTTTAAACATCAACACTTTGAGCAGAGGTATTAAATTTTCGCAAGTCACCCTAATCCAGAAAACTCTTTTCAAGCTCTAAGATGTGATTAACTTTTTTGCAATTATATACAAATTTTGACCTCAAAAAGGCACTTTAAAAGGTTTCACATTTTTTACCATCAATTACACAATGAAGCCAAAAACCAAGAATTAAGTCAGATAACAGGGGCCAGAGAGATAATACGAAGGAAAACTATGACAATATTGAACAGTAAAAAAAAAATCACATCACAGTTTTTCACATTTTATGAATAGGAGTTAATCTGCCTTCATATGTGAAAATGCATAACAGTAAATGTGTACTGAAATTCTAAGGAACCTAAAGGAAAGAACAAAACAAGAATTACAATCATCTATAATAAGTTTTCTTTAGCCAAACAAACATTTATAATTCAAAAACAAAATTAATGAAGCTCTTGATATATTAATCAATCAAATACAGCAAGTTTCTTGTACTTTTTACCAGAGATGGCTAATTGCATGACATCCTCAGGGTTAACAATCCCACCTGCCTCCAAGAACAATGTCAATAGATTCTTGGAAAACAGACTTACCAACGCAACACCAGGCTGCTTGGCTACTACTGGAGTGGCAGATGAGTGTCTGAGATTCCAAAACACAATCTCCGGCACCATATTGTATCCTCTCTCTTTAAATTTCCTCTGGATAACTTCGTAATCTGTCTCCCATTCATTCTCTAGAATTTTCCTTCATCTGGCTTCAAATATGTTCATCCAATGGTTAAGAGAAATTGCCTCACTCTCCATTTCCAATACCTTATCATCCAATTCCTGCTGTTTCCTGTAATCCTGTGATGCAGAATCGAACCCCGTGTCGCTTAAAACAAAGACCCTCTTTATCATCTTATCTTCGCTCAACTTTCCATCAACTGCAACTTCAAAAATACGATAAAAAACTTTCTGAAAGTCTGTTTTCGCCCCCCATATATTCCATATTTCTAACCCATTCCATTATCTCCTTCAATTTTGTGAAGTTCTGGGTCATCAATTAAATGTAATTAGCTTACCCTCCCATGGATCTTCACTCAATTCTGAAACCAATAGACCAAGTGCAACAGACACCTCCATTGGGGTTCCATCCACACTTCCCGATACATCACATATCGCCATACAATTTGTCAGCCTCCCTATCTTTGCAAGGTTTTCAACCATTCTATCCCATTGAAGCTCTGCAACTTTCCCACCATCATCATCTTTTAATGACGCTATAATCTCGTGGGGAAGCAAAGCTCCCTGCAGCAATTGTTGCCTTCCCTCTCTCTACATTCTCAAGGTACTCTGCAGAAATCCAAGAGAATTTCAGAGATGCTTCCTTCACTTCCTTAGAAATTTAGTGCGAAAATCCGGAAATAGAAGAGTCGGAGGAACTAAAAACGAGGGAGACAGAGAGAGAGGGAGACTAACTCAGCTGAAAGTCCCTCGCGATGGCCGCACATTTGGCCCGATGATCGGTCGATGATGTCTGATCTGGTTCGATAACTAATAGATTGGGGTGTTGTGATCAATAGGAAATGTACTAAGCTAAGGATTTTTGCCCAATCCAGCCCGATTCAAGTCCGATAAGTGGCTCAAACTGATCCACTAGCCCGATCTGATCCAATTTGTCCATTGGCTCATCCAATAGCTGTTTGATCCAATCTGTAGTATTAGCTTGTGATACCTTACAATGATAGATAATATTTAAATTAATTTCATTTAAATTATTTAATAACCATTAATTATATATTTAGAAAAAAATATTATTGGATTAGACAAATTTTTTATAAATACCATGCTCGCAAAAAATTAGAGCAATCCAGCAGTCAATTTTTGAATAATGATTATAGAAGATTAGTGATATTTTTAAAGAACAAATTAGATAATTTTTCATATTGTTATTTTTATAAAATCGATCATTGGATTACTGTGATTTTTGACAAAATGATATTCATAAAAAATTTGTTCAATTCAATGATAGATTTTTAGAAATATCTTGTATAATTAGTCATACACATGTGACTTGAGCTAGTAAATTACAAGGTGCACCTAGTACGAAATTGAATGAGATTACTTGATTAGAGTCAATCACCAATGACATTTAGAAAAACTAACAGTTGGATTAGATAAACACATTATGAATGCCATGCTCACAAAAAATCATAGCGATCCAATTGTCAAATTTTGAATAATGACTATAGAAGATTTGTGATATTTTGAATAACAAAACATGCAATTTTTTACATTGGCATTTTTCGAAAATAGACCATTAGATTATTATGATTATTTGCAATCATAGTATTATTCATAAGAAGTTTGTTCAATCCAACAGTGAGTTTTGTATTTTACAAATTACAGGTTTTTTCTTTTAATAAGTCTTAATTACAATTAAATGAGCTTGTTCACGAGTCTATTCGGTATTTTTTATTTTATTTTTTCATTCATGAACTCACTAAATTTTTGAAAAGGAAAAAAACTTATTTAGTAAAAGTCAAAAATTATCTTTTTTAATTAAGAATCTCATATATTTTTAATTAAAATTATTATTTTTTGACAACAATCTTTAAATCTTTTTAATTTTTAACTATGATTATGCAACTCTCTGCTACCAAAATTGTATATATTTGAAATATGAATAAAATAAGTTTATTTTTTGTTTAATTATTATTTATTCATGTACTTTACTAGTTATGTTTTTATTTTTTTTTCTTTTTTTTTTTACATAGTAATTTAAATATACTAAAAAACGTAAAAAAAAAATTAAAATTGACAAAAAAAGCTTGTTAGCCCGATCCAATAGCTTGTTAGCTCAATCCATTAGTCCAATCCGGTCTAGTCCATTTGCCCGATCCGACCCATTATCATAGTTGACCAATCTAATGGACCGGATTGGTTAAGTCTTTTCCTTTTATTGGATAGGCCTGATCCGATCTGATAGCTTAACGGACCAAGCCAGATTCGATCTAATAGTCTGTTAGCCCACTTTCTTAACAGGCCGATCCGGCCCAATCCACACATTTTGACACCACTACTCAGGGATTGCTCTTTGCTATGTGCAGAAGCCCAAATTCTTCTAGAAATACAATTTATCTAGCCACACCACACGAATGTGGGCTCCATAATGAGGTCTACCTTATCGGGTCAAGTAGTGTGATCTCTTCTGCTACGGAAGAGCACAAGAGATTTTGGACCCTGTATTAGTCCTCCTCCACATATTATTCAGTATTTCACTTCATCATGCAGAAAGCCCAGGAAGTGAAAGGTGTTGTGGAATCATTGAATCCCCTTTTTTGCACATGTATCGGTCATCCAACGGTAATGAACAGGTGTTGACCACCTGTCAGATTAACAACAAATTCAAACTAGGTATTGTGGGCTTTGGGCTTGGAAATTATATCGGGTAACAAAGGCCTAATTTATTAGGGCTCAGATTTTTTCCTGTTATAATTCATGAGGTCATGTAATGATAGAGGCTTTTTTTTTTTCAAGTGGCATGCTTTTTTTGAAGATTTATAGGCATCACTAGATAAAACCCTCTTGAAACAACAATTTTAGGGAAAATGAAATTTAATTAATCAAATTTAACTATTTAATTTTCATTATTTTTTTCCCAAAACAATTTTGACATATTTTCCACCGTTTAAATATTTTCATTTCTTTGCACAAATCAAAATATGTAAATCATTTAATCAACCAATTTAGCAGCATTGTCCTTTCATTTATGATCCATCAAATATGGCAATTTTTTTTTTTTGTTTGTTTTTTAGTGGTTAGGAGAGCCCAAATATACCTTAGGGCTCCAAAACATGGGGATAACCCTCCCCATTCCTAAACCCTAGGGGTGCGTTTGGTTGGAGGTTTTGACCGGCGGGTTTGGGTTTAGGGTGGAGATTACAGTGTTTGGATGGAAGGTTTGGGGAGAAAAAGGTAAGCCGATGCAGTGGGGAAGCCGGCCATGGGTGGGAATCTCAAGCCTCTTGCGACCGGTGGGTTTGACGTTTGGCAACCGGGGCTTGAGATTATGACTTTCATTATTGACGAGCGTGCCCTTTCGTTTTGCAGGCAACAAATTCATCTTCCATCTCCATCCCCAATTCAAACTGAAACCGGCGGGTTCGTTTTGCAAACCACACCTCACGCTGGCGGGAGAAAAGAGAGCCATCCCCAATCGATTCTACAGCGTGCCATTTCGTTTTGCAGACCACACCTCACGCCGGCGGGAGAAAAAAGAGGAAGAAGAAGAAGAAGAAGAGAAGACTGCCGCTGCTACCTCACGCCGGTGGGAGAAGAGAGAGGAAGAAGAAGAAGAAAAAGAAGAAGAAGAAGGGGAGTCGTCGTCGCCGTGAGTCGCCGTGAAGCCGTGAGTCGTCGTCGTCGCCGTGAGTCGCCGTGGAGGTCGTGCCCTTCTCTGTTATATATATATATATATATATATACACACACCAGATTTTTATAAATATATATATAAGATTATATATAAATCAAATATTATCAGATTTTTATATATATAATATATATATATCAGATTATATATAATATATATATAAAACAATGAAGGGTAATTTTGTAATTTCAAAAATAATTGCTGTAATCCTATGGTCCAAACAAACACAGGTCAGGCTTGAAGCCCAGTCATCTTAATCCTGAACCCCAACATTCCAAACAAAGTTTACAAACCCAAACCCAAACCCCCCGATTAGACATTCCCAGGCTTGAGATTCCTAACCCGCGTACCAAACGCAACCTAGGAGTTTGAAAATTTGAACCCAAACTTCCCTACCATAAAAGAACAAGGAATACCACTAGGCTACAAGAGCTAGCGCTAATAATCCCTATTATTTAAAGGATAATTATTATACCTTTAATTAATATTATGAAAGTACAGAGCATTCATCTTAATTTAATATCATTTGACCTTATCTTTTGTTCTTTAAGAAAGTTCAGTGGGCTTATGAGCTATATAACACGGAGTTGCTCTTCCCTTTCCTTCAAACCCACTCCATCTTGATGAATGTGAAAATCGAATTTAGGTCTCTTGTATAACTGCCAAAAGACTTTACCAATAAGATAGCTAGTCAACATCTTCAATTTAAATATTACTGTTAAGTAAGCTTCTTTAAATTGTTATTGATTCCATTTAAAGAGGAGAGCATGAACACATACGGAGTGGAGAACTAACAAAGGGAATCGAGCACGAAGAAGAGAACCAGCAAACTTCCTAATAATAATAATAGGAGAGAATACAGAAAGGATAAGGAAAACTACTAGGGCTTTGTGTTCATACACTACTACAAAAATTGGATTAGAAGACAGTATAAAGAAGACGGTTTTGAAAAACGTCCTTAAAGCTTAAAAAAAAAAAACAGTTTTTATGAACTGTCTTCATTATAAAACATTTAAGGACAATTACTTGTAAACTGTCTTCGTTGGGTTATGTATGAAGACGACTAATTTTAATTTTTTTTTTAACTAAAGTTAAACGACACCGTTTAACTCCCCACTATATATTTCGGTATTCCACACCCATCAGCCAATCATCACCGTTCCCTACCCTCTCCAGTTGTGCTTTTTGGTTTCCCTCTAAAAACCTCTCGAAACCCTAGCTAACAGCACGGCTCCATCCCTTTGCACTTCGCCATCGAAACTCTAGCCTAGCCATCCCCTTCTTTCTTCATTGGTCCTCACCAAACCCTAGCCCATTATCTCTCTTTCACCTCATCCCGACGGACATGGCCGAAAACCCCAAGAACCTCGCCCGCTTAGACTCTCTCTCTCTCTTGCTTGGGTTGTCTAGCTACTGGTACTCCACTATCGCACCAGTTCGCCATCAATCCGCTGCCTCTATCATTGGCTGCAATTTGGTAACCTGGTAAGTTGGGGTGTTTTTTTTTTTTTTTTTTCCTTCCATTTTTTGTTCTAAATTTTATTCTTGTCATTTGTGAGGATTTGAGCGTGAATCTGGGTTGCTTGTTTGAGGTTTTTGGCTTAAATGGCTGAGTTGTTGGGTAATATATATTCTGCCCCTCATTGCCACTCTCTCCCCTGTGCTCATACCTTTCTCCCCTCATTTTCACTCTCTCTCCAGCACTCGAACCTTCGATCAGTCTGAATGAAACCCTACACCTTTTTTTATCTTTCACCTCATCTTGCGCTGATACCTATCTCCCCTTTCCTGTTGCTTGCTTAGATGCTCTTTTTCTCTTGCTTGGGTGGACATAACCCTATACAAAAGCTTGTTTGGCTGCGATTTGGAAACTCGGTAAGTTAGGGTTTGTTTTGTTTTGTTTTTTCCCCCTTCTAATTTGATTCTTGTCTCTTGAATCATTTGATTTGTGGCTTTTTGTTTTGTGCTTGGATTTTTGTTTTTATTTTTCCTTTTGCTGGTTTGCTTTATGGGTTTCTAGTCTGTTTTGGATTTTTATTTTGGCTTTTGATTTATGTATAATCTCCGCCAAGGAAACCTATTGATGCAATGATGTCGATTTTGTGCTAGCCTGTGATTTGGTATCTCACTATCTCAGATAGTATGGGCTTTTTGTTTGTTTGTTTTTTTTTTTTTTTTTTCTAAATTAGATTCCTATCATTTCTTTTATGGCTTTTTGAGTATCTGTTTTGTCATAGGATTTTTATTTTTATTTTCTGTTTTGCTGATTTCTAGCCTAATGGACCATTTGATTCCTGTAATTTAATTTGTTTTGCTAATTATCTCTAAGTATTATGTCAACATGCCATGTAAATTATTTGGAAGCCAGACTATTATTATTGTTCATTGTATTGGTGCCTCTTGTGTTCAAAGTATCATTGTATTGGTGCCTCTACCTACATATATAATAGTTTCTTGATTTCTTTTTAGATTGGTTTGGAATTGGAAGCCAATTTATTTATAGCTGACATCCAATAATAGTGTTGGAATTTTGTGTGTGTGTGTGTGTTCAGAAAATTTTTGTAATGTCCCTTAAGGTGTTTAAGGGGTTTTATTTTTGTGATTAATGTATTGCATTTAGTATGTACTTTGTTAATATTTGCATATGGAAATGATGGGATGCATCCAGGGAGCTATCCTAACCGTCGCGAATCAGCATTATTAGATGATCAAACTAAATCTTTGGTCTTGGTGAACCACTTTAGATCAATTCCAGTGAAGCAAATCTCCCGTGAGGATAATTCTATGGGTCTTGTTGATATGCTTAACATATGTTACAGTGTAACTGGTAACCGATGGGCTAACTTTGTTGCTGTCGATTTCTACAAGGTATAGAGTACCTTTTCATCGTGGATTTCCTCTTAGGCCTCGTGAAAATTTGCTTTAATTTGGCAATGTTAAAACTATAACTAAAATTATTATTATTTATGCAGAGTAGTGATGGAGGAGGAGCATTGCAGGCCCTAGACACACTGAATGGGGAACTGTTGTGTGGCAGTGATGATGTACATGCATGTGTGGTAAAAACTTGTTTTAAGTAGAGGGTATTTCTGCAGTTTTGAGTGAGTAATTTGTTTTGTTTGTCATTGGAAAAATATGTTTATATCTACAGTTTTGACTTTAGAGTAAGTAGTGAGGGGGTTGTGATTTCATGAGCTAGTGCATTTAGATTCTAAGGAAATCATAATTAGAGGATTCAATTCTTAAATGTGGAACTCTAGAGCCCTAGTGATCTTTCTTGCTATTGAGAAGCAGATTATGTCTTAACTTTTACATTGTCATGTCTGTATGATATAATCAATCATGCAGGATTGAATTTTAGAAAAAGTGATATCCAATTGTATTGAACTTTTCGATGGGATTATTGACCACGAGTTTAGGAAGTTGGTCATCATTTTCCTTCTTATTTCTCTCTATTTTGATGGTATTATAAATATTTTTAGCAAGAAATTGGTCCCTGATTTGATCAGCGGTTTTAAGAGTGTTGTAGACAATATCAGTAAAAATGATTAAATCAACTATCAAGAATATTTTTAATTTGGTTTTGTGGATTTGGATGTTTGAGCTCTATTCATTTCTTGGATTTTTTTTTTCTTTTAGATAGTTGTTTTTTTTGTTTTTGGTATTGATTTTCTGTTTTCCTTTTCTATTTCTTCTTGTGTACTTCTTGTATACTCTGGCCGCCTTGGCCTCTTAAGTTTTTTTTTTTTTTTAAAATAAAATTCATTACTCATCACCAAAAAAAAGAAAAAAAAAAGAAAAAGAAAAAAATGATGAAAGATGTGATTAATAATTAGCTAGGTTAGCTACATGTTGCCAAAACTTCTATTAATGCACAAGCAGAGATGTTGGAGTCACCTTCAACTCCATAATTTTGAAGAAATATTGAGAGATATGATGAAATTCCAAAACTTCTGTTAATGCACATCGTTATGTGGACTTAATAGATCTCTCCTTTCTCCTTTATTTTGTTCAGTTCATTAGAAAAATTAAAAGCAGAAAAAGAGAATTTAGAATTATTTTTAGGTGTTTTTTCTTCATGGGTGAGTTTTATCTTAAATGGGTTTTGTGAGCTGTAGGAGGATGATATGCTGCGCGAGCAAATTAGCATCCACGAAACTGAAAAGTAGAGTTTCTCATTAACTCTATTTTGCTTTCTTTCTTCTTTTTTTTTTTCCCCAATTGAGGATGGGCTATTACGTACTTTTGGATCGATAAATGAAACTGAGGATTTGAGTTGTGATGTTTTATATGCAGCTGGGTGACTATTGCGTCAAAGTTTAAAGATAAAACAACTAGGCAATGCAGAAGTGGTTGATGAAATGATAATACATTGAAGTGTCTTGGATGATCCTCTGTTTGGTTCAACTATAAGTTTTACTTTTAATTTATGGTTTCTAGTCTAATATGACAGAATGTATTAATAATGTTGCAGATGGTACACTTATTTGAATTCGGCTTTTAAGAAAGGGGGTTGGTCTCTAGAGGAAGATACAATCTTATGTGAGGTAATTGATGCTTTCTCCCTCGTGAAGTTATATACATTGCAATCCTTTATAAACCTATTGGTGCAACTGAGGTGAATAGTTAACTTTCGTATTAAATTACTAGAAGATAATTCATTCTCCATTTTGGAATTTCAACAAGAAGTATATTTTACTTTTCTAGACAAGAAATTTTATGGTACTTCGGTCATTAGGATGTCTTTAACTTTTCTTTCCAAGGCTATAGATGGCCCTTTTAAAGACTAGTGACTGTCATTTCTTAGTTTTCCCCTGTGCAACACACGTGGGAGGTTCTTTGATGTGTACTTCTCAATGCTGGTCTCTATGTAAAAATCAAAATTCCTATTTCTAGAGATTAATTTATGGTTTTTAGTCTAATATTAAAATTTTGAATTATATCTAAGGAGTACGCTCTTCTCCTTATTAATATGCATCAACTTTATTAACATTAAATTAAATTCCACATGATTTCGTCTTAAAAAAGTTATGAATTATATCTAAGGCTAGGAGTGCAAATGAAATGCAGGATGATGCTTCCATCTCGTGGAGGAAAAAGAATAAACACTTTTTTTTATTTTTTTTTATTTTGAGCCACTTTGGAATACCAATAAATTCCAGATCTCATCATTAAGAAATAGATCGATATATATATATATATATATATATATATATATATATATATATATATA
>JAESVK010001304.1:828568-847432 GCA_017140935.1 Hamamelis virginiana
TTTTCTTTTTTTCTGTCAAAACTTTTTATTTTTATTGGGGGTGTGGGGAACAGTAGACTAGGAGACTTTGATATTTCTATTTTAATGAGTAATACATTGCACCATTTAACTATTCTTTAAAATACTTTGTTCTTATGAAGTTTCATCACATAACATATATTTAGCACTTTTTCATCGGTAAGCTATAAAAAAAATAATAAGAATTGAACAGTAAATAATCACATAACATCTATGTGATTAGTTTAGCATTATTATTTTAAGACAATTATGTCATTTTATTGACAAAAATGCTCTTATCTTTGTTTACAAATTGTAGGGATGGCTTCAAAGAGTTGCATATGTATGTTTTTCCAATACATTTTATCCTAAAAATGACATTTTTATCAATAAATTAAGAATATACATATATAATAATCTCAAAATCATATTAAATTAGGTACATGAATAATATATGATTTTGCTAATTAGGGTAATATAATGAAATTTTAAAGATATAAAGTGTTTTCCTATCAAAGTACAAGAATGCAAAGTGCATTTGCCTTCCTTTTTTTTTTTTTTTTGCTTTTTTTTTTTTTTTTTTTTTTTTTTTTTTTTTTTTTTTTAAGAATTTTTTTTTTATAAAAAAGAAAAATGTCATAGGAGAAAGCTGGTATACATCTGTGAGAGGGTTCCACAGTATGTGGATTTCCTCTTCGCAATTTTTGGCTTGCGGCCTTCCTTTGCTTCACAAACTCACCAATTTACCAAACATCCCCTTTCCCTTCAAGTAAGGGGGAATTTCTGCTCCTAATAGTTAGGGGTAGCAATTAATATTGGCGAATACATATATATGGATCATAAATGAATTAAAAATATATTGACAAGATTATGAAACTGGTGAGCTTAGGTTAAACAGATTGAACATGTTGATCGAAAATGACCTATTTATTATACAATTTAAACAATTGACATGATTGTAATTCGAAGACAATTAGAATATATAAATCAAAATTCACTAACTTTGTTTTGGACTTTGCCACCCCTACTAGTACTAGGAATTAACCAAGTGAAAGGCCCAAACTAACAAACAAAAGAGATGTATAAAGATGTATTAAAAGCTTTTAGGAAATGTATGGCCAGAAATAATATATACAGTTGCTAGTAGTTGTCTGTTGCTTTCATTTTCTTCTAACTTTTTAAATGTGATTTCCAACTCCTAAGGGCTGCCCACCTTTTATTCCACCTAACTCCAACACATACTTCAATTGCATTGTTCTTAGCTGGAATTCCCTTGGTCACCCCTTGAAATTAAGGACCACGTACGGTACTTACCTTTATTATGGACCACCTCAATGTTTTTGATGATCTCATGGCATGGACTCAAATTTAGTGCCAAGAGTCGTGAACCCTAAAATAATTAATTGAAAATTTGTCTTCTTTTTTTTTTGTGATTATTAGTCTTTGATATTAAGGGTGTACAATTCTTTCAGAACAATGTTAACATCGTCGTGACTAAAGTTATTCCTTCCCCTTATAAGAGGAAAAAATGATATCCACATGTTAATTTAATTGGCTAAGAACCACACCTCATGAAGTGGAGGTCTCAATTTCCACTTCTAGCAGCTTCTATTTGCTTTCTCCTTATGTGGATGTTTGGGATGAGGTCGAAACTCGAAAGAGACTAATCTAATTCCAAAGGTTAGGATTCCCCTTTGTTGACCCAAAAAATAAGATGAAGAGATGGACCGCAGCATTACATGGGGCTCAGTGAGTAGTGGCCTCCATTCAATTTTTAAAATTTTAATTTTGCACACATGATATATATTAATTATAAATCCTTCCTCATTAATTTTCCTCTTTTATTAAATTTTGTTCTATCATTTTAATTTTTAACCCATCACAAATTTATATTTCTACCCTTTTTTTTTCCTTCCATATATGTATATGGGTTTATCATATTTTTGGAAAAATTTCTCTTTCTTGCGAACCCTCTTGAATCCGCTATCAGTCTTGCCATTCGCATCTCATTTCACACTCTCTTCCCTCACTCACTTGTTAAGATTTTTGTAATCAGTTGATTTCTTTAGCTAAAATTAGAATAAAATACTAACAATCATAGTTATCAGAACCAGACCGAACATCGACCCAACCAAGGCATCGATTCACCGGTCTAACCACTAGGTCAACGGTCGGACCGCTTAATTACAAAATATATATTATTTTAAATATATTTGAGATTTTTACAAGTATATGAATGTTGTGAGGTTATATTTTATAGATTGTATTTTAATAACAACAAGTATAGCATAGCCTAATGGTAAAGACTTTCATTCTAGTTGTTTTAAAGAGGTTAGGAGTTCAAACCTCAAGGAATGCAACTTTCATAAAAAATAAATTATTAATTATTAATTGATCGGTTAGACCGGTCTGACCGGCCGGTATACACTGGTTCAGTGCGGGTTATTCTGATTGTTTTAAAGAGGTTAGGAGTTCAAACCTAAAGGAATGCAACTTTCATAAAAATAAATTATTAATTATTAATTGATCGGTTAGACCGGTCTGATCGGCCAGTACACACTGGTTCAGTGCGGGTTATTCTGATTTTCTTTCTTATCTGGTCCAATAACAAACTCAGACCGTTTAGGGGTCCGGTTCACCGACCAAGCCAGTCCGATTTTGATAACTAGGGTAACAACCAATCAAATGATATTCCTACTATAATAAACTTTTTCCCCTAAGATGGACACGTGTTAAAAACTTGAACACTTAATCTGTCTTATAAGGCATATATCTTCATTTTATGTGAATAATTCCTCGAACTTTTCATTAAGGAGCAAAGTTAGCATGATATGAGAATACATAACCCAATATTCCCCACGCCTATCAAAAAGGATTGGTTCCAATTATCTGACAAGTTTCATTTAATTATTTAAAAATAAAAATACCCAGTCAACTTATGGTTATATAAGTTTATGTAAGCATGAGGCAAGTAAATAATTTTGAGATACATATTTTGAAAAATTGACCGTTGGATTAAATACTATATTTATGTATGTCTTGTATATAAGCCAAAAATCACGGGAATCTAACAGTCGGTTTCTCATAAATGTCATTGAAAAAAACTGTGATAGTTTTCAGCAATCGCAGTTTTTCTAATTTATATTTTGAGATGCATGTTTACATTAGATCACTGTGATAAGATAAGAAATATATAAGCAAAATATCTAATCCATATGCCGACTAGGTTGGGACTGTAAAAAAAAGAAAAAAAAAAAAACTATGTATAATTATATTAGAGGAATATTTTCACAAGTAATTATATCCATCCAAAAGTCAGCATGAAATACTACAAGAAGAAAAGCCACAAAAAGCCGGATGACTGGACTTATCATCAAGAAGATTTTGAGTGCATTAGATCTGCTAAGTAAAATTTAATCTGATGGTTGGTTCAATTATTCTCTAATGTTGACATGGTAATATTGATTGGTATTATAATTAGTCAAATAAATACAGCCTAGCTTCAAACCTAAAAACATTAATGGACTCCTAATCCATAGTCAACCCAAGTTTTAGAAACAATGTTAAGAGTGATTAATCAATTAATAATACAATATTAAGGGCAAAATTGATCACGACTGGGACAATTAATTGCAATTAAACGTTGGCAATGACTAAAAAAAAAAAAGGTTTTTAGCAAAATGTATGTAAAACACTACCAAAAAAAAAAAAAAAAGTAGCAATTGAAACGACCATTTCCGTTGCTAGTAGTACATTTTCCCGTCGCTAAGGCCTTTTTGCGATGATAATTTCTGTTGCAATTGCTATTGTCGCAAAAAAAAATACACATTGCAGCGGCTTTTTCCATTGCAATAAAATATAGCAACGGTCAACCCCGTCGCAAAGAAAAAGCTTTATATTATTTTTTTTATACAAATTTTTGCAATGAAAATTGCCGTTGCAAGAGTTTTATTCGATTTTATTATTATTTTATAGACATTGTTGCAAGCAAAATTGACGTTGCAAGATTTCAATATACTTGCAACGGAAATTGCTGTTGCAAGTGTTCAAATTTACAAACCCAACCTTATTTGCAATGGAATTAGTCATGGCAAAACGTCATAATTTTTTTTTTCTTTCACAAATCCTATTTCCATTTCTATTGAAACCATCTCTCAAATTTACTTATATGAATACGAATGAAGCTAGACATCTACAAGTATAATTGTTCTGTAGCAAACAAGTTTTTTTGCTACAGGATTTTATTGAAGTAGAGACGCCCACAATCAAACATATATAGCATATAAATATTATCCATCCATAATAATACGTTCGACAAAGTATAAATTTATTAGAGTGAACTGTGGTAAAGAGAACTAGACTAAATATAAGAAATTTTAAATAAATAAAAAAGACAAACATTTCCAATCCACCATCCTAAATCAACTAAAATGATGTCAAGTTAAAAGTTGGTTTAACAATAAAAAAAACCATCACAGTTTTTCACGGTTTATGAATAGGAGTTAATCTGCCTTCATATGTGAAAATGCATCATAGTAAATGTGTACTAAAATTCTAAAGAACCTAAAGAAAAGAACAAAACATGCATTATAATCATCTATAATAAGTTTTCTTTAGCCAAACAAACATATATAATTCAAAAACAAAATTAATGAAGCTCTTGATATATCAATCAATCAAATACAGCAAGTTTCTTTTACTGTTTACCAAAGATGGCTAATTGCATGACATCCTCAGGGTTAACAATCCCACCTGCCTCCAAGAACAATGTCAATAGATTCTTGGAAAACCCACTTACCAGCGCAACACTAGGCTGCTTGGCTACTGCTGGAGTGGCAGATGAGTGTCTGAGATTCCAAAACACAATCTCCGGCACCCTATTGTATCCTTTCTCTTTAAATTCCTCTGGATAACTTCGTAATCTGTCTCCCATTCATTCTCTAGAATTTTCCTTTGTCTTGCTTTCAAAAATGTTCATCCAATTGCTAAGAGAAATTGCCTCACTCTCCATTTCCAATACCATATCATCCAATTCCTGCTGTTTCCTGTAATCCCGTGATGCAGAATCGAATTCCATGTCGCTGAAAACAAAGACCCTCTTTATCATCTTATCTTCGCTCAACTTTCCATCAACTGCAACTTCCAAAATACGATTAAAAACTTTCTGAAAGTCTGATTTCGCCCCCCATTCCATATTTCTAACAAATTCAGTCTTAGATAGAAGATTATCTCCTTCAATTTTGTGAAGTTCTTGGTCAGCAATTAAATGTAATTAGCTTAATTACCCTCCCATGGATCTTCACTAAATTCTGAAACTAATAGACCAAGTGCAACAGACACCTCCATTGGGATTCCATCCATACTTCCCGATACATCACATATTGCCATACAATTTGACAGCCTCCCTTTCTTTGCAAGTGTACACATGCACAAATTTCGTGTCCTAAAAAATTAAAAGAACAAGAAAAATATGTACAAGTGTAATTTGTATTAATTTGTAGAAATAATGGGTACAATTATCTGTGGGTATATTCTTTACAAAAGAATAAAATCTTCGGATTAAATCTCCTTTGATAGCTTGACAATCCAAGGGCTAAGATAGCCTAATCTTGAATCGGGCAATGGCTTGTTGTTGTTGATGTTGATCCAATGGCTAAAATAGCTTGATCTTGAATCTGGCTTTGGCTTGATATTGATCCAAGAGCGATGAATGCTTGATCTTGAATCAAACAAGTTTTCTTGGCTTAATTTGATTCAAGGGCGACAACCGTTTGTTCTTGGATCAAACAGGTTTTCTTGGTTTAATTTGATTCAAGGGCGACGACCTTAATCTGGAATCAGACTTTAGCGGTGGAAGATTTGGCACTTGTATTTTATGCATCTTGAACGATTAGAAAATAGTTATTTTCTAATTAATTTAATTTAAAGATAAGTGGAAGACTTATTTTTTTAGTGATTATGTAGTCACTCATGTGTTGACATGTGTCACTTAGCATGGACCCACATTAACTTTGATGAGTCACTCTTGTTTGTGGGAACCGCCAATCTTCAACTTGGATTGTTCACCAGTCAAAATTTTTATCGTTGACCAATCAGACGGTGATTAGCACCTCACTAAATTTTTGGTGTCTACAGCAAGGATGCAAGGTCTTCAACCATTCTTTCTCATTGAAGCTCTGCAACTTTCCCACCATCTTCATCTTTTAAAGACGCTATAATCTCGTGGGGAAGCAAAGCTCCTAGCAGCAATTGTTGCCTTCCCACTCTCTACATTCTCAAGGTACTCTGCAGAAATCCAAGAGAATTTCAGAGATGTTTCCTTCACTTCCTTGGAAATTTAGTGCGATAAACCGGAAAAAGAAGAGTCGGAGGAACTAAAAACGAGGGAGAGAGAGGAGAGACTCAGCTGAAAGTCCCTCGGCTAGAAATACAATTTATCTAGCCACACCACACGAATGTGGGCTCCATAATAAGGTCTACCTTATTGGGTCAAGTAGCCCACACCTTTTGGCCCCTGTATTAGCCGGTTAGCCCTCCTCCACATATTATTCACTACTTCACTTCATCATGCAGAAAACCCAGGAAGTGAAAGGTGTTGTGGGCTTTGGGCTTGGAAATTATATTGGGTAACAAAGGCCTAATTAATTGGGGTTCAGATTTTCTCGTGTTATAATTCATGAGGTCATGTAATGATGGAGGCTTTTTTTTTCAAGTGGCATTCTTCTTTTGAAGATTTATAGGCATCACTAGATAAAACCCTCTTGAAAACAACAATTTTAGGGAAAATGAAATTTAATTAATCAAATTTAACTATTTAATTTTCATGATTTTTCTCCAAAACAATTTTGACGTATTTTCCACCGTTTAAATATTTTCATTTCTTTGCACAAATCAAAATATTTAAATCATTTAATCAATCAATTTAGCAGCATTTTCCTTTCATTTATATATGATCCATCAAATGCGTCATTCTTTCATGTTCCTTTTTCTTCTTTTTTTTTTTTTTTGGTTTGTTTGTTTTTAAGTCTTTAGGAGAGCCCAAATAGACCTAGGGCTCCAAAACATGGGGATAACCCTCCCCCTTCCTAAAAACCCCAAAAGAGTTTGAAAATTTGAACCCAAACTTCCCAAACATAAAAGAACAAGGAATACCACTAGGCTACAAGAGCTAGTGCTAATAATCCCTATTATTTAAAGGATAACTATTATACCTTTAATTAATATTATGAAAGTACAGAGCATTCATCTCAATTTAATATCATTTGACCTTATCTTTTGTTATTTAAGAAAGTTCATTGGGTTTATGAGTTATAGAACATGGAGTTGCTCTTCCCTTTTCTTCAAACCCACCCCACCTTGATGAATGCGAAAATTGAATTTAGGTCTCTTGTATAACTGCCAAAATACTTTACTAAGCTTCTTTAAATTGTTATTAATTCCATTCAAAGAGGAGAGCATGAACACATACGGAGTGGAGAACTAAAAGAGGGGGAGCACGAAGAAGAGAACCAGCAAACTTCCCTATAATATTAACAGAAGAGAGAATACAGAAAGGATAAGGAAAACTACTGGGGCTTTGTGTTCATAGAACTTCGGTTAAGCAAAGCCCAAACCAATTAAGTCAGCCTAGAGCCATTTTGTTTTCAGCCCATAGAACTTAAGCTACAGTGTTGCACAGTTTTGGCATTTTTAATAAATGGACCTGGAATAATGTGAAGTTTATGTAGGTAATTTTTCAAAAATATGTTATTTGGTCATATGGTAAAACATGTGAGCATCATATCTCATATATGAATTTGAATTTCAAATATTTGTCTTCATTTTACTCACTGTCTGTCAAAATATAATCTTTTATTTTAATCAATAAATTTATCGTGACTAGCTTGTGAGATATGATTGGAAATAGAATGGCTTCATTCATTACCCAACACAAAACGCTGGCCACCACGATTGAGTCGCGTGAACTAATGTGACCTATCCAAATTTAAGTCCGAAATTTCCATACAAAACCCATACCACTAGTTAGCTTACTCTCTCTCTCTCTCTCTCTCTCTCTCTCTCTCTATATATATATATATATATATATATATTAAATTATTATATAATTAATATAGGCTAAGCAGGCACCTTGCCTAAGAATAGGAGGGTGAGGGTAGGGGGGCATCATTGTCTCCAAAAGATGACTAAATTCAGTTAACCATTCAATGATGAATTCCCCATCTATAAGAGAACAAAGCTAAGGTGCCATTCTGCATGCCTCAACTAATTGACAATAAACTTCCCTCTCTCCTTTTTTTCAAATCTAAAAAAAAAAGAAAAAAAGAAGAGTAAATTGGATATACCTTTGAACTGATTCCCATTGAACATTGACCATCTGGAGGACTTCCGCCTTGAACTTTATAAAGCGAAAATCAAGAACCACGTTTTAAATCGGAAAAAGTAATAAGAAAGAATCACGTGATGAGTTGAATGGCTTTGATTATTCTAGCAACCAACAGTTTCTGGTGCGCGGTTTGCCATATAGCTAATTGTGCCTAATTTGCCATGATATTCTCAAAATAAATTATCCTCATCCATCAACTTATATTTACTGGATCACATCCTTTTCATATATGCCTACTTTAACTTTAAAATAAATATAATTGTGAAATACATATTTTGAAAAATTATCTGTTGAATTAAATACTATATTAATGTATGTTATGTGAGTAAAAAATTACATTGATCCAACAATTAGTTTATTAGAAATGTTACTGGAAAAGACTGCCAAGCAGTCACGATTTTTCTCAATCTATAAAATCTTATTTACTGGATTTGTTATATAAAAAAATATATATATTTTTTGATTGGATAATTTTGCTCAATCATATTTATAGATGTAAGACATTAATCTTGGCATAGAAAGAATGGTTAAAATTAAAAAAAAAAAAAAAAAAAAAATTCAAGACGAGAGAAGGAGATGTCAGGTGGGACTAAAGTTAAGTAATAATAATAAGAAGAACAAAAGCTCATAAAATTAAATAGAGGGAGAAGATCGGTGGGATCTGTGTTTTAAATTAAAGAAAATCAGAATTTTAGAGAAAGGGGTATTTAGGTGGGATCTACAATTAGATGAAGAAGAAGTTAGAAAAATGGAAAGGTTACTTAAAATTGAGTCCGAAAATTTTAATTTTAATTGATCATTTAAATGAACATTATAATGTCACATTATTTTAACAATAAAAATAAATTAAATTTTAAAAAGAATCCATAAAAATTGCCACACTAACATAAATAGCAAATACATTTATAGACACGTACTTTGGAAATTAATACAGTCGACGGTGTTGCCATATATATTTGAAGAGACACCAAAATCCATGTCCTTAAGCCCTCAAAGAGGAATGTCTTACCACGTTACAGTTGAGGGAATAGACCATGTTTTGATCTATTTTTATATAACTAAAGATCCCACGTGTAGGCAGATTAGTCAGTGTATCGAATATTCAATTATAGTTTATAGACACCGGTCCAACCATTTCACAACACCTAACTAACTTCTCAGAGACCATTTAGGGTTGAAATTGGACCCAAATAGTCATTATAAATAATTATTGAAATATAGACCTTTTCTCCACTGCTTTTTTATTTTTAAATTTTCAGCCCACTGATTTGGAAATCTTTATTTATACATGTAGAGTATATTTAATTTAACCGAGATTCATCGGACTAAAAACTCACTTTCTTGCATAAACTTATATAAAGACATACTTATAATAAAAAAATTTATATATATTTCAAGAGTATAGGCTAACACTCCAAAGTTAATATTTTTCTTTTTTTTCAAATCAAGAATTCAGTATCATATTTCTTATTTTCTTTAAAGTTAAAGTCAAGAAGATAAAATAGGTATATCATGAGTGGATGTCTAGGGTAGGTAAATAGGATCATTTCTATATAAATGTGTGCGCGTGCGCTCATGTGTGCTTTAAAAAAATATATTTATACAATTGGATCAAAACAATCATAGTTAACAATCATGAAACTAGAATTATATTAATTAACCAGTGATTGATGACTGTTATGAAACAAATAATATGAATTCAAATCTCAACTTATGTCGCAGTTAAATCATTCGTAGGCATGAAATGACTTTCATATAGTGAAAGGTATCAAATTAGCGGCGCGGTTGGAGGGACGAAACCATATTAAGTTTTCAGACACAACTTAAAGATGTCATTTAGTGGATGTCTCTTAGAAAATGAAATCACTTCACTGTTGTTTATGTAAACATTTGAACATAAAAGTTGGTTGAGCAAACACAAACTGGGACTCCTCACCAAAAACTCCTACTTTTAAATACAAGTAGACGTGACGCTTAAGTGAAAACATAAAAATGTTTTGGTGTTTATCCACTTAAAAAAATAAAAAAATAAAAAAATACAATGCTAAGAAAAGCACACTCTCCCTCTCTCCCTTCCCGGCTAAGTTGCTTTGTGTAATCTTTGAGGATAAATACAAGAGTGACCACGATTTATTAATTAGGCACAAAAACTAGAGCTCCGCAAGTTAATACAATCTTGAATACTCTGTTTCTTTAAACACTTTACAAAGAAACAGGGGAGGATAAACATTTAAGAATCCAAGATGATTCCCCCACCAGCCACTATTACAAATAAAAGTCAATAAGAACTAAAACACAATGAGAAAAATAAAAAAAATAAATTGAAAAATAAGGCCGATTCCCCAGAGAGAGATGTGATCTTGATCAATGATCAAATTCACCAAGTAGTAGAACTTTCAGAAGAATTTAAGAGTTGTTCTAAGTAATCTGCACCTAAATCCTCCAATACTACCACATTCTCTACCTTAACCTCTCTCCCTTTATTTTTCCTGCTCATTGTTTTCCTCCTCATGGTGTGTCTTTTCTTTAAAGCCACCACCGGCGAATTCCCATCTTCACAATCATACTTCATTTCCCTAAGCGATTCCCGCACTCTTTCCACCGGAAAATTGAGAATCGCAGTCGGTCCCCGCATCGCAAAAGCAGCTTGATCGTAAGCCAAAGCAGCTGCTTCTGCACTATCAAATGTCCCCAACCACACTCTCACCCCATGCCTAGTCGAATCCCTAATTTCCGCTGCGTATTTCCCCCACGGCCGCCTTCGAACCCCTCTGTATGACTTTTCCTTATTGGCTTTTGCTTCGGCTTTTGAATTGACTTCTTCTTCCTTAATTCGAATCGACGGATGATTTTCCCACGATTCCTTAGCAGCGTCTGATAAAACTCCGAACAGAAGCATCTCTTCCGTGTCGTTTTCATTGAAGGGAAGTGAATTGTCATCCAAGAAAAATGATTCCGGTGATCCAAATGAAGATTCCGACGAGAAATCGGAATTCAGGGGATGGAAGACCGGAGAATCCATTTGAATTGGCGGGGGTTTTGCTATGAATGAGTTCATATCATGTCGGGGTGACAGTGTTTTAGGGCTTTTTTCCTTTGGATTGAGGCCCTTTAAATACCCAATAGAGGAGCGAAAATATATAATGGGAAAATTAAGAAAATAGTGAGGGTAAAATGGGTAAAATTATGGACAATTTGGCTAAGGATTGATGTCATGACACTACTTAAAAAATTGGGGAAAAAAAAATAGTCCTTCTTCATTTGTTTTATGGGTCCAGAACAAATTGCGATAATGATGTAAATGAACACATGGGTCAAATGACTCTCGGCGGTCCGGTCAGACGGGGATCTTGAAGTGACGTCACCTGATGATATCATTTTTTGTTTTTTTTTGGTTCAATTGCTCCACTTGCGCACCTCTGGACAAATGGCGGGACACATGTGCGGATTATTTTTTCGGTTTCTACGTCCTCAGCGTTCTGTACCCTGCCTACTTGTCACCCATGTCACATGCCAGATGTTGATTTCTATGCAGATCGTAACTCGTGAGGACAATTCAGCTTGACAGTTGAACTGATATTGATTATTTATTTTTTTATTTATGCTCTATGCTTGTTCCATTGTATATGGGTGAAGTGAGAAGAATTGAGTTGGTTTTGTTTGAAAATTTTAAAAATTATATTGATTCGATCATTTTTTTTTTTTTTAAATTAATTCATAAGTTTATGTTAAAAAAAATTTCCAAAGAATTGAATTTTTGTCTAATTTTTTATGCAAAACTAAATAAATTCATAAATAAAATGAATTTTTCAAATTAGTTTTATATTCAATCCACGTAGTTTCTATGTTTTTCAAAATAACTCCATAGTTTAGTTGCCTATAAAGTAGCAATTTCAGATTTTTTTTACAAATTACTAAAAATTTGAGAAAATATTGAAAATCATTTAAGGAAAATCCAAAACAAAATTTTGAAAACATAGAAGTAATACATATTAAGGAAAATAAGTATTGTGCTAATTACTCATTTCATAGCGGAATAATTCAAAAATTTTCAAAAAAAAAGCTCAAAATTTTGGAAATAATTAAAAATATATATGAAACATTAAAGCTTTTTTAAAATTTTAGAAATGTGCTAGTTAATTTAGGTTTTGATTGTTGCATGTTTGAAAATTTCAGGACAAATTCAACAATTAACTTTGACAATTATTCAAGAATATTGTGACTTGGTTTGATTTTCCATATATATATATATATATATATATATATATATATAAGGTGCGCCTTACACTATGATTTTTATAGGACCAAATGTAGAACATATTTTGAAAAACTAACCATTGAATTAAATGAACTACTAATGAATTTTATGTTCGCCAAAAATCATAGTAATCCAACGGTCAATTTCTGGAGGGGAAAAAAAAAAAGCCCTTTATAAAACTGGTGACATTTTAAAAAATAATAAAGTCACAATTTTTTAGTGTGGCATTTTTCAGAAATTTACCATTTTTGGATCACTATATTTTTTGGCAAACACGAAATTCATAAGTAGTTCATTTTATTGAATTTTTCAAAATCTATTTAATTTATATTTAATCCAATAAAGGTAATCTTAAACAACTTTGCAGAAGGTATATCTTATATTAGATGGAATATATATATTATTGAAATGGTGCTTTGGCTGTTGATGCACGGTGCAGCAGATTTTATGAGAGCTAGATTTGCTGGGTATGGATGCAAAAGCCGCATGGGTTGGCAGTATTAACCATGTCTACTTCAATCAATGCGCTCAGCAAAATGCTTGCAATGTTGTAATTGGATTCAGACTGAGCTTGGGTTGAATTTGCCCTTTCAGTTGAGATATGGCCAACCACTGTTTCACCATTTATTTTAGGAAAATTTCATTCGTCCTTCTTCTTTATTTTCTCTAGTACATCGATATCTGACTAACTTGAAACAGCTATTTCGAAAAACCGACCATTGAATTTGATGATCCACTTATACTTATCATGAATGCAAAAAATCACAATGATATAATGGTCAGTTTTTCAATTTTGAAAAAAATTATAAACAATATTGAAAAAATTGTGAAAAACCATCACAGTCTAGTTTTTAAAAAACGGACCATTAGAACAATGTGATTTTTTGCATTCATGATACGTAAAGGTGGAGCATCAAATCCAACGATCAGTTTCTCGAAATAACTGTTGCAACGAGATAGTAGGGCACTAAATCCAAAGAAACCTAATTAGTGTTGAAACAAAGAATATGATTCCGTAATTATTTTCAATTACCAGTAAGAAAATATATTTTCTTTACGTCTCTGCCCTCATTCATTTGCTTGATATCGGGATTCATGTGAAATGATTTTATCGATAATCTAAAATTGGGGCTGCCAACTCAACATAACCCTCCTTCATCTAGAATACGCAAGCAACCGATAACGACTTTTTTAATTACGTGAAATGTTTATAAATTATAATTTAATCACACCATCATTATCCTAAATATTGAGACCTATGATGTAACAGGTTTTGAATTTGATGGGTCCATAATGGTCCAGATACAGCCCCCTAAATTCGGAACTTAATTGGTGACAAAATTTTCAAATTCAAAGTCATCAAAACTAGCTAGGCATTAAATCGTCAAGTTTGAAAGTCCTCCAAAAAGAACGGACACTATTGCTTGAGAGTGACCACTCTTCCAGTATTTTAGTCTTTCAAATTCACAAGATGAAACTTCTAGGAAAGTCCATTTCAGAAAAATTAATTTGTCCCGGCATCTTTCGCGAGTAGAGAAATAGGAAAATTTTGATGAAACTAGCAAATTCATATCTGGACATAGCACTATCAAATTTTATTTTCTCATCTATATATATATATATATATATATATATGCCCCTCAGAATATAAATTACTCCTCACATGCTATTATTATGTGTTAGGGCTTATAAGTTCTATTGAACAATTGATCTCTCATTTGCTAATAGTGTTGGATGTTTTCTTTTGGTCACCAATAGGTCGGTCCTCACGCATAAATCAAAGTTCCATAGAAAATTTCAATCAAATATTATTGAATGAGAGTATCAATTATCAAACTTTGATAAGTGCGTGTCATTAAATCATGTATTATTTTATAATAAAATTGCATATATGAGACCCTTTACCTAATGTTAGGACATATGTCTTGGAATTCATACAGTATTTCTTGAAATTGAGAGGATCAAGCTCGCCTACAAGTTAGACGGCTCCCTCGATCTTCATAACCTCTCTCTTTGTCATTTTTTCAATAACCATAAATATTTAGTGTTTAATATCTGTTTAGATATTTCATAAATTTTGGATTGTGCTAATGTGTTTATATACACCTTTTTTTTTTTTTTCCAAAGAAAGTCAAGGCCGGCCTGGAGTTTTGGGAGGCCCAAAGAAAACTCCTAAACTGGGGCCCTACTAGGTACTGACAAAAAAAAAAAAAAAAAAAATTGCATGTAATATATTATACTACATACCATTCTTTTAATTTGCTTTGCTAGTAATCGCACAAATTTTGGATGCATTTATTGTTATCACTAAAATCATTAACTAAAAAGTGGGAAGTGAAGTCAAGAAGGGATTTTGAAAATTTTCAAAACAAATAAACCCACATAGGAGAGGTTAGAGATAAAATGAAGACAAAAAAATAAAGGGCCTGCATATTTTTTTAGTGAGAAAGAAGATAGAGGGTCCACATTTTTTTTTTCTAATTCAAAAGAAGCCCAATAACAATTTGCATGGGAAAACAAAGAGCCTTTTTTGTTATTACTCACCTATAGACAGCCAACTTGGGGGCCTTAAATTTTTGCAGAAAATAGAGGCTCTAAGCAAATATTTCCTTGGCTTATAGCTAGAACTAGCCCTGAAGAAAGTCCATTGAATTTATAAGCTATAAAGCGTCCACTGTAAGCAGACAAAATATTTACTAGGCATGCTTTTTAGTATTGAAAAGGTAGAAAATATAACGCCAGAGAGGAAAGGAATAGATTGGTGTTAGCTGAAAGTGAAATGCAAGAAAGATTAAAATGCACACCACCGGTGAAAATGGAAGGATACCACTAGCTTTTAATTGATCGACGCCCCAGTGCTGGTGTAGGTGTGTGGCAATGTCTCGTTCTCAAATGGCTCTATCCCGTTACCTTATGAATTTGGACATACTAGACAGAGGGACTGAACTTTTATTTTTGGTTTTTTTCCTCCACCCAATGATAAACTCTGAATTATTCTAATTCCCTTTGGATATTAACATACGTACTTGTTTTTCATAAGTTTTATCACTCCTTCAAAAGTTAGGCCCTTTTGAAAGTAATGTTTGAATGAATTTTATGTTTGTGGGAGTGTGCGTACTTTGTGTGTGAGTTTTACTTTTCGTGTTATGTTGTTTTCTCAAAAAATAAATAAAAAAAATAGATATTGATATATCTCATGTGTTCCAATTCGAAATATCTCAGCCGGAGGAAGTAACATGATATGCCACTAGACTCACAGTTTATCCCAATGAATTCCAATGAATTGAGATTTAAAAATACAAATCGACTTTATAATTACTGTCTATCGATATTTATTCATATGGTAAGAAGATGGATTTAGGGTCCAACCTTTATGTACATGAAAAAAAATAAAATAAATAAAATAAAAACACTAGATATTGTGTAGTCAAGTGATTTTTTTTTTTTTTTAATGATTTCTTTTCAGGTTTTAACTTTTAAGTTATCAATCTTTAAAATCATGTAGAAAACAAAAATAAAACAATCTATTTGCAAATTAGAGATGCATAATAGTCCAAATGACCGGCAAATCAAGACCACCAAAAAGTTAGGAATGAAGAGATATTACTTCCTATTCATTAGTTTTCATTTTTATGACCTTGATTTATTTAACATTATAGAATCCCACAACACAATCTCATTCCAGCATTTTCCAATATATTAGGACACCAATCAATTATGTACTTTTCTTCTCCTTTTTTCCCCCTAAATAATATAAATATTTTACCAATACTATAAACCACTCCTAATATTAACAAGGACAATTCTATTCGTCCTTCCTTTTTGCTCTTCTTTTTTGTCCTTCCTAATGCATCTGACCAACTTAGAACAGCTATTTCGAGAAATCAACCGTTGAATTTAATGCTCCACTTATACGTATTGAATGCAAAAAATCACATTGATCCAACAATCGGTTTTCAAAAATTAGCTGTGACAATTTTTCATAATTTTTTTACTATTGTTTACAATTTTTTTGAAAATTGCAAAAACAACCATCGGATTAATGTGATTTTTTGCATTCATGATGAGTATAAGTAAAACATCATATCCAACGGTCGGTTTCTTGAAATAGCTGTTCCAACTTTTAAGTTGTTCAGATGTTCTATGGAGGATAAAGAGAAATGACAAAAAGAAAGGACAAATGGGCAAGTATTATTAGAGAATATAACTGAACTAGTGTGAGTTCTTCCACTCGTGAGTGTGAAGCTAAATCCTATAAAGGAGTGGTCATTGATAAAGAAGCATGGCGCTTAACAAGAAGCCTAGCTAGAGCCCAGATCGAAGAACTGTGCTGCGTGAGATGTGGATCTAATTCATATTCATGTAAAATCATAATATTTTGGGGTTTTTGTCTCTCCAAACTCGTTTGTTTATTCCTTAGTTTCTTTTAATGAATTTTTTTTTTTTTACCAAAAAAAGATATTAATTGAAGATGTCTAATGTTTTATTCATTGATTGATTTTCTTTTTATTTTTTCTTCTCGGAGACCCAAGGAGATCTCAAATTGATTTATTTTCTTTTTAACATGTGGTAGGATTTGATCCTACGTCTTATAATTATCTAGTGATCATAAGTTACTATTAGGTCAATAAAATTGTACCGCCTAGATTCATCTCAAGCTACACAACGAGATGCTAACAACCCCCTTCCTAAACAAATCACCGCTATTTAAAAAAAATAAAAATAAATAAATAAACCTGTAAACTCCATTTCATAAAAGAAAAGAAAACCACCAAGCTACAATAATCAATATAAAACAAATATCAAAGCGTCACCACTCGGTCGAACACTTCCATTCACATTCCTACCAAAATAAATAAATAAATAAAAATAAGGCTTCACATTGTGTAGCATTTTTCCTTAAGTTTCAAGGCATTGTAACAACAGCAATAAATAGATATTTTAATTGTTTTTCTATGGGATATAACCCAAAACCCCTTAGTGTAGTGATAGTAAACCCAAAATTCCTTCCCAATTAAAAAGTCAGAATTTTATATTTATCTATTTAATATGATCTGACATATATACCCTCAATTAATTACTAGAAATTCAATTTTTTTACCATTTTCAGTTTGGGACGAATATGGTTAGAATGAGCTCCAGCAGAATTTCTACGCGGCAGAGAAGGGATCATATCCTGTTACGAGAGTTATGCAGAAGCATATTTCTACGGTAACAAGAAATGATCTCCAACCTCGACGGAGAGTGGAAGAATCAATGAGAAATCCTCGGGACGAGAAAAATTGCAGCCGACGACAAATCTCAATTCCCAAATCCCAGTGAAAAATCCATTTACTTCTCTGCCTTGCAACCCCACCAAATCTTAGTTTTCAACTTAATCATGAGCAGTGGAGTAGGAGTAGATTATTGTTGTTTGGGACCCAAATGCGTAAACGCCACTGACTTGTTCTACGTGCTTACCTTGCAGATACTAATCCTCCATAACCCCGAAATAGCACCTAAGATGTTCAATGAAATGCCCCGATGAAAGAAGCACATTGCAACATGTCAAATAAGTAAAATTACTATTCTTTCTATATTATATTTATAGGTAAATTTAATTATTTCCAAATAAGTTTACTTATTTCTAATATATATATATATATATATATATATATATATATATATATATATATATATATATATATATATGTAAATTTACTTATATCCAAATACGTTTATTTATTTTTAGTTTATATATATAGGTAAATTTACTTATTGGTTTAAAGACATATAAATGGGTAAATTTACTTATTTCCAAATAAGTTTACTTAGTTCTAGTTAATAAATATAGGTAAATTAACTTACTTCCAAATACGTTTATTTATTTCTAGTTTATATAAATAAGTAAATTTACTTATTTGTTTAAAGACATATAAATTCATATTTGCAACGTGTGGGTCTACTATCAAAAAGTCAAAAAATGAGAATGAAAATAAGAACTAAAACATATTTAAAAAAAAAAAAAGTATAAAAAAAAAAAGATAAGAAATAGAGAAAAATCATACCTTGTGAAAGAGAAAAGTGAAATAAAATTACTATTCTTTCTAGATTATATTTATAGGTAAATTTACTTATTTATTTAAATACATATAAATAGGTAAATTTAATTATTTCCAAATAAGTTTACTTATTTCGAGTTAATATATATATATATATATATATATATATATATATATATATATAT
>JAESVK010001304.1:850954-866201 GCA_017140935.1 Hamamelis virginiana
TATATATATATATATATATATATATATATATATAGAGAGGGAGAGAGAGAGAGAGAGAGAGAGAGACGCAATTAATTGTACACTTTATTAAACCGGGATTACAAAATTAAATATAATGTAAGGGGTGCTCTTAATTATTTAATTTATAGATGTGATTATTCCTTAATTGATGGGCATGGTGCAGTCGTGAGTAGTTGTTAGGCCATATGGGTCCCGGTGATGGGGTCATCAGTTACATTTCAGTTCACACTAAATGAACCATAATTAATAAGTCTTCCAGTTCACATTAAAAAAAGCATGGCAAGAAGAAGATTGCTTCGATTCATTAAACCTAAGTAGCTAGCTTTACTACTGTCTTGAACAGATGTGGCATTTCGTTGTAATGGTTAGGCTCAATGTATCAGACACATCCTTTTCTGGGACAACTGAAAATGATCAGATAATCTTTGTCTTTATAAGGCAATATCCTCATTAGTCACCCATGATATGATTCCCCCATTAAAGATCATATCGTACATTCTTGTAACAATGTTTCCTGCCGGATTACTGAAGTAAATTAATCGTATATGGAATCTGTTAACAGTCATCGCCGCCTCTGAGTCCGCATCTCAAGGTCGACTTCGTGCACGTGTGTTAAAAAGACCCATCTTGTACCCACGGGTCATTTGAATTGACCTAGGTAATTATCTTAGGTAAGAAATTGATGAGATTATTATATGTTATCGGCATCCTAGGTTTCACATTCGTGTGTGGGTCAAGTCCATTGGATTAGTTATGATCAAACAGTTTCAGGAGTGGTCCAATTGTTATTGATTTACGAGATGCACCACCTTAATTTTTGACCTATTTGAAGCTTTATTCAGATGTTATGAATTTGAATCTACTTAAAAATGTAGTCCCTCTCTCTCTCTCTCTCTCCTGGGTATTCGAGCATGACAACGGTTATGAGACTATTGAGCTAGCTAGGCCCAATCACTAAGATAAGCATGTTTGAATTTAAAGTAATGCTATATATCATTACAACAAATCGATACAAATATTTGCTAAAAAAAAAAAAAAAACGAATGTAGTTTTAGAAAATTACCAATTGATATTTTTGAAAATTCACCATCCTTCTTTCTTGTAGCGATACGTTTTAACGATACTTGCAACAATACGTTGTAGCGATGCATAGAATTTTCCTTGAATTAAGCGTGACCCGGATTCCATTTGAACTCCGCAGTTAATACTTCTTTGACAAAGATAGTATTAGGATGGGTGACCTCCTGCGAAATTTCGTGTTGCACCCCTCTATTTTCTATTTTAATACTTTGGGTTTATGACACATGATTGAGAGGGGAGCCAACCTAATTGGGATGCTAATTTTCTTTATGATGCCTTCCATCCTCTTCTTTTCAATAATAATAATAATAATAATAAACCAAAATTAAGCATGACCAAAACCATGATAAATATGTTTAAACTAGGCATGACCAAGCCATATTTTGTATTTATGATCTTATGTATATCCTTATCACTTGTATTTTATCTATACATAATCAATCCTATAATGATGTCTTTACGGTGCTTATCGTCAGCCCATTTTTATTTGGAGAGATATTTTAAAAAACCGACAATTGGATTAGATAGTCTTCATATGTATGTCATGTCTGCCAAAAATCATAGTAATCTAATGATTAGTTTTTAAAAAGTAAACATTTAAACAACTTTGACAGCATCCAACGGTATATATTATTAAAGTGTTTCATAGACTGTATTTTAAAAACTGATTATTGGATCACTGTAATTTTTGGCAGACATGACATTCATAAGAAAATTATCTAAACCAACAGTCGGTTTTTCAAAATATCTATCATATGACTCTTAAAAGAATTGGACTAACGATAAAAAATGTAAGGATGTCCTTACAAAATCGGTTATGTTCTATCAATATAAAGAAATGAATATTAGGTTGGATTGGCAAGAACTAATCCATCCACCATGAATTATGACCGAGTCCAAAAAGACAATTGTTTTGGGTGGGTTTGGTCCATTTTTAGGCCCAAGTATGACTTTGGGTTGGATTCGAACATCTTCCAAACCCGGCTTAAGTTGGTATAAGCATATCCAACCATGTTTGCAGTTAACAAAATTGATAAAAGGTTTATATTTCAAGCCCAAAGTTAAAGTTGAGATTATTCCTTTTATTTGTTTATTTCATTCCTTTTCTCTTTATATAAATTGCGGGAGCAATTGCTAGAAGAATTCCCAACTTACTCCTAAACCTTATCTCATGGGCCAGTGGGAGTCATCATAATCAGGGGCGGACTTAGAGTGGGGGCAGTAGGGACACATGTCCCCACCCAAAATTTAAAACTTTTTGAGTTTAATTAAAAAAATTTAGAAATTTCAAATATTTTTAAAATTGCTCCCACTATGTTATTTGTGAAAAATCTTTAAAACTTTAGTTTTAGTTATAAAGTTTTAATATTCTTTTAAAAAGTAGAGAAATTTAAATTTAATAGGTGTTTAGGTGACACATGATGGGGTCTTTGAGTCTCTCTCCTCTAACTATCTCTTTTAGGATAAAAATATGGTTAGATACTTGTAATTATAGATTTTTTAAAATTAAATTTGATATTATTAATGAGTTTTTAAGTGCCCCTACATAGCAAATGACATGTTGATCTAAAAGCATTTTTAATGGTATACCATTTGAGCTATCATTGTCAAAATTTGGCATTGGCACCCAAATAAATTACTCCAAAGAGGTACCATTTAAGATGTCAAATTTTGGCATTAGCATATCAAATTATATGAATGCATTGGAAATACTCTAATGGCATGTATTTCCCCTTTTAGGGAAAAAAGACTTCATATTTGAGCATATGAAAAATATATCGATATTCATTTGCTAAGATAGCTAGAGATAGGTTGTTATCGTTTGGCAAAAAAAAAAAAAAAATTGCCCCCACATTGATAAAATCCTAACTTTGCCCTAATCATGATGGTTGTTTTTAATGTTAAAGTATTTTGAACTCCTAACCCTCTTTAAATAAAAATCTCTCTATAATACCTATCTAATATAATTAAGTTAACAGGTTATTAAAAGGTTAAGAGATTCTCCTTAACTAGCTAGAAATTCAATCCAAAACTAAGTTATGAAAGTATATATAACACTAACTTATGAATGTATATATATGTAAAAATAGTTGCTTTCATAATTGAAAATATCTTTACTAATCTATATTTCTATATTCTAATTTAATATATAAAGCCAACATCGGAATTTGGTGTACTCACATTTACTTTTCACAATTATCCTTTATAAAAATAATATTTACTATAATTCAAAAGGATATATTTACAAACTTAAAAGAATATATATATATATATATATATGAAACTTTAATACCACCGAATACTTTTATAACTACCTTATCCTATTTCTTCTTTTAACCTATTAGTAGCCACCGTTTTTAAATTCAAGCTTTTTTATTCAAATTTTTTCAATTTTCTAAATAATTATGCATTTGTTTTTTCACGACCCATCAAGGGTGCTCACTTGGTTAGGGTGAACCTGCAATTGTGTAGTTAGGCGCACGTAGGGGCGAAGCCAGGAATTGTGTTCAGGAGGGGCGAATTTTAATTGATTGTTACTACTTTATTCTGATCCAAAAAATACAAAATGATTTTGTACAAAATTTTTTTATTGTGTTAGATTGATGTAGAAAAAATTGTAAATATTTATGATGCATAGATATTTGTTAAAGTGCACCTGATGCAAAGTTACATCAGTGATCTTTGTTGCGGCAGTTGCAGAGCAAATTTTGAAAAACAAACTATAAGATTAGATTCTCTTCTTATGAATGTTATGTCTGCAAAAAATCACGGTGATCCAACGGTTGGTTATTGAAAAATGTTATAATAAAAAACTGTGACTTTTCAGTTCTTTAAAATGTCACCATTTTTTCATAGTTGATTTTTTTTTAGCCCAATCATTCAACCATCGTGATTTTTTGTAGACATGACATTTATAAATGGGTAATCTAATCTAATAGCTGGTTTTTCAAAATATGGTCTGCAATTGTCCCACCTAATACAATTGTCCATCAGATGCATCTTATATTTGCATCTCCGTTGTTAAACCACATTTTAGTTCAATATATTTGCAATTGTCCTCGATGGAGCCTCTCTTTTGAAAGCATTGTATGATGGCTTCATCATTAACGCTAGCAAATTCTCATTTCTTAATAAAGACAACTAAGTCACCATTCATGATCAATTGATCTCCTATTTTTTAAGTAATCAATTCTTTACAATTTTTATAGAAGAAAATGCTCCCTCCATAATGATAGTCGCAACTAGTATAGCGAGAAAAAATAAAAAGAAAAATTATCCAAAAGGTCTTGAGTTTAGAGCTTTCCAATTTTATAGCATGAGGTAATTGATATTTTGAAAATTTTTTGTTGATCTATTTGTTATGTTAAAAAGAGTCTTGTACCTAGTAGAATAAAAAGCTTATGTAAGGGGTTTATGAATATATAATCCAAATAAAAATAAATAAGAAAAAAAAAGGGATAGGAAAATAAAATGAAGGATAAAACAATAATAGAGGGGAGTCATATATATAAAAAAAATTTAAATTTCTATGAGTACAAAATTTTATTCAAAAAATTTCAGGGGTGGCATATGCCCCCCCTAAGCCATATGTAGCTTCGCCAGTGGGCACACGGATTGTGGGTTAGATTCCCTTTAGGAGCTATTTAAAGTGGGAATGCCATGAGTGATTTATTCCTAATCAATGAAAATCACTAGTTCCAACATGGAAAACTGCCTTTGATCAAATCGAGAAAGGGATTAGACGAAGTGAACATAAGTTGGCGCAGACACCACTAATAGTTGAAAAAATCGCAATTATTGACCATGCGTGCATTATTACTCGTTAGATGTGACAATTGCATCGATATGATGAATGAAATTGATCGTTTTCGTAGTGTTGACATAAATACGAGTTTTTACTAAGTTTCTAGTAAGATGACCTGTAATGCTGTAAAGTCTCTAGGTATATAATAATTAACTTGATTGGATTATAATCAACAACAAAATAATTAATTTAGTTTGTAAGCTAGGGTCTATAGTACTTACCATTGTCAATTTGACTAAGAAAATGCTATGCATCACTACAATATATCACTACAAGTATCGCTACAAGAAAGAAAGATTGTAAATTTTCAAAAATATCCATGAGTGATTTTTCTAATTAATTATCCTCATTTTCTTCTTATAATGATACTTATAGTGATTCGTTGTAACGATGTATATCATTACTCTTTGATGACTAATTAAGCCAGGGTGTGAACTGTGAAAGGTTTAAAAATGGTCATGAATATACAAGCGACTTGCAAACCACTCATTCACATCATGGCAATCAAGCAGGATGAGCATACTAAACTTTCCTCCTCTTTTACCCCTTCTCCCACCTCTTTAATTATTTCACCCAAGTTAAAAGTCAAAATGCTAAATCAATGAGAGTTGGTCTAGTGGTAAAGGAATGAACTGTAAATTCAGACATTCCAGCCACCAATCAGGACTAATAATCCGGGTAATGACCCCGTTGCTGAAAAAAAAAAAAAAAGCCAAAATGCTTAATGGAAATGTACAATACACATCTTTTAAATCTTTTGGATTATTTTATCTTATTTTTTATTTTTAATTTCAACCATTTGGAATCTTACAAAGTATACTCTTGTCAATTATATCTTTACAAGAAAATGTCCACATCCAAATTCATCAGGTTCAAAGAATTTTTTGCAACACCTTCAACCAATTAAGCAAATTTGACAGTTCCCAATTTTCCATTCGAAGTGGGGTCAAGTTAAGTGCATGATAATGGCTAACCAGGAAAACCATTGAAAGGATGATTAAAAATTAAAAAAGAAACCCGATTAGAATTTGATAAACATTAATGTACCAAACCGGGAGAAAATAATTCAAAGTTGGTTAATTGAATAAGATGTATCTACCGTTAAAGAATCAATTCTTTACTGTTTAGTGGGGCATCCACAATCTGGTCTTGATTTTTATATTCCTTTAAGGATTGAAAAAGAATGGTTAGATGCAGATCACCCGGTGATCCTTGAAAGTATTGGGAATAATTCATACTACGGTCAATGCTGGTTGGCATTTTTGCCTTTTTTCGTCACTAATATGTTTCTAGCACATTCTAATCCTATGTTAATTTTTCTTTTCTTTTTGGGGTACGTACACATTGATTTTATTTTTTTTATTTTTTTTATTTTATATAATAGATTTCTGAGCAAAAGACCTTTGAAATTGGCTGAAGATTATCAAAGCAGTGACGATTAACACATATTTGGAGATAAAATATAAATAGAGTAATGTTATATATGCATCAATACAACTAATCGCTACATGTATCACTAAGGAGATGCGGATAATTTTGAAAATTCACCAATGGGTAGTTTTGAAAATTCACTATCTTTCTTTCTTATAACAATATTTATAGTGATAACTTGTAGTGATGAATAACATTTACAAAATAAATAAAAAGATACCAACCTTTACAGTATTATGTAATTAATTATAACATCCATAATTAAATTGGTCATGCTGTTTGGTGTTTATTCAATTTATTGTTCCTTAGTTAAAGTGATTTCGATTATTATTTAATTTTTACCCGATAAAGTTAGAGAAAAATCTTGTTTTATTAATGTTTGCACAAAAATTGGCCTTCGGTGTACGCGGGCGTGCCAGAACTAGATAAGTTCAAAATCAAGTCAATCCTTTTGACCCCGAGCGCCGATTGATCATAGGAAAGCCAAGAAATCAATCAAATTAATTTTCGACCAATCAATAAGCCACCTAAAAATCAAGGATGGATGAATAGATAACAGGCGATTGTGAAAGGGTTAGGGTTCTTCCCTTTATCAGGTTTTTGTTTTGCCTATGACGAATCAATAGGACTTTAACATAAAATTAAAGAATGAAACGAAGGATGTAGAAGAGATTAAACGAATTGCAATTAAACTAAATAAGTAGAATTAATTAATTTAAAAGCAAAGCAACAGCAAACTAATTTAATTAAAGTAAGAGCAAGCTAATTTAATTAAAGTAAAGTGAGTTATTCTATGAAAATTGCAGTAAATTACCATAAAAGAAGAATGATTACAGCTAATAAACTGAAGAACAATTGCTGAAATTGAAATGTTTAGAAGCTAAACTAGATAAAAAAAAAATAAACTAGTAGGAGGTTTTGGTGACGTTGAGTGGTGTTTCTTCAAGCTTTCATGTCCAGTATTTATAGAAGAATTCTAGGAATCGCTGGCCACCTTCTCACGTATTGCTTGTTGCTCAATCATGGTTGTAATGCTCCTAATTACATGCTCCCACATCCCTTAAAAACAGGGGATAGTTGCTGGCTTCTTTGTTTAGTCTTGCAACTGATTTGCTGGACTTCTTCTACTAATCTTCTGCTGGTTTGATGCTCATTTGATGCTAGTCTGGTGCTAATTTGGTTTCCCACGTATTGCTTTGCTCTCCAATCTGTGTGCCAACTTCTCTTTCTAACTCCAATTTTGTCTAAGTCAAAATCTAAAGCCAACTTCTTCTTGGATTGAACTTTGGCTAATCTAGACCTAATCTGCACTTGAGGTTTACTTATCTTTGCTAGATTTTAATTCTCTGTGGCCCAATTAATGAGCCCACTTAGAATTTATCTAGCCCATTTTATTTATGGTGTAACAGTTATAAGTTATTTGCTTTCCTAAATTTTCCTCTAGAAGAGTTGCTTGACAAGAATGCTTTGGGGAATATGAAAATTCAATGTTCCCCGTCTAAATTTACTAGGTTCGATTCTTTCTCGTACCAGAATTTCTGTTTGGATCTCAATTAAGGGGAAAATAAAAGGAAAAGTTTTAAAATACTTCAAAAAAGAATCCATTTTAATGCAGTTTTTAATATTTTCCTTATTATTTCCCAAAGTTTGAATATTTTAACCAAGAGTGTTGGTCTACGGCAAGGAGATGAGCTGTAAACCTAAAATCCAGAATTCGAAACCAGTCAAAACTCTATTGATCAGCCATCAGCCGGGCTAGTAATCCGAGCATTATATGATCCTATGGACGGTAGTCTCGTGTACGGAGCGAGAATTAGTAAAACGTGGCTCTTTAGATACACTGATACACAGGGATTTTTTGTTGGTAAAAAATCTCAATTTTTGAATTGATGGGATCAATGACTCGTACCCAATTCCTCCTCCTAGCTAGAAGGGAAATATCATTTATGTTTTTAGTTTAAAAACCTAAATTATTAGCTAGAGGGTCCAAACAAGTAAATAAAAAGCTATATCGGGACTACGTGAGATTTCAACACTCTTTCTTAGGTGCAAGTTTGGACAAAATAACTGGGTCTAAGCACACAAAAGTACAAAATTAAGAGCATTTCTAGTGACAAGAGTTTTTGTTTTTTGTTTTTTTTTTTTTGAAGAGCCAGGGCCATAAGACAATAGTAGCCCCTATCCCAATATTATTGATTATGGCGGAGGAATACCGAAGAAACAAGCAAAATACATGAGATTCACAAAAACTATCCCAAGCATCAAAACCAACAAAATCAATAAAGAAGCACTATAATAACAAAAAAATATATATAAACAAACCTATAATTATCTGCAAATAGAAGGAAGCTCCAACTAGTCAATCCAAACAATACCTTTTAAAGCAAAATTTTATTTGCCAAGCAAAATTTAATCCAAACCATCCAAACAAGTTATTTACCTATCTAAAGCAAAATTTTAGCTCAAGTTACAAAAATCATGTTCCAATGGTGGAACTAAAATTTGGCTCAATGTACTTTTAGCTCAAACTACTTTTGTTCAATTCACACAAAAGTGCATTGAAATTTGTGTTTGGTTCCAAACGAAGAAAGTGACCAGCAGCATTAAAGCAAAAAAAAATTACTCCGTAGTTTGTACCATTGGAGCAAATCCAATCAAATGTCAAACCAATTTCACTGTAGCAAGTAAAATATAGTTTTGGCTCACTTGAAGTAATTTTTATCATTGGAAATCGCCTAAAAACAACAACCGGGCCAAAACGAGTCCAAGACCGACAAGCTCTAATATCATAAGTGTCCAACCTATATGCCTAAGTTATTAAGCAAATGTTCCAAACATTTTGATAAAACATTAGCGCTACAAGAGGAACCTATTGGAACTTCCCCATTATTGTACCCGTAACAAAAATCATACCCTGTCACGGGGCATTACAGCTGTAGTGATATTAGTTGCTGTTCCTATGAGTTGAAGGGATGTTCAGAAATGAAGTTTTATGAGAGATCCATCCACTTGAATGGACAGGAGCAAATGCATTAGAAGAAAAGTGTGAATTCTCTCTCTCTCTGTCTCTCATCCAAATTTGCAAGTTGATGTCTGCCCAAACGTCGAAATCAAGTTTAGTCTTGTCAAGGGAATATCAAGGGTCCACAACAAGACCCTCGGACCTTTGTCACCATAAACTTTAATCCATTAATTTGTAGCCAAAGTTGATTACCGTCCTCGTGCGTTGAACCCTTGTATAAGTATAATTGGACGGCCCTAAACAAATGTTTAATATTAGTGGGCCTATCTATATTTCCTCATTTCCACTTTGACTCGTAGAATCCGTGGAGAAACGCCATGGAATTTTATATACATGCCAATACCTCGGCACCTTCTTTGCAATTTACATACAAGAAAACCTGATTTGTCAATGACCTTAAATAAGTAAAAATATAAAAAAATAAAAAGGCAATTTTGTCGACCAAGAAATATTCTAGTAGGTCAGAGAATCACAACTAGAAGACTAAGATTCTGTTTGGAAAATTTTTGCTCAAAACTACTTTTGGTATTCAAAATTTCATTTGATATAAAGAGACAGGATGATAATCACTTTTAAATAACTCGAAATTCTCGATGGATGATATTATGATTGAATAAAGTTAGACCCGCGCGTAATTACTGCCATACTTATTTCTAGTATGAAAAATTTGTCTACAGAGAGTTTGTATGTAACTTTAAATAATTCTACAAAAATTTTAGTAGAACAAATCCAAACGGAGCCATTGACCAAATAGCAATTGAAGACCTCAAGCTACCATGATTTTCTCAGCGGCAGTTGCCGCAAAAGAAAAAAAAAATATTCTTACACGTACTATGACGCATTTTAAAGTTATCACATGCTTATCCCGGCCGAAAAGGCAGCCTGTCCTTTGGGTGGACTTGGTGGCATAGTTATCAGAACCGGACCGGCCCCGCTGGTCGGACAGGTCAACCGGCCATAGAACCGGGCTGGGTTGGCAATTGGACCGTTTAAGTAAAAAAACCATAGAAAACCGGTCAACCCGGGCGGGTTTTAGTGAATTGTGTGACCCGGGCGAGTTTATGTGAACCAGACGGTTTTTTAAGGGCTTTAAAAAAATTATTGAAATGACCAATTTCCCAATTTTTTCAAACACAATTAATTTGAGGGGTTTTATTGTCCATTCATCACCAAAATTACATTAGGTTTATATAAGACATCAATTAAAATGAAATACTGTGTAATTGTGCTTTTAATTTGTGTTTGCTTATACTTGCTAATGGAATGTACTAATATAGTGCCTCTGTACACTGACTTATAATCAAAGTCAATTAGAAAATTAGACTTTTTAAAAATAATTATATTAATAATTGAACTGTTTGAAATTTTAGTTGTTAAATAGTATTAGACTAGAAGAGTGTTTATGATAGAAATACATATTTATGATGTGTTTACTTAGAAATTTTTTTTTTTCATTAATATATATATTTTTTAATTATTTAATTATATCATCGGTCCGACCATTGACCCGGTGGTTGAACCAGTGACCCGACCACCCGGCCTCTTGTCCGGGTCGATGTCCGGTCCGGTTCTGATAACTATGCTTGGTAGTATGGATTTGCTGGTCTACGGACAAGCCAAGTCTGAATTTCTTGTCTGTCTGATTTATGGGCTATGTGCACAGTGAGTGAGCCCCTGTGTTACTGTGTGTGAGTGTGCGCTTGACAGAAAAAAAATAAGGTACCGTTTGGATTTGTTTTTCATAAGTACTTATTTGTTTTTTTTTTTAATTTGCAATATATAATTTCTTAGAAAAATTTAAAAAAAGCAAATAAGTACTTATAAAAAATAAATCCAAACGGTGCCTAAATATTTGTGCGGTATTTGTCCCACATCGCTTAATTAGAAGCTGTACTTTAATTATGTGTAAGGCCCCATCATCTCTTCAAAGGATAGTATTGTGTGTACATGTGTTTTTAACCATTTGACGGAAAAAAAAAAAATAAAAAGATTTGATGGCCCTTATACTTTTTGGTACCAGCTAGAATCCAATACACAATCTGTCCGTGTATTTATTGAGTTAATAGGATAAGAAGGACTGCCTCCAGAGAAATTTGAATGAAATTTTATGATAAGATGTCCACGCTCATTATCATCTTACTTAATTTCATATTTGGCCTCTACGTCATATTAATAAGCATATATCAATATATCATGATTTTTAATTCTTTCCATTAGAAATTCGGATTTTGACGGCGTGTATCTCTAATTTCCATATTTAAATAAAAGATTTCGAAAATGAGAGCATGAAGATGCATCGTTACTCGTTTGTTATAAATTATAAGGAAGATTTGTGATTGGAGTAGGTTTCTATTTTTTGTTATTTAAAAAAAAAAAAGAATCAGAGATTGGGCTGGACCAGGCTTGGGATGACACCAAACTCGATTAGATAACCTTGGACCAGTCCATGGTCACACTGAGGCAGGCCTATTTCTCTTCTGGTATTTCTGGTGTACGTTACTTATAATGGTATCATAAAACTCACACAAGGCCTTGGGAATTAGCATGCAATACGGAAGATGGATAATTAATAATATTTCTGGACAGACATTGATGAACCAACCCCAACCCACCCACACAAATTTTCAAACTGGGCTCAACTTGCATGTGCTTGAGCTAGAAACATGTATCATATAAAATTAATGTGATAAATTGAAGCACTAGTTAGTCTGTTAATTAAGGTTTGTTAGTTAATTAATCATCGCAGACTCCCACCCACTACCGAAAGAAAATAAAACCGACAAAATTGGTCACATCACACCTTTTTTTTTTAAAAAATTATAGAATTCTTCATATTTCTTTTTGACCCATCGAAAGGTAAATGATTATAATAATTTGATGGGCAGGGCGCAAGTTTTAATTTTGTGGGTAAATTCGATCAATTAAGGGGGTAGATAGAAATATGTAAGATCTCCCTTTAGATATTGGATTCATAAAGTGAGCAGCAAATAGCATTTGGGTTTACTAGTGACTTTTATTTACAACCAGATTTTATTCTAATGCACATACAAGATCGATCGACAAAGTCTGTTTGATATATGTGCAGGGTATCTATTTCCATGAATTTATAACACCCTTAAATTTAATTAATAAAATGAATTTACCCACCAGTCCAAATTAATAAAATTTTCAATTAAACGTTGATAGAAGAAATTAGTTTGTGCATCCCACTGATCTTGAAAAGTTCTCCATTCAACGATATATATATAGCACGTGTTTCAAAATTGTAAAATATCACAAAACTCATCAATACACTCCTAATTACCGCGTTCTCTTTTATTAGCTTTTCACATGAAAAAATTGGTGGACCACACTCCATCAACCACATTAAAAGAATACTTTACACTTTAACAGTGCAAAGGTGATCAATTAAGAATACTAATATTCGTTTGTTTTTTTTTTTTTCCTCTGCATGCACACACCAACAAAAAAACTCAAAATAAAATAAAATTGCCGCATTTAATAATAAAATTTAACATGTCATATATATACAAAATTTAACATGCCATATATATCTTGACCCATGCCCATATATCATGAATCGACCCGACCCGTCAATCCATATATATATATATATATATCATGGGTCGACCCATTTTTTTTTCTAAGAAAATAAAAAACACACACACACACATATACATGCCAACAAAATAAAATAAAATTGCCGCATTTAACAACAAAATTTAACATGTCATATTTAAATTATCAATAAAAACTGCGTTCTTACAGTTCTTCAAAATGTCACAATTTTGCAATCAGTTTTTTCAAAAACCAACCGCCGAATCATTGTGAGTTTTTGCAAGCATGACATACAGAAGATGGGCATCACTATGAGTTTTTGCAGGCATGACAGTTCGTAAAATTGACTGTTGGATTAGATGTTCATCTTCTGTATGTTATGCTTGCAAAAACTCATAGTGATCTGTCGGTTGGTTTTTTGAAAAATGTCATTATGAAAATATGTAACATTTGGCTAAAAAGAGAATCATGTGCCCTTATGTCAAAAAACCTTCAGTTTTATCTATTTTGGCAATCTGCGCTTCTATAGGCTTAGTTACAGAATATATTTTAAAAAATGACCGGTGGATAAAATACTCATCTTATGAATGTCATGTCTACCAAAAATCAAAATGATCCAACGGTTGGTTTTTCAAAAAACTGACTACAAAATTGTGACATTTTGAATAACTGTAAGAACGCAATTTTAGTTAAAAATTTAAATATGACATGTTAAATTTTGTTGTTAAATGCGGCAATTTTATTTTATTTTGTTGGTGTGTATATGCGTTTTTTTTTTTTTTTAAAGAAAAATGAATGGGTCGACCCATGATATATATGGATTGGTGGGTCGGGTCGACCCATGATATATGAGCATGGATCAAGATATATATGACATATTAAATTGTGTATCTATATGAAATGTTAAATTTTGATGTTAAATGCGGTATTTTTTTTTTTTTTTTTAGTTTTTTTGTTGGTGTGTATATGTGAAAACAAAACAAAACGAACGGGTCAACCCATGATATATTTGTTGGCGGGGTCGGGTCGACCCATGATATATGGGCATGGGTCAAGATATATATATATATATATATATGACATGTTAAATTTTGTTGTTAAATGCGGCAATTTTATTTTATTTTGAGTTTTTTTTTTGGCGTGTATATGAGGAAAAAAAAAAGGGTCGACCCATGATATATGGGCATGGGTCAAGACATATGTCCCAAACCTAAGAACAAAAATCACATAAATGAATTTAATTAGTTGGGTACCCAATGGGCACTCATATCCAACCCAATTATAAATTGGTTTAATTGGATGGCCCAATTATGACCCCTTTATAAAAATGTATCAACTCATACCCATTACTAATAAATGGGTTTGGGCTAATTTTGCCACCCCTTATATATATATATATAAAGCCAATACTAAAATTTAGTGTGCTCACATTTACTTTACATGCATAACTAATCTTCACAAAAAAAAAACATTTACCATTATTAAAAAGATACATTTACAAAAACAAAATGATATATATGAAATTTCAATACATCCACTACTTTTATAACAACTTGGCCTGTTCAATCTACTCACTCTAATCATTTAAAAATCATCTTTTTATCTTTTCCTGTCCTACAAATCTAATTTTGAATTAAAGGAAGAGAGCTAGATACTGTTAGAATTCTCTAAAGAGCAACTCTAATGGTTGGATCCATTTTTTTTTGGATTCAAATCAATTTTTAAAACATGCATGCTACATTAAAATGAATAGCAAGTTGAATCCAAGTGCTCTTTTTTTTTGCTTCTCATTTATCTCTCTATGTCCCTCTTCCCCCAAACTAAGCACAAGTTTATATACACTTTTGTGTCTTGAAGAAAAAAGAATCCAGCACAAGTTTCTAGTCACTTTAGCTGGATTCAAATTTGAATCAACTTTTAAATCCAATTTATTTTGAATCCACTTTTGAACTCATCATTAGAACAAGAATTTTTGCATCTGGTTCAAAAAATGAATTTATTTGAATCCACTTTTAATTTGAACCTACCATCGAGTTGCTCCAAACTGAAATTCTGCCCTCCCACATAGGGTCACTCTCCTCATAGAAGGTCACAGAGTCCTTCAATAGAGGGACAGTATTCCGCCGACGGGAATAGAAGCTTTTTCCAAAGAGGCAACAATCCAAGTTTTATAGCACTTTGTCGAAGCTTCCAAGAAATATACCATCAAGCAACGTTAATGTAGACCATTCGCAATCGTCAGGTGTGACTAACACATGATACAATCTGACCCATCCATATATATATATAATATATATATATATATATATATATATATATATATATATATA
>JAESVK010001304.1:882864-945610 GCA_017140935.1 Hamamelis virginiana
TCTCTCTTTTTCTCTCTCTTCCTCTCTCTTCCCTCCATGTCTCTGCATCTTTCATGGAGATTACATCTCTATAATGCCACTTTTCAATGCTTTCTTCCTCAATTCAATGTGGGTTCTCTCTCTTGTTGAGATCCTAAATTTACCCATTTTTCATTACAGCTTCAATTAATCAATCTCATTTTCTATGTTGTGTCTAATGGGTTAACAGGCTTCTAATATAGCAAAAGCCTTCTCATTTCAATGTTTTTCTGCATTCAAGATCTAAGCAAACGCATTTCACTGCAGTTTGAAAGACCTCTCTCATGGATCCAGTAAACAAATCTCCTTCGCATTCTTCAGATACCAGTTTTCCCATTATAGTCATTGCCATTATAGGAATTTTGGCCACAGCTCTTTTGCTAGTAAGCTACTACATCTTCGTCATCAAATGCTGCCTCAATTGGCACCGTATTGATCTTCTAGGCCGGTTTTCTTTCTCAAGAAGTCGACAGCGAGATGACCCATTAATGATCTACTCTCCGGCAATTGAAAGTCGAGGCCTTGATGAGTCTGTAATTCGATCAATCCCAATTTTTCAATTCAAGAAAGAAGGTAAAATAGGAAGCTTTTGTGAATGTGCAGTTTGCTTGAATGAGTTTCAAGAAGAAGAGAAGCTAAGAATTATACCAAATTGCAGCCATGTTTTTCATATTGATTGCATCGATGTATGGCTTCAAAGCAATGCCAATTGCCCACTTTGCAGAACAAGTGTTTCCATTTCTACTACTAATCGAATCATTGCTCCAAGCTCTTCCCCACAAGATCTAAACCCGTATGGTGATAATTTCATTGGTGGGGATGAAGATTTTGTAGTGATTGAATTGCAAGAAGAAAACTTTCCAGATCAACAATCATTGCTTAGAAGACAAGAACAGAGAATGAATAATAATAATTCAGGGGAATTATTATCTGCTCAATTAATTAGTCCTTCGCCGAGGAGGAAGAAGAAAGAAAGGAAGTTTCATCATGTTTCAAGTATGGGTGATGAATGTATTAATATTAGAGAGAGAGATGATCAGTTTTCAATACAACCCATAAGGAGATCGTTTTCAATGGATTCATCAACTGATCGACAGCTTTATTTATCAATTCAAGCGATTGTACAGCAGAGTAGGCATGGCAATGAGGTTATAAGTCCTAGTGAAGGTTGCAGTAGCAGAGTAAGAAGATCTTTCTTTTCATTTGGACATGGAAGGGGATCCAGAAGTGCAGTTCTGCCCATTCATTTGGAGCCTTAAACCCATGAAATGCTTTTGCTTTTCTTGTTTTTAATTTCTTAGTTTTAATTATTATTATTTTTTGGGGGGTAATGATGTAGAGATTTTAGATGTATGAAGAGGCAATAGGATTGATTGTGATATAAACAGAATCAATTTGAAGTTTGGAAGTATAGTTTGTATTTGATTTTTGAGTTTATAATGGCGTGAAGTTAGGAAGATGGTCCAGTGTGTTGTAATTGACTTACAGCCATGATCATGGACATCATTGCTCAACTTTTTCTTTTCTTTTTTTCTTTTTCTTTTTTTTTTTCTTTTGAATTCTTTCCATGATTGAATTGACATATTGTATAATTTATTAGGGGAGGGGGAGAGAGAGAGAGAGAGAGGAGATTAGCAAAAAGTAGAAAGGGATAGGCCACCTTCCATTGACATAGGAGGTAGGAAGAGGTACTCTTCCATTGATGCAATCATAGAACCACCGACTCCTTGTTTCAATAATGTGAGTGTTGGTGAAGGAAATAAGGTATAGTTTTAGTAATGGTTGGTTGTTCCTGCATCAATTTCTTGTGTCAATACTGAATAATGCTAAGGTTTATGAACGAAATAAGGTACCATTCTAGTTGTGGTAGGTTGTTCTGTAGTTTTCCCAGCCTGGAAGAGTCACCTCATCACCTACTATTATTAATAACAAATAGTTCAACCTAAAAAAGGGGAAATTTTTTTGTTGAACCATTCATTATTGATTTTTCTATTCCTTTTCTTTTGTTATTTCCATAAGAAAGACAGGTTGCAATTCGAATCAAAGCCTTTCTCCTGTAAGAAGGGGAAAGATGCATGCAGGCCTCATAAGGAAAAAAAAAAAAATTTAGGATGTGGCTTTATCTAAGGGTATCTCCAATGGTAATATATGGTTTTTGTGATTCATATCAATTTTTTATATCACAAAAGTGAAAATGAATAAGATATGAATAAAGGTGCTCCAATGATGTTGTATCCATTTTTTAGCTCAACCATTTTTTCCTACATTTTAACCCTATTTTTTCTCACAAATTTCCTTTTTTTTTTCTTCTCTCTTTTTTTGGCATAAAATGGGGCCTAAGCCAAACAAATTACCCTTTTTTCACCAATCAATAACCATTCTTCCACTTTCAACATCATTTACAAAAATAATAATAATGATATTAACTAATAAAATAAATAAATAAATAAATGATAATTAATAAAAATATGGATTTAGTTGGAACTCATTGTTGCTTTAATGAGAAAATACAGGGAAAATACTGACATGTCAGTAAAAATTGTGACGTGGCAATGAAAATGGTGACATGACAGCACTCTTGATGTTCTAATGGTGATCCATATCCATAGCCAAAAAATAGATTGATCCAAAATTGATATCTAAATATGGATATGAATATAGCACACTAGAGATGGCTTGAAGTAACGTACATTAAATTGATAGCTCAAAACTCATAAGTTTTTCTTTTTTCTTATTAATATTTTTGTTCATCTAATAATAAAAGACCCAATTAACAGGACCAGTCCAAAGGGATTGGAATTTGATGACGATCTGCTTCCCAAATTTTTGAATTTCCTTTTGGGTATCTCATGTCTCCATTTGGTATGAAGAATGACACTTAAAAAAAAAAAAAAAAAAAAAATTGGGAAAAAAAAAAAAAGAAAAGGAGTTTTTTAAATCGGCAAGCCTTTAGTAAATAATATTTGAAGAGAGAGAGAGAGAGAGAGATTTTAGCACTCTAAGGCTCTAAGCACAGTGCTCACTGTTCCAGGAATGCAGAATCTGGGGCCCTAAGCCCCTAAGGATGCAGCTTCTCCAGGGTATCGTGACAAACAGTATCATGTCTCACCTGCTGCAGAAATGCACATTATATTATGTACATAATTTTGAAAGCCATAAAGGCATAAATAGCTTCTCAATCCTTTGACCTTCGAAGTACATCACCCATCTCCTCAGTTTCTGTTTTACATGGATCTTCAGTTGCAGACATAAACACTTACTTGGAACTATTATTATTATTATTATATAAGCGATGGTTCCTAACTTTCATACGAGGAGACAGGGGTCCTAAAAGTTGAGGCTCAAGGCTAAAATTTTAAATGGGTCTTTTTATATTAATATAAAATTATAATTTTATGACACATAATTTTAAATATTTTTTTTAACAAAACTAGCATCATATTCACCTAACGATTACTTTTTAAAATAGAAAAACGAATTCTGCCTGCCAAATGCCACCTAATTAAATTTGTGACATATAATATTGGAGGCCTTAATTTTATATTTGGCATTAAGTATTTAAAATTTAAACGGAAACGGAACATGTCCTTGTGTTAAAGTGAAGGGAGGGGATGTTGACACACCCTTGAATTATAAGCCCACCCCCTCCAATTTTGATTTTTTACCGTTTTATGAAAAAATACATTGTTTTTAACATCATTTTGAACAACTTTGTAGAAGAAAGTTTTTCCAAAATCTATCATTTAAGTAGACTTTTTGACCATTTTATTATTTTTACAAAATATTTCGTAACAAATGCCAAAAAGTCAGCTTAAATGATAGATTTTGGAAAAACTTTCTTCTACAAAGTTGTTCAAAATGATGTTAAAAACAATGTATTTTTTCATAAAACGGTAAAAAATCAAAATTGGAGAGGATGGACTTATAATTCAAGGGTGTGTTAACATCCCCTCCCTAAAGTGAATTAGGGGAATGAGAGGCCTTCCTTTCACATGAGGCCTAAGGCAATTGCCTTATTGGACTTTTGAATTATGATTGGGCCGTCCTGTGAGAAGACTTTTCCTTGGGCTGAAGGTAAACTTCTTGTGGCTGTGGTACCCCTTGGTATAAGGCATGTTTTGTTTCTATTAAGCCTTGACTTTGATGAAAAGGTTGTAGGTTGTCACCGGGAGTGTTATTTTTCATAAATTTACAAAACAAATTTTCCCATGAAAAATTAATTAACACCTATTTATAGTCTTTGAATAAAATAAACCGCAGCATTTATAAAGCCATGAGAGAAATATTCCTATAAATTGAGATTGAGAAAAAAAATACTAGAAATTCATTAAGAGATGAACTAAAATTGAAACCTGTAAAAATAGAGACAAACCTCACCAATCAATGTTGTATGAAATTCATTGAATAATTTACTATGAATTAAGGCTCACAAGGCATACCTTGTGAGAAGCTAAGGATCTGTTTATTTCGTGAAATTTTTTGCAATTTTTTTTTTAATAAAAACATAAAATGGCCTAAAAAACATGTTTACTTATAAAAAATGAAAACTATTTTCAAGAAATTGAATCCAGTTTTACAAAAAATGTGAAAACATCAAAAAGATGTTTTTTGTATTTTCAAGAAAACTGAAAACAAAGATTATATTGTGTCATTACTTATAAACATAGAAAAAAAAAACCAACTGTAAAACCAAAAAATAAAATAAATAAAATATATAGAGATATTATATAGTTTTAGTAAATGCATTTACACTATTTTTAGATTTTGAAAACAGTTTTAATTTTTGCAAATTAAATACATTTTATAAACTTTGAAAACTGAAAATAAAAGCTGTTTTTTAAATTTTTTTACAGAAAATAAAAATTATAAAAATTTTCACAAAATAAACAGGGCCTAACTAATTCATAAATGAACATCCTCCTAACAATTTGACAAGTTTTCATCAAGAGAAACTATAGTAAAAATTTAATCCAAATTAGATCATTGACAGCAGGAATTGAAATATAGCAACAACTGCTGTCACTTAGAAAATCAAGCAATAATAGTTTCCTCTTTAATTTTCACAAAATTTCACGAAAAATAGCTCAATGACTTAATGAATTATAGAGGGAAAAAACCAATGAATTATTATTCAGTAATCAACTTATTTAAAAGTCCAAGATGTTAGAGAGATGAGGTAGCACTGTCTATCAAATGGCTTTAACATTCTCCCTTGACACGTACAGGCCACGGGGGAACAAATTTTCATGAAAAAATATGGGATGAACACCTAGGTAAAAATATGTTTCTTGGGTTAAATAAGATCACTCATGATTAATAGGATTGATTTTAGGATCTCTATTTTATGAGACATGATCCTAACTGATTGAACAATTTTGCCGGAACAATTTTGTCCGATTTATTAATGCGTTAGGTCAAGACCAAAATACACATCATGAAAATTGAGGTATTGATTTTTTTTTTTTTTTTTTTAATGAATGAAGATCCTAAAATCAAATTGACACTTAAATTATCTAATGACATTAGCATTACTAATCCAACTTTCACTTGAAAAGAAAATAAATAAAAAAAATCCGACTTTCACTGCAAATTGAGTATCGACGCAGGTGCATATGGTGAACCGTTAGATGCTCACGGCAGTGCCCTTCTTACCACCACCGTGACACAGAGAGAGAGAGAGAGAGAGAGAGAGGAACACAAATCATCACCAAAACATGAAGATAATGGTGGCGATAAAGCGAGTTGTCGATTACGCTGTCAAGGTCAGAGTAAAATCCGACAAGACCGGCGTGGAGACTCAGAACGTGAAGATGTCGATGAACCCCTTCTGTGAGATAGCCTTGGAGGAGGCCCTTCGCATCAGAGAGTCCGGCTTGGCGTCGGAGGTCGTCGCCGTCAGCATGGGCCCCTCTCAGTCCGTCGACACCCTCAGGACGGGTCTCGCCATGGGTGCTGATAGGGCTATACATGTCGACACTAAAGATGCTCTGTATCCGCTTTCTGTTGCAAAGCTGCTTAAGGCTCTTGTGGATATTGAGAAGCCCGGATTGCTCATCCTTGGCAAACAGGTATTTGTATTATATTTCACAGACTGAAAAATTTACATTCGGAGTTGGTCTGAGAAATAAAAATGGTTTTGTGTTTTCCTTTTCTGCGTGTTTGTTTTCTAGTTGCAGTAGATTTTCATGTTTGAATTTTGAAACGGATTCAGGGGTTTTTGAACTTGATTCTGAATATCAAAATTGTGCTTTTGTTTTAACTTGTAGTTGCATTGGAGTGTCATTTCTGAGAATGAAGATTGGGTTCTGTGGTTTTAGTTCTTTAGGAGTTTATTAGTTATTTGCTGTAGAGTTTCATTTGGATTATGAATCATTTTTTTTTGTTGGGTCGGGGGGTTGTTGTTTAAGAATTGAAAATGAGAGTTAATTTGGGTTTTTCATTTCTCTTGTTGGATTCTTATTTTTTCAGTTGTAATAGAGTTCGTTCGTGTTAAATTTGAAATCGAATTGGGAGTGAACTTTGCTGTTGGTTGTGTTGGGGTTTGGATTAGTACCAGTCCATTTTATCCCCTTTATACTTTGATTTCTTTCAGCATGGTTTATCTTTTTATTTTTTGTTTCTCTCCATCCCTGAAAGAAGAAGTCCATGTGGAAGATTACTATCTCCTGATTTCAGCATTCTTGTGTAGGCCATTGATGATGATTGCAATCAAACAGGACAAATGTTGGCGGGGCTGCTCGACTGGCCACAGGGGACCTTTGCTTCAAAGGTTAGTCCATTGTCTGTAAATTTTAAGATAAATGAAAGCCCTCCACTCTGTCAACTAGAGGAAATTTGCCCTACTTTCAAAGATGACGCTTTGGCCTATAGATTACAGAGATACTTTTGCACCCTTTAGTTGCATTAACTTGAGCTTTATGGTGAAAGCATCAGGAATGCATGCCATCATGATTATCTAAGGCTCTAAAAGGCAGAGAAGGGTGGAAAGAGTGTTAATAAGGCAACACCTAACAATTTTGTTAGTTGAAATTGGGACATAAACATCTTGTAAGTTGTAGAAAAGTCTGAAATAATATGTTTATTCCTTTTTCATAATAATCAGCTGATCGGTGATATATTATTAGATTTCTTGTCCTTGAAGTTAGTACCTATCTAAATTCTATAAGATTGATGATCCGCAAGATAAGAATTACTGACCTTGGGCACTTCTGTTAACTATCCATTTAAATACTTTTAGACAAGTTCTTTAGAATCTCCTAAGCATTGTATATTGCATTTCCATGTTTTACCCAACAATGTTCTTATATTCCAAGTTGATAAATAAGGCCTATTCTTTTGGAGCAACTTCTTGACCCACTCTTGCCTATGGCCCAGAATCCCTTACTCAAGTCTCATCGCATCTGGAATTTAATACACGGCATCATTTCTTGGCAACCCCATAGATAATCACTGTTTATAATTTTAATCCTGATTAAATATCTAAAGTCAAATTTGACAGATCATTCACGTTGAGGAAATTCTTTGTTCTTGCTAGTCTTCAAATTGCTAATCCTAGGTTTACGATGTTTGGGTAATTCAGTCTAGATATTTGATTGAAAATGCCCATTAAAGGAAAGTTTTCATCTGCATTGTGAGGCAGATTATAAGTGTGTATATTTTGCCTAAGATATTTAAGCATGGCTTTCTCAGTACAGTGGTAATATTTCTTCTTTAATCCTTTTGTGCCTCCTTGTTAGTATTTAGTAGCCAATGGCCACAAGTTAGAATAAACCGGACTTGTGTTTTTGTGCATCAGGTTATTTGTTTTTAAGGCATCATTTGGTTAGTATTTTGGAAGCACCTTTCTTGTTTTTGGGAGAGAAAATTGCTTTAATTTTCATTCTGAAAGGCAAGAAAATTAGCCCCAAGATATGAACTAAATTGTGCCATAGTATTTGCTTATGTGTTTTTTCTTCCCTTAGATTCTTTAATACTTTGCAAGTTTTGAGATGTACTAGCAGTTGGTATTGACAAAACATTAGGCTGATTCTCATACTAGTATTTCTTCTATTGTTGTTGTTGTTTTTTGTCTAATTATTCTTTTTTTCCCCTTTGAGCTATGACTTACTGTTATATTTCTAGTAGGTCGTGCTGGACAAAGAGAAACAGGTGGCAACAGTGGAAAGAGAGGTGGATGGCGGACTTGAGACTTTATGTCTAGACTTACCAGCTGTAATAACGTAAATATCCATATCTTCTCATTGGTTTCATTTTTATGTGCTCTTTTGTCATTTACTCTATTCTATTCAATCAGTTACTCTATACTTGAAACGTTTTTTTTTTTTTTTTACCTTATATATATCCTTTGGAAGGCCTTCTACATGAGAGCTATACACTTGAGCCTCTTGAACTACGTGTTCCTTTCTTCTTTATAATCAAAAACCGAAATGCTAAGGGATTTCGAAACTTCTGAAGCCATTAGGAACTGATATTTACTCTTTTACTGAAATTCTTGAGTCCTCTTTTGAATGATTGCTAAGAAAAACAAATGAACTCAATATGCTCATTTGAAATGCTTTGTAGAACTCAATGGACTCATTCAATTTCTATGGGGAATAAAACTCCCCATTACTTTTGAGTAGAAATTATTTAAGGGTTGGAGGACCTGGTAAGAACTGATTGATAGTTCAAAACCCTTAATGAGATGTAAAGTGCAGTAATAGTTTCTTTTTCTTCTTACTGTTATGCGTGTGTGGTTTCTGAAAATCAGCTTTCTATGCATCTAGCTTTGTATTTATTTTCTTTATTCATTTGGGAGAAGTGTTTGGGTGTTTTCTAGCCATGCGCGCTTGTATGCTAAAAATACGGATTTTTTGCTAGCACAAATTTTATATTATGCTTCATTTTGCTAATTAGTTGTGTGTAAGACTGGGGAGATAAAATGGTGTTGGTTATCAAGAAAGTTGAATGTGAAATCTGAGTACCTTGTGATGTGGTTTGCACTTTTTAACTGAAACATGCATAAGTCAATAGGAAATGCTGATATGCTCATATGATTGTGCTTTTGAGAATGTGATAGTGCTCATATGCTTACATTTGATGCACACAAAAGTGGGTTGATTGGTATGGGGACCTAGGCATCTTTAGTAGCATCACACTGCATGGTTGGGTGTTACTTGGACTTGGAGTACCTCAAGCCTAATGAATATATATATATATATATATATATATATATATATATATATATATATATATATATATATATATATTTTTACATGTGAGTTCTCTTGGGTTATTCTCTGGTAAAGGAAAATAAAAGGTACTTGTGGGTTATTTACGGCTTGCATTTTGCCCTTGGTAGTTGGTATTTAAATTGAAGTAATGCTCTACAAACAAATAATTCTGACAAAATTCAATATAATCTCATTTGGCATCATTTCTACTATTGAAATTAAAGCAAAGCAGATCCCTCATGAATTTGAGAAGTGACCTTTGTCAACCAATGAGCATAACTCAGTTTGAGTGATGTGAGGTCTGTGAAAGGTTTCAGATTCAAGTCTTTTGAAATTCTAATAACTATAAAAAGAAAAAGTGACTTAAGTCTTATTCACTTTATATGGACTTCTGTAGTTTTTTTTTTCCCCTTTAATGCTTCTAAAACAACTTACCACTCCTAGGTTGCGTTTGGATGTAGGTTTGGGGTTTCATACCCCAAACCATTGTTTGGCAAGATACATGACCGGCCTTGTCCGGTGGGTTTGGGGTTTCTTACCCCCAAAACGGTGGGAATGTAAAGCCTCTTTTCAACGTGGGTTTACAAATGGCTAGCCTGGGTTTGGGTTTTATAATTTTTCAAAATTACCAGCGTGTCCTTAGCTACTGCACTCTACTAAAATAAAATACCATTCAAGTCCCACACACAATCCATCTTGCCGATCAAGTTGCAGACCACACCTCACTGGAAGGAGAAGAGAGAGGAAGAAGAAGAAGAAAAAGATGAAGCAGATCAAGCTTGCCGATCAAGTTGCAGACCACACCTCATGGTGCCGGTGCTGCTGGTGCCGATCAAGTTGCAGACCACACCTCACGGTGCCGCTGCTGCCGGTGCCGATCAAGTTGCAGACCCACTGTTATTGGGTTTTATAGCTTTGTGGCCTCTGTTAGTGGGAGTGGGTTGGGTTTCAGTATATATATATAGTTTATATACACTGTTTTATATATATATAAATATATCTCTTTTTTTTTTTTTCCGGTAAGTATATATATATATATTTGTGCATTTATTCTATTGTTTAAAGAAGGGTAATTTGGTAATTATATTGATTTTGTTGTGAATCTTGATGATCGAAACAAACAAAGGTCAGGCATTCCTAGGCTTGAAATTCCTAGCCCACGTACCAAACGCACCCCTAGAGTTTGTAATCTTTAGCTCTATTTTCCATTATTATGAGATAGAGCTAAGGAGCTTACCATTCATCAGTACTAGAAATTAATCAAAATATATGAGACCACAAAAAAAGGGGATTTTATGTTAAGGGAAGGGGGAGGGCCCCCTCTGTGTTGCCTAAGGGCTTGTTTGATTTGAAAAAGGAGGAAGGGGAGAGTTGCATTTATCAAAATGTAAGTTCTTGTTCTTTTAGAAACCCAGTAAATAGTGAATTTCAAAAAGCCATACTTATTGTTTGATGTATTGGATTTTTAAAGAAATACATTTTTCAAAACATGTGTATGTGTTTATATATGTGGATGCATATAAAGCCAACCATTGAGTTGTTGCAATCACGAAGGTTGGCAGCTTTGTATTGAGCAACCTATAACAACTTCCTGTCTGGTCCATAACAAGTTAACAACTTCTAACAAGTTAACAACTTTTAATGTTTTGATCAGTTCTATTGGGTGGGATTGTATATTTTAGTTTTAGTTTTGGTTGTTTAAATTGGGCGGGTTTGTTTTTCTATATTGTTTTATTGGTTATTTTTTTGGGGTTGGTTTTGTTATCATGGTATTCCTCCGCCCTAAGTGAGAGTTCTTAATAAACTTGGGGAGGGGTCCCTCTGAACTGTGACCCTATAAAAAAAAAAAAAAAAAACTTCTAATAAAGCCTTTTTTTAAAATGAATGCAAATTTTATTAGCAAACTTGAAATCGATCAAGTGCTAGCCTATGCAGCTTAGCTCTCTCTCTCTTTTGCATGTATACATGATCCCTGCAAGATTGATGACTTCTCCTGTATTGTGCCCCTTATGCAGCACTGATTTAAGACTGAACCAGCCAAGGTATGCGACACTCCCCAACATAATGAAAGCAAAATCAAAGGTCATTAAGAAATTCACCCCGCAGGAGTTGAATGTGGAAATCAAATCTGATTTGGAAGTTGTTCAAGTCACGGAACCTCCCAAGAGAAAAGCGGGGGTTATTGTTTCAACTGTGGATGAGCTGATCGACAAGCTTAGAAATGAAGCCCATGTCATTTGATTTTTTGTTGTTTTTTGGCTCAAATGCTTTCAACTGATTAGTTCCTTCTCACAAAACGTCAAACGGCTTTGTTCTAAAATTAAAATTTACATAAAATGTGGGTATACAACTGATCTTCGTTCCATTTAAATAAATTTTGCATGTTGTCCTGTCATCTTCCTCTTTTGTTTGTGTTGTATTTTGCTATGAATTGAGATGAAACTTGATTGGTTTGACTTGTTTATGAAGATGAAAACTTTATGATCCAATGGGTGTGGGGGTGAGATATTTCTTTGTTCCTGATCCTGACTGAACTGGTCTCATCAGAACCATCTTTAATGAAAATTGGAACTAAACTACTGTGGAAAATCTCACTCTTGGTTCTCGACTTCTTGCACCGTCCTGTAAAAATTGAGTTATATGGCCTCATTGCACCAGTTTTTTTTTTTTTTTGGGGTTTGGATGGATAAATATACATCTTTAATTTGATCTATGTGGCGTTCAAAGCACTTGCAGCACATGGTGGGTTCAATTGTCGTTGGAGTGGGTAACACTTATGCAAAGGTGCTGAGTCAATGCTTTTTTTTTTTTTTTGGTATTGTGGTAAGTAATATCCTAAATCAGTTTGTGCACACTAGATTAAGTCCCTTTCGATCAAAGATAGGTCATTCACTTCCGAACTAGAGAATTCATGAGAAATAATTCTCATGACTCGACTCACAAAGGTTGTGGAGAGAGCCTTTTGGTTCACATTTAACCGTCAAGTGGGATCTTCTATGAGACAGAGCCGAAAGTTCATACTACGGGGCGATTTGCCGCTCAATTCTTTGACTCGTTCAACGTGGTGCAACATAATTGCACCTTCCTTTAGCCTGTCCTATGTCATCTTTATCTATTCTTTATTTTTTATTTTCTCCTTTTAGTCTCTTCTATCTACGATGAGAACCTCTCCATCTATGTTGCTATGAACTTTGTTATTATTATTATTTTTTTTTTATAAAGAAGTTTTTGGACACATAATTTAACATAATTTTCCCGTGTTATGTTTATCACATCTCTTTCATCACATTCGTAAAAATTCAGTTAAAATTATGGCAAAAATGAGTTTAATTAGATATTAATAAATAAGAAAATATTAATATGTTCTCAAATAAGAATAATTTAAATGTTGGTATGTTCATATATATATATATATATAAAAGGTGATAATAATTTATATAATGATTGGATAATAGGATGGTTAATGTTTAGAGAAATTGAGATCTTTTGTCCCACTTGAATGTATCACTTTCCTGTCTCTTCTTATAAAAGTTCACATTGAAAATTCCACCTTTTAATAAATATTCATATTTAAATTTTCAAGGTAGACTTTTGCGAGAAGAAACAGAAAAATGGTACATAAAAGTGTAATAGAAGATTTCCCATTTTCTATTTTCTGTTTTTCGAACTCTAAAAATGAAAAATAGTTTTTGAAATTTACAGCCGGATAAAACCAACTTTTTAAAAATAATTTAAAACAACACTAATTTAAATGAGATTGTACAAAAGAATTAAAAACATGTGAAATACATTTCCCATATGATAGGCGGCTTAGGGTAATGACTAATCAGTAGATTTCTACTCTTTTTATTTTATAATAATATTTGGAGTTTGGACTCTTTTTTTAAAGTTTTCTGGTTATGTCTTTATTCCCTGTTGTGGAGTAGTTTTTGTCCCATTTTCAGGGGCTCAATTCGTATCTCCTCCAAACAACGCGATTAATTATCAATTACCGTAGAATCTAACTTTGATATTAGGGTTTCAATTTTTATAATTTCTTCTTCATTTTCTGAAACAATGGAGTCGTTTGAGGACAGTAGTTGGGACCTTCTTGATTATAGTTTCATCGACGACAACGCATCAACCGATTTCCGTTGGCTTAACCAGAGGTTTGTATCAATTCTTATTTCTCCCAATACTTTTCTCTTTCTACGGTTCCTTCTTACTTTCAACATATTATATTGGATTCCTACTTTATCCTCCGTTTGGTTCCCGAGAAAATGAGGGAAAAGAACAGAAAATTTTGCACTTTTGGATCTTACATTTTTTTGTTATGATTTGGGAGTTGAGAAAACATAAACTCAGACTAATTCAACTATTTGGATCAGTTGAGGTGAGATTTTAATTTTGCAGAAACCTGAACACCTTTTTTTTTTTTTTTTAATCTTTTCTTTTTCGTCGTGATCTCGGTAGCCAAAGAAACGGAACCTCGTTGAGGGATATAAGGTTTTGACAATCTAAGTCTGAGGGTAATATGTTTGGCAAGAAAATAATGACCTGATGCACTTGAATTTTTTGTTGATACAATGAAACTTTTCACAAGATTGTGTTGTAACATGTAAATTGTCCACTAGGTATTCCCAAGAATTCACTCAGAGATAACGAAATTCTTTTATCAAAATACTGTAAAGTAGTGTGTTGATGTGGTTGATTGCTTGTTTGCAGTGCTGGTGTGGAAATTGATTTTCCACCTGCTTGTGTTGCGTCGCAAGAAAAAGAATGCGCACAAAAGGAATGTGCACGGAAGAGGTATTGTTACCCTATATATACATAGATAGTATTCTTTTCCTCTTATTTTAAGAGCTTTCAAAATATTGCAGTTGTTTTATTTTGGGAGAATGAAAACTTTAAGTAGTACTGAAATTATGGAAATTTTTATTTGATTTAAGTATACAAAGTGAACAATTTTACGTTATGTGATATTGAACAACATTAAATAGCAATTTTTTGGTTCTTTTATTGTTTTTAATTTATTTCCCTTTTTGGAATTGGATTCAATTATACACAAACACACACACAAATGATAAGATTGAGAATTATTTCATTATTGTTTCTATGGTTATTATATTTTGAAGTTTCATAGCTATTAATCTGTTGGAAATTATGGAGTTGTAATATAAGAAGACAATTGGCAAAATTTATTTTGTTAGCTAATAGCCTATTCAAAGATTCCCCATAGCTATGGTATATGTATTAGACATTAATGCATAAGTTGGATTCTGGGACGAACACCTGCTATGGTGTTCAAACTACAAACTAAGTGTGTTGTTTTCAAGTGAGTAACATAACATTGCTAAGCTTATTGGTTCTTTGGTCCTGCATGTTTAATGAATCAAGATATGTGATTTATTTAGGCAGGGTATATTCGACGCTCATACCCATATCATTGCAATAGAGTTGCATGTTTTGACCTAGTGGAAATGCACATTAAGGTTGTCTAGAGCACTAGTTAATTGATTCTAGTTCTCCTTGTTAAATAGGGCCTTTTTTTTTCTTCTCCCTATGATCTCTAAAACACAACGTTGTGGTAGGCGATTGCTCATGACTAGTACTTTTTGTCACTTCATTTTCCACATTTGACATTTTTTTTATAAAATTTTATACTGCTAGTAGTAATAAGTGAAATAGTATTATATATCAGAAAATGGTTTAGTATGAAGTTTTATTGTGTTTTATATATCTTATTGCTTAGAAAATTCTAGTCAATTTTCGTTTTAGCTGGCTGGTATCTGTCATAATTCCAAATCTGGCATCATGATGATAGAAGTTGTCTATACTTTTCTATGTAATAAGGAAAAAAATATGCCATATAGTTCTCCTTGGTTTTTCTTTCTCTGCTAGTTATGATGTAATCTATAAGTATCACTGTGCCATTACATATTCATGATGATTATCCTGTTGATAACTTGTAGGGGACGCTCTGATTCATGCTGCAAGACTGGGACCAAAGCTTGCCGTGAGAAGTTGCGAAGGGAAAAATTGAATGACAGGCATGCATTGTGTTGGAATAGATTCTTGTTTATGTAATGGTTTTATATGCTTTAGAATTCTAACAAGTTAATATGACACATGAACAACTGCATCTTGTGTTAATAACTGTGTTTTGTATACAAATAGATAATCTACATAAGAAAGCTAAGCGCCTATTTGGATAATCTACCACCTTGTTTTTTTTTTTTTTTAAAAGAAAAAAATTGAAAGTTTTGATTGTGCATAGTATTGATAGTTACTTTTAAAAGTTGAGGTAGTAAGAATTTTTTGCTACCTCATCTTTTAAAAGTAACTATCAATACTTTGCATTATAAAAAAATATGATTTTTTTTTCACTTTTTAGCTTTTAAAAGTAAAAAACAAGAAGTGGTAGCTTATCCAAATGGACTCTAAGTTTTTGTTTGAGGGTTTTTAAATCCTTCTACTCTCACGTGCCTTCCCTGTGGTGTCCACATGGGATACAAGTGGTAAAAAAAGAATATGACACTTGCTGACTTGCATTGTTTTGAGCATCAAGACCTTTGATGTGCTTTAATCATTGCTAACTGCATCTTATTTTTCATAGACAGAACCATAGTATGAGTAGTTTGTCACTTTTATGGATTTCTTTAGTATATTTCAAAAGGACCAATCTTGTCTATGCTTCATGCAGGTTTCTAGAGTTGAGCTCTATTTTGGAACCCGGAAGGCCTGCCAAAACTGACAAATCGGCCATACTTGGTGATGCCATTAAAGTTTTGAACCAGCTTAGGACTGAAGCTCAGGAGCTTAAAGAGGCAAATGAAAAGATACAAGAAGAGATAAAAAATTTAAAGGTCAGTTATATCTACAATGTATTCTGAAATAGACTAGAGAATAGAGGTTGCTCTTCCTCTTACGTGTTGCGCTTTGCACAGGCATATGATATCCTCTTAACTTTATTGTGGAGAAGTTAGATGCTCCAAAAAAATTTGGCACTTGCTTCAACGGAACATTATAAAGTGGTTATGATCTTGTTACACTTGCTCTCATATGTTTTTATACTCTTTGTTATGAAAGTCGCAGAATTTTTATTGAAAAGCTGTAAGAAACTTGGTTTAAGTTTGGCGAGTATGGTTGGCTATTAATTGTTGGATAACAAAAAAATAGCATGGTTGTAAGTTTGGTCTGGCTGAGATGTAGGTATCAAAGTGGATCAACAAAGGCATTGGATAGACTAGATCATGAATTTGTACCTTCGCAATAATCGTCCATAATTGATGATAAGATAAGGAAGCATCAGTTGATATGGTTTGGTCCTGTCTGGAGAACTGAACCCTGAGAGAGATGATTCCAAAATTGGAACTGCCAGCCCCCTGTTAAACTATTCATTTTATTTTATTATTATTAATTTTTTGTGGATTGACTCTAATATTCTTTAAAATAACATTTTGAATCATGTGCTGATATTTTGAGTTCTTTGTTACATGTTAGAAGGCAAATTACCTGCATTATATTGGCTATTTTTAATTTTCTCGTTCTACTACAGGCTGAGAAAAATGAACTTCGTGAAGAGAAATCAATACTGAAGACAGATAAGGAAAGGATGGAGCAGCAGTTGAAAGCCACGACCATTTCACCTACTGGGTTTGTGCCAGCTCATCCAGCAGCCTATCATGCTGGGGTAAGCAAGATGGCAGTTTACTCCAGCTACGGTTTGGTCCCAATGTGGCAATATTTACCTCCATCTAGTGTTGATACATCCCATGATCATGAGCTCAGGCCCCCTGCTGCGTAGCGATTTTACAGGAATAAGCATAATTTCCAGATGCTATATTTTTCAATCTTTAAACAGTTTTGTTGCCCCTTTTGGCATGTGAATATTACTGAAACATTAATTTGGCTGACTATTAAATTTAATTTTCTACAAACGCCTGGCAGAAGTGGCAAGAAATGTGGTTCGCATTTATTGGCGTGGATAATTATTATTATTATTTTTACTCCCCATTTCAATTGCATATCGTCATTGTTTTTCATCTCCAGAACATTTTAATCCAGAACATTTCATCTCCAGAACATTTTAATCTCCAGAACATTGTTTTTCATACTCGTCAACTATACGTTACCGTTTGAGGTTTGAGGTGCAAAATAAATTCTCTACTGTTGAGAAGCTCACAGCTCACTTTTAACACTTTTTCCCCTATTTTGTGTGGTTTCTCACTCATTTGTTGAATGAGCATAGATTTGACCTTGTGATGGTGGACATAAACTTCGGATTGAAGGTTCGCAGATGTATGGATTGATTTATTTATTTTTAATCTCTTAATTTCTTGTACTGTGGCGTTACCAATTGGGTGGCTGAAAATTATACGAGTAGAAATTGCTTCTGAAATTTTATTCCAGATACTGTGAGGTTGAAACCATTTGTTTCATAAGAAGAGCTTGTCCGGTGAAGAAGGGATGCTCCAAGTAATGTTGTTTTGACAATCATTCGATATGAGTTGGCACTTGGCAGGAATATTCATTTCTTTTTCATATGCTATAGGAACTCGGAATATCAGATTAAACAAATTTAGCAACTGAATATCATCACAATCTTTGCGTCGGCTTGGAAGCAGAACCTGATACATTTGCTCACTCTGTTTTGATGCGATGTAGCACTACCATTACCACTACTTGACAAGGTTGTTTATGGAAAGTATTCTATGTCAACCGTCAAGAAATAACGAGTCTTCTCCCAAGTCCCACCCCACAACCCTATTTTTTTATTTATTAAATTTCAATCTTTTGGGTTTTTAACTGGGATACATCTCCCTCTCCCTGTCTCTGCTTATCAGCGGAATTCAAATTTCTAGGGTTCCTTTTAATACTTCCTTTTCAGCTGAAGTAATTATTTGAATCTTTGGGCCTTCTTGCCCATTGTAAGTCAAATAAGATTGCTCTTCTGACTTGATGTGAACTTGATCTGCTTCTTTGCCCCACAACAGCAAGTACAGGCCACCTATCACAATTAATCCCCCTACTATGCTGAACAAGCCAAATATCAACTTTAGAACATAGAATCCTTTGAATATTGTGACATGCATTTGTGAAAACGAAACTGCTGCTATGGTGGTGCAATATTGTGACATTTAATGTGCCGCAAGTACAAATGGATGGAATAATGTTATTGTTGATTTACCTGCCCATGTAAAGTTTTTCGCCCAGGACAAAATATGCTAGAACTGCCACTAATATTGTCGAAAGGGGATTGAACATGGTCACAAAAACTGGTCCTTTTTCTTCTGTGCACCATAGTTGGATGAAGATTATTAAACCAGAGGCAACTATTCCCTGCCATGGAAGGTCCCTTATTACAACTTTGTGAAAAATCTAAATTTGATTCAGATGATCTTATACTATTGAAAAGCCCAACTTACAGCATATATGGTGGACCACAAGTCAATGTTGAAACCAATAGTCCAAGCAGCTCGTTTATGTTGTATGATCACTGTGAAGACAGCTGATTGTGCTCCCCCAATAAAGCTCATCCATGTAGTCAGTGACAGTTGTGCAGGATATCTCTTTAATGTAAATGCCTGCAGTTTTCAGAAAAAAATTTATATTTAGGATGTGGCAATGTCATTATATTTCGTAGGGAACTTGTGATTTTTTGCATTCTGGTAGTTATTCTATTAACTGGATTCACATGTTAATTATGGTCTGTCATAAAGATTTCTAGTAACTCTTATTACAGAACTTAATTAATAACTATGCCAACGAAAAATAGCTTGATAGTTAGACTTAAAAACCTGCATAATATACCATATGGACCATGTTATGCAGCTTGCTACGCTGAGAATAGAACCCTTTAACCAGTCCTCATGATTTGCTGTGTTTTTTCCATGAATATGGATTAGAGGATGCCATAAGTTTCTCATGATGGGTCCTTTGTACAATGTCATGGTCATTACACCAGCCAAGGAAATCAAGGTGCCGATAATTTTTGCTATCCCACGAGGACTTCGAAGATTAAGTACCTCCAATCTGCACGAAGTTAATTCTTGAAAATATTTTGATGAAAATAGCAATAATTTAATTGTAAAATATAAGATTTCATGGATTTGGAGGATACCAACCTGAGCACAACTGCAATTACAAAAGTCAGGGGAGCTATGGTATTGACCATAGATGCAAGAAAGGTTGGAGAGGTGTATCTCAAGCTTGCAAAATACATGTTCAGGGTCAGACCCACCCTGCAATTATCAAAACTCAGTTAGCCATTTCATTCCCCACACCCCCACAGGCGTTTATCTAGAAGAACAAGCTTTATGTGTCTTTACCCGAGGAGTGAGAGAACAAAAATCTCCCCAAACAGAGCTAATGTCAGTTTTGGCCTTAATTTTCTGCAGGAACGTATGAAAGATCAATAGGTAAGCACTGGACACAGATGAAAATAATCGAAATGGTCAATCATCTCGTTTGTAATAATATTTTTGAACTATCATCGACTTACTGAGCTAGATCTACTGGTATTTTGAATGTTATACATGGTATTACCGCATCTAGCATAGAGGACAAGTATCAAATATTTACTTTTCCCTTTTTTGCTCGATCGTAAAAGACTAGTATCAATTCACTAGTGTCAAATATTTAGGCAATTGTTGAGGAAAAACATTAATAACTAATTAAAATTATAGATTGCACTCAATCGTTCAAAATTTGACGGTTGATGCATTTGTCATACACAAGTGCATTAATATGAACAGAGTCTTATGTATTTGTCTATTATGTAAATGGAAGTGTTTGTGTCTAGAGATTTTTTTATCTGTGTAGATTTTATGAATTTTAGAGGAAAAAACAACTCATACACACATGGTTACGAAGTTGCACATAACTTACACATACATAAAAGCATACTTATTAATGTACCTCTCAAGAAAATAGGCAAAAGGAAACATCACTAAACCAGCTACAACATGTCGATAAGTTATGTAGACATGAGGATTCATCCCATGATTGAAGGATGCTTCTGTGATAAAATATAAAAAGGTATAACCCAACTGAGCCAGCACCATGAGGAGGTGTGGCTTGAACCTCCTGTAAATGTCCCCGAGGGTACGTGCCTCCATTGGCATAAACTTCACTGCTTTCTTCTTCTACTTCTTTCTTCTCTCTCACAGGCTGAAGGAGCACAAGATGCATCTGTACATATAGAAGATGATGGAAGCGTTCGGCTTTGATTCTTGTTGCATGTTGTTGTTCGTACATGTTCTTGTTGATTAAATTCCCTCCAGTGTACTGACAGTTCCCATACTCAATATAAGAATAGAAATGGAGAAAAGAAAAGAAAATATTCTTGTGCATGTCACTCAATTGAATTCTTAAATCTAATATTCTAAAAGATTGATTAAATACTGTTAAAGGTATACAGTCATTAGAGAGAATTAAATAAATCTGTCGTTTATTCGCAAAGAAAACGTAAGCTAGCAGGATCAACTCATATATTCTTATTTAACTTCCCAATCTAAAATGACTGATGTCGAATTCTTCTATGCCAACAGGGAACTAAATAGATTCAAGTTATATTATTTTTGTACTTTAATTAGTAAACTGTCACTTCCATTGCTTCTTTAGATTGTGTATGCATGAAGTTTTCAAATGCTAGAAGAATCATGTGTCTATACACTTGTCCATATACCAGAAAATTGTAAAGGTTAATGACCGAAGAAAATATCCCATCACGCATATAATTCTTTTTGCAGACTGACCATTCCCTATATATATATATATATATATAGGGTCACGTTCCCCTTACACTCCATTTTCACACCTATCTTTACACATCGTTTTTAAAACACTACATATGATAAATATTTTGACGAACCGACCGTTGGATTCAATACCTTTTTTATGCATGTAATGTATGCCAAAAATCATAGTGATCCAACGGTTAGATTTTAAGAAATTTCACTATAAAAAACTGTTATGTTTTTAATTAATAAAAATAATAATAGTTCTTCAAAATTATATTTTTCAAAAACTAACCGTCGGATCACTCCGATTTTTTTGATACATGACAAACATAAGATAAGTATCTAATCTAACGGTAGGTTTCTCAAAATATTCTACCTACAATAGTATTTGAAAACGGGGTGTAAAGATAAGTGTCAAAATAGGATGTAAGGGAAACGTGACCCATGTAGGTATGTGTATAGTGCGCTGGAATAGTTCTGGTTTGGAGATTTTTTTATTGCACTGCTTTTTTTTTTTTTGGATAATTATTATTGCACTGCTTTTACTTGGTACATCAGTCTTAAACCTGGGCAGAAATGGAAGAACTTTTCCATACTTAAATTCTCCGGAATATAGCCCAAAGTTTCAATGGCCAATTTGGCAATATTGCACGTACTAAGTAAAAACCTGTTGAGTCTGCTGAACAGTACATCGATGCTTATTGATATGCTAATAGTAAGTTTGTAAGTACTGAACAAGGAGAAATGATTGAAGGGTCCAATGGGAGTTTTACATGTGGCCGGTTATATTTGAATATGAATTTGCCTATATGCTATTTGTGAGACGATGCGGATAAGGACTTTGGGGTTCTTATTAACAGCATTGTAGCACATTACGTAATCTGGCAAATTGTCTTGATTCTCTGGTAACTTTTTTCCCAGCAGAGGAATGCTGGATATATTTATATCCATTTAAATGCAAGTGTTGCATCATATGATCTTAACTTCTTTAAGGGAATTGATTTGGAAATGCTATAAGCTAAGTAAAAGAACACTTGGCAGATGATAGAGAATAGAAAAATATTCTTTTGGTTACCCCTTTCTCATATTTTATGTCTTCAAATGTCACTTCCGAATTCAGAAGGATTCCAGCATCTGGAGCCATCATGGGTTCATTCTTAAGGATTCCAGCATTTGGAGATATCATGGATTTTGTTCAATTAGAGCATCTCCAACAGCCTCTTTAAATTCGATTTTTCATCGAATTTGAATAGCCACGTCAGCTTTTCTTACTCCAAGAGCTCAGGAAATGTCAAAAGTCATTTTAGTTTTCATTTCTCTCTCTTCAACTAGAGAGAGAGAGAGGATCAGGGACTATGGGAATTCTTATTCACCTACCGTATAGGGCATATCGCGTATAGGCACCTTTGAAATCCGATACGACTCGGCCGACTATCCTTTAAACCCGGAGGCTCCTCACAGATCAAAAGTCGCAGGATTCAAGTTGAAATTCCAACCAAATTTTTGACGGGCCTCATAAAAGGCAACTATTCTGCCAGTGGGCCCCACCCAAAAGAGAGGGAACTAACCAACAACCAGGCCAACTTCATTGCTTCCACTTGGTTTGGTGGGCAACTATTCCCTCTATTTTTATGTTTAATTATCTTGTTTGATTTTTTTTCTTTTTTTCTCTTCCATGAATAATGTGATCTTTTTCATCATCAAAGTAGTTAAAACATTCCTCTGGCTGCCCTGCCACTCATCACCACAGACTATCAATGACCTCTTTCCTTCAGAACTAAGGCATGCTTATGGTGAAATTTATGGTCCCGCTTTTGCATTAATCAATCTTTCCCGTACCATTATTAGCCACAATTTTCAGTAATACTCCTTTTGCTTTTGGAGGCCAACCTTCATATGCTTAACAGTGACTTTTCCTTATTACTTGATGCTAATTAAGGTGCTACTCTCAGGTGTTGAGCTTCGCATTCAGTTCCGAGGATCAGGGACTGTGCAGTATATTAATCGTTACATTATGGACCCTTTGGGTAAAGATCCAAATTCACAGGGATGATCGAGTTTGCCCAACCATTTACTTGTTGAAATTTTTTGATCAGTGGCAGCAACGAAGCTCGCGGATTAAGATTATCTCAAATTAATTGTCATGGGCAACTCATCTGCAGTTTGTGCTTTTGGCAAAGCTGTTGAAAGCATATGCTTTGTTGGAAGAAAACAGTGATGTTACTTCAATTAATAATAAAAAGCCTAGCCTTTCAAAGAATAAAAAAAAAGGGTCAGTTCATTGAACATTATAATATGCTTGCGAGTTTGATTTTCCTTGGCCATGCACCAACACTGTGTTTGGTTCTCGGAATTATCAAGGGAAAGGAATATAAATTACAACAGATTTTATTTTTCATTCATTATCATCACTAGTATAAAATTAAGTTGTTTTATCAAAGATTTGTTTCGGTATGTAATTCCGCATTCATTTTGCTCAGAATGTTTCCATTTGTAAAATGCCAAAAAAATGATAATTTTGGGTGCAAAAACGAGTATGTTTTTGAGTATGCTAATGCTCTTCTTGTTTTCTTTTCTATTGACACTACAGAAAGACTAAAATTTTATGAGACAGATGAGTTTTTTAGACTTTTAGTGAGATGTAACAACTCCAACACCCTATACAACAAAGATTTAACCCCCAGCTAAAAGCCAAAGCATAATTAGAGATGATATTGAAATTGTTATCCAGCCCAAGAAAGCCAAGGCAACGGACATTTGATATTTTTGGCATTCCTCTCCAAAATTGCAGATTCCCAAGTCACTAAAGTACAACACAGTTATGCCGGCTGAGGCAGAAGCAGCTGCAAGAGACAATATCGCCGTAACCTGTCGAGAATTTATCAAAAAGAAAAGAGATGTCAAGTGTCATAACTATTATAAACACTTGGATTTTATGAGCAAGAAAAATGGTAAAGAGTTTCATAGAGGCTGACCCAGTCTCCAACTACAAAAAGGCTTATCAAAACAGGGTTGTGGAGGACCACCTTCCTCGCCAAGGCATATGCATCCAACAAGGCAAGCCCAAAGCTCCAAATAGATTGCAAACCCATTGAAGCAATCAGATAACTGCACAGGTAACATTAGCTTCACTGTAAAATTTCACATCCCATAGGCGAATAATTGACATTTTGACATATATAGAACCACACAAAATGCAAAACACTAGGTGGGTTCTGAATCAGCAAGGCAGAATTGTCACAACACTTCTTTCTTTAAATTACACTCATTCTGCTATGTACAGCCATTAGATAAAATGAAAAACAAAAAGTCATGCTTGAAAAAAAGCTAGAAGCATTATGGACAAGTTTTATGTGAATAGAACCTTGTTCGATTTGCTTTCTTTCTGATTTTGATATTGAAAAGTTCACTGCCTTAAAACAAAGAGTGGCTGAATTGAGGGTGTAGAAATGGATGGGTAGTGAAGAAAATAAAGGATGTACTTCGTAAAAAGATGGTCCCAAAGTTATAATTTCACTATATCTTCCATACTTACAGGTCTGAAGCATCTATCGCGACTATTGCTTTTAATCCAAAAAATAGTTTGCTTGCTAACTCAGCAATCGTTTGGTTGGTAGAAAGAAATTAAATAAAAAAGTTATAAATCTTCCACTCACTGTATTATAATTTATAACCAAAACAAGAAAAATGTTTTTGTAATTACTCTCGTTTAGCTCAATGGATTCAGGTGACAGTAAAACAGAGAACCAACAATATAAAGTGAGTTGTTCAAACAATTGCTCCAGAAGACATGATCACCACAAAAACGCAGCACAAAGAAACCAATACGCATAAAGTTCAAAGGAACAATAGAATGTGGCAAATTGCAACAGCATAATGGTTCTAAAAGCATTTCATCCCTTTTTCAAGCACAATTAATGCAGAATGCACCAACCCAATACTCTTTGTCAACATATTAGTGTACCAGGCTAATTGCATCAATTAAGGCAAGCATACAGCCCATCCAACAACTACCATCCTCACTCCATGGATTATCATAATAGAAATAACTGAATATTTGTAAAATAGGGACCTTTTCCTCTCTCTTGAATATCAATAGCTAAAGTGGAGCTTGTTAGTTTAACAAGACAATCACCATTTCTTTATATTCCTACTTCTTCTTCCTTCCATTTGGTAACTGGAGAGATACACATGCACCCACATCTGCATGCTGCCTTAAGAGGGTTTCCTCAAAAGCACCATTCCAAAGGCCCATCTACAAAGCACTAAGAAGACACAGTTCAAAGCTATGTGCTCTACAATCTGTATTTGGTTAGCAATGAAATGCAGAGAGTAACAACAGCCATTCTCCTCATTTTATACAGATTGTAGAATTTGAGAAGGAGGTGATGGTGAATGGGATGACCTTCTCTAACAAGGGAAACAATTCACAAGTATGGATTGTTCAAAGTCTTTACAGGGACTTTGATAAGGAGTTTCTCCAAATATATTTTCAGAAGCTGCAGCTCATTTGCAAATAAAATGTGTTTGATTAAACTCATGTTAAAGGTCGGATTAATTGGTAAAGCACAAACCGGATAGAAGGCTTTGCCCCCATGTAGAGGCCAATAATTACAGTAGGCTGTAGCAAATGCTGAACTTTTTATTTTCTAGTTGTCATTTTAAAGTTGCTTCAGCTCATCTCAGAATTATACCTTTATTCCATGGAATGCAGCATCTACAAATTGATAATTAGTGGATCAGACTCATATCATATCTAGAAAAGCTGTTTGAGAACCAATTGGATGAAATTCTCCGGCTGATACAACTTGTTTCAAGTTCATTTTCCAACTACCAATCCATAAAAATTTCCAAAAATTAAATGATCAATCACAAACCCAAATATATGAATCCAGTTCTAATAGATATAAACCAGTCAGAGACTAATTAACTTGAAGGGGTGTCACAGGCATATCAAAGTAATAGGTGCTGAAAATAGATAAAACTAAAATTATATGGGCAAAGAACAAATACCAGAAAGCTGTGAAATTGAAGAAGTTGTTTGTAGTTGCCATGAGAGCAATTGAGCCAGCTGCAAACACACATTGCGAAATCCTAAGAACAAGACCAGTCAAAGTCCCTGGAGTCCCAGGAAAATCCTTCATCTTTCTTTCCAAATTCAAGAGGGTTTTTCAGATTCTTGATGGGTCAGAGAAAATACCCATCAAGAAACAGAAAAAGCAAAGACCTTCTCAACCAACTCTTACAGAAATTGCTTAATAAGAGGTGAATGCAAAGAACCCACTCGAAGGAAGCACCGCAAGACTCCAAAATTGTAACACCCAGAAGCTAAAATTGAATAATTGGTAAAAAAATACAATCTGGGTAGCAAGAAAATTATGAGAATAAAAAGCAGAGAGAGAGAGAGAGAGAGAGAGAAAGAGAACAGGAACAGGTGTACGCAGAAAATACAAAAACAGGTAAACGAAACTGCTTCTGGCTGCAGTTAAAATTATCCAAACAACGTTAATGATTACTCATTTTCAACCAGCATTAACATTCTAGAGGCGTGGGCAAATCTGGTTCAACCTACCCAAAACAGAAATAAATGCTACCCAGTATGTAAAATTTCTCTCTCTGTGGTTGGAGCGTGAAATCACGCTTACTTAAAAAGAGTGGGCAAAGCTTTTGACCTTTATGAAAAGCTCAGCAACAATGATTTTAATCAAGAATGTTCACCTAACGTGATTTTTTTAACAAGAGCCCAAGAGGTCCAGTTGTTGCGCGACAAAATTTTCATTTATTTATATTTAAAGACAGTATATCAATCAAAATTTCGACTAGCTTATATAATGTCAAATAAAATGGCAATGGACATGCTTTACAACATGTTAGATATTTTACTGATATGTTATTTAATTACACTATTAAGTAGGGAAGTGATATCCGCGCTCCACGAATTCACTCCTGGACTCCCATTCTGATATTAATGCCACGAATTTTTCATTTTGCCGTTCTAACAATAATATTTTATTTTTTCTTTATTTTAACATGTTCTGTACTTCCGTAAGATCAGTTGCAGATTATATATATTTTAAAAAATCGATCATTAGATAAAATATTTATCATATGAATGTCATGGCTGCAAAAAATTACGGTGATCTAACGATCAATTTTAGAACAATTTGACTGAAAAATTGTGACATTTCGAAGAAAAAAAAAAAAAAAAAAAACACAATTTTTCATTGCGATTATTTTTTTTCAAAAATTGACTGTTGGATCATCGTGATTTTTGGAAAACATGACGTTCATAAGAGGGATATCTATTTCAACAATCAATTTTTAAAAATATGATATGCAACTATTCTTGTGAAAAACTATGTTTTTTTTGTTCTTCGAAATGTCACAATTTTGCACTCAGATTTTTCGAAAATCAACCGTTAGATCACCGTGATTTTTCACAGCCATGACATTTATAAGATGGATATTTTATCCAACGGTCGATTTTCAAAATATAATTTGTAACTAACTTTATAGAAGTGTAGAATATATTAATATGAACTCAAAATTAAGTACAATTTTTAGAAGACAAAAATGGAAAATTCGTAGCATTAATATGTGAGTGGAGCACGGGAGTGAATCCGTAGAGCGTGGATATCACTTCACATTATAAACTTAGGTTCATTGGGACATTCTCTCTAGCATTGATTTTTCTTTTTTTTTTTCTTTTTCAATTTACTCTTATATATGCACAACTCTTTTATTTTTGTGCATATATGTAGATGCATCCTTATGAGCCTGAAAAGTTAATATCAAAATCTCACCTCACAAGATGAGAGAAGTACCATTGAATTAGAATGGTGATTAGTTTTAGGTCTAATTTTATTTATGAGTGATTGCAATTTTATTTTTATTTTTTATTTAAAAAAGGCCATAGAAACCAACTTCAACTCCAATTTCCATTACCAAGTGGATATAAATGCAATTCTATGTACTCCAATTCAATAATTTTCTTTTAAATAAAAGTATATATATACATGTTATTAAACTTATGAGAAGGAAGGGAAAATTATTGACCGAAAGCTATTGCACCAAATGAGATAAATAAATGGTAAGAAAGTAATAGAGTAGAAAGGTCTTCATATGTCGAAGCATTGTTTGGAACCGAAACTGCACAAATGTAATTCCAAATTCCTCTCAATTCCTTTTCTTTGAATACTTTCATCCGCACCAAACGAATTAAGGAAAATCAATATTTCTAACTTAATTTCTTTTCTCTCATTCATTTTGCTCTTAATGACAAAATCACAAAATTTGATTCAAAGTTTCCAAGCATGTGATGGAACAATTAATCTCCTATTACATCGGGCATGGTGCCCATGACAAGTGGGTTTCTCAGATTCTGAAAAGAGTGGTCTCCTGTAATTAGACTCTGGAAAAAGCAAACGGCATGCTGCATGCCCTTAAATAAGGTGCCAAACTGCTCATGGCACTGTTCATAGTGGGGACCTGTGAACCTGAATTTACAAGCTTTATGTGCAACACTTTGGGTGGGGGCATAAGACAGCTTTTTGAACTTTTTTGTCCAAAAGATTTAATGAGATTAAGGCTAATTTGTCATTAACTTTGTCTAAAATTGTTCTTTGCAATTTCTTTTTGGAGACATATATCTCTTTAGAGCTATGTTTCTACCAATTTCGTTATATGTTAAAATTTTGAGTCCGGATTTGCTGGTGAGCAGCACTTTGCTCACTAGGTGGTGAGCAGTCCTTTGATGGGCAACACATGCAAAAAAAGAGATCTAATGCTTGGGATGCAAAACTCACAATTGAGCTGCCGTTTTGGTATAAAACCAACCCTTCAACAGTGCTAAACGCGGATTTCTCAAAATCTCTGTTCCGATCCAAAATCTGCTCCAATCCAAAGAGGGTTCTCTTCTTCTTCAACCTTTCGGTTCTCATAGCCTAAATAATGAAAATTTCAATCTCAAAATTTATATATTTTTTTCTCTGTCATGCTTTTTTTTTCTCAAAAACCAAACAAAGAGCAAGAAAAAAGATTCGATCTTTAACACTTCTCAAGAACACCAAATCATACGACTTGAAATATACCAAAAGAAAAATGAAATAAAGTACCGAAACTTAACCTAAAATGGGATGAAAATGATATATCAAGAAATTCTACGTGGCTATAAAATCTTAAAATTCAATTTAAATAAAGCCTTGGTTTTCTTGCACAGAATCTAATTCTTGAGTTCAAAAAAATGAAATTCAACACAGAAGATTGAAATGAAACAGTAGTTTACACTGATTGAAATGAACACCAAATCTAAGATTGAAACGAAACACAAAAATAATCCTAGAAAATTAGGGCAAAAACTTCAATATATACATATACAAAGAGATAAAGAGAGAACTTGGGATAAAATAAAAATAAAAATAAAAATAAAAATAAAAACAAGAAATTACTAACTGTGTTCTGCGATTTTTGAAGGAGAGAGAGGGAGATGATGTGTGAAGATGAATTGCTTCCTCAATCCATGGTGGTCATAGGAGCTCCAGCAACAAGAAGAAAACCCAAACAAGCCATTTGGTGTTCAGATCTGTAGTTCGAAGAACAAGTCATTTACGGAACAGGGGTAGGGAGAAACACCAGATCTGCGTCAGCTCAGATCTACAGTTCGAAGAACAAGTCATTTACGGCCATGGTTGGGAGAAGAACAACTCAGATCGGTGATGATCGGAAGATGGAGAGAAGAGGATTTGAAGGGAGGAGATTTGTCTTAGCGGCAAATGGAGAGAAGAGGCTAGGGTCAGGACAGAGCGCGCGAGGGAATGAAAAATAAAGGAAGGATCGCGGTTTTAGGGCAAAATTTTTAGGGCATTTTTATAAAAACGCTCTCAAAACACCTTTTAGAGGCGTTTTATAAACGCCTTCTATAGCCTTAATCTGTGCAGCAAAAGGTCATTTTTGTTGTAATGCTTCAAACCCAAAGACTAGTATCAGTGAGACGCATGCTCACAATCTCTGTTCCTGAAACCATTCACCAAATCCAAACCCATTCCCAAGGATCTTAAACCCAGAAATCTCATAACCCACCTCAACTCCCAAAGAAAAAGGTGGGATCTACCATTTTGATTTTGTTTTCTACTCATTTAAAACTTCCAGTAATTTTTTTTTTCTTTTAATAAAACTTTATATGTTCGATCGGAGCAGAAAGTGAGATTGTCCAAATGTTCCGGTTATCAAGTCCAAGAGATGACACCCAAAGCTTTCCCATGAATCGAAAGTTATCAAGGAATGATGGGTTTGTGCATATGTTGGATGAGAGATTCATAAGGATTTTGAAAATATTTAAATGGGGGCTGATGCAGAGAAGGCTTTGGAAGTGCTAAAGCTGAAAGCAATCTCAGTTCCTGAAACCATTCACCAGATCCAAACACAATCCCAAGAATCTAAAACCCAGAAATCTCATAACCCGTCACCAGAGCACAGATTGTCGTCGCCGGAGCACAGAAAAAGGTGGAGAAAGAAGATGATCATGGAAGAATCGTAGATCTGAGTCCAAGAGAGAGAAAGAGAGGGAGTGAGAGAGTGAGAGAGAAAGAGACAACTTTGCCGAATCGTCATAGCGAAAATGAAACATCATAGCCACCGGATTACGCGACACCGGCGTTGATAGGATGGAGCAATTTCTTCCTCTCTCTCTGATATGCTTTTCTTCCCCTTTCTCTAAGCCAACCATCAAATCCATCATTAATTCTTTGTTATGCTTTTCAAATGTGCAGATAGCCCCAAAGCAGAGGAATGAAAAAGAAGGGAGATAGTCAACTATTGCTGACAAAATTTGGGAGAGTTAATGCTCCTCCAACTCCGTTAACTTTGATTTTTTAGCCTAAAACGACATCCGAAATTGTTTTTTGAATCTCAGCCTTTAGATTGCCTCAAATGCATGCGTGTCACACATCCAATGGCTGCTCACCACCTAGTGAGCAAAGTGGTGCTCACCAGCAAATCTAAACTCTAAAATTTTCATATTAATTAGAAATTTAGAAGTGATTGTGCATGGTAAAGGATAGAAGACTTGTTATGCCAAATCATTCTATCACCCCTCAAGCTAGTTGTTTAAAATTGATTAACGATCATCTATCTCTTTAGATCAAGTGAAATTTTGGGTCCTAAAAATAAAATTAGTTCCAAATAGAACCTAATTCTAATTAAATTGTTAATATTATTTAGTAATATATGCTGATATTCGTTTGTATACTTCAAATGGTAAGTCGTATTACATGGCAGAGATTTGCTCCCTTATGTTAATAGTGTTGTGTTTTAAGATTGGAGAAATATTGTTTGCGCACTTCGCCCTTTTAAGTTTTATATTTTGAATGACATAAATGCCTCTATTTCAAAGCTTACTTCTCATTTGCACAAAGCATATTTCCAAAAACAGACTATTAGATTAGATTCTCCACTTATGAATGTCAAGTTTTCAAAAAATGATCACGATGATCCAATGGTTGGTTTTTTTAAAAATTAATTGCGAAACTGTGACATAAAAAAAGTCACATTTTTTCATTTTGACATTTTTCAAAACCGACCTTTCGATCATTGAGATTTTTTGCAGACATTATATTCATAAGATGAAAATCTAATCTAACGGTTAATTTTTTTAAATATGCTCTGCAACTGTTTCAACAGAAATCACATGATGTAACTCTGCATTGGGAGTGATTTCTCATGTACACAAGGAAAAATAAGCTTTAAAATAAGGGGCATTTATGTCATTCAAAATATAAAATTTAAGAGGATAGAGTGCAAAATGCTAACCGCAGAGTACAAATAACATTTCCCGATGATTATACAAATATCAAGCATTCAACATGAGCCCAGTTTCCAGGTTAATTGGCCCAATATTTGTCTGACAGCTTTTGTTTTATTCCTTATACTGAGAAGAGTATGGCAATCTATTTCTGTCCGATGTTTGATTCTGTCGCTTCTCTACGTACTGTACTCCTTTGTGGGTTAAGCATCCATCATGAATTATTATGCGCCGGTACACATGACTATGGGGACCTGCAGCTCCATCTGTTAATTGGTAGCTTCAGATTTTGTAAAGGTCAAGGCTGGGCTTCTCATGGAGTCCTTTGGTATAAAATCCAGCTACATAATCACTTACTAGGAACTCTCTGTACCGAGGAGGATTTTCTTCTGATATCAACTCTCTGATAGGCCCATAGATCTTTGCTGGTGGGGCAACACGCCCCGCAAAGAAACTTACTGCAGAAACTCTTGCTACAGTGTTGGCCAGCACTCGATGCTCGTTGCTTTTGAACTTGTCATTGGATATAATCTGACTCAAAAATACATTATAACATAAATTAATTAATGTTAATAATATTAATTAATTATTACTTGAAATTAACATACCTGGAGAAGGTCCCCAATGTTTACTACTAGGCCTCCTGCAATGGGGTGAACATCGACCCATTGATTTTCATGAAATACTTGAAGGCCCCCGATTTGGTCTTCCAGAAGAATAGAGAGGAAGGTATTGTCTGTGTGCTTGCTAATTCCAATAGTTAGTTCTGGCTCGGGACATGCTGGATAGTAGTGGCCGATAAAGGTGCGTCCTTTATCACATTCCATGGATTTTAGGTGGTTTGGTTTGAGACCAAGTGCCTCTGATAATAATTCCAAGAGTGTATCTGCTAGCTTTGTAACATGCTTTATGTACTCCATCGTTGTATCCCTGCAAATTTAAGTGAACATATATATATATATATATATGGATGGAAACTTAATTTAATGCATGCACTGTTATATATGAAAACTTTGTCCTTAACATTCCGAAATGAGCAATGCAATATTTCTCAAAATTTCTTTTTCTTTTTAAGAAAAATGTTTCAAATGAATTCAAACTTAATTTTCATTTATTATTAAAGAGAGATTTGTTTAAAAAGAGGAGGGTTGGATCATTTGTCACATTATTGATACAGTTTTGCAACAATTTTTTGAATGTTTATTATTTCCGGGTCCAAAATTTTTAATCTTTCATGAGATAATTAATGGCCCCTCTTAGAGCAATTCCAATTATTGGATCTATTTTTTGGATTCAAATCCATTCTGCGAATATGCCACACTGAAATGAATAGCTTTTTAGATCCAAGTGGTCCAATGGTGGTGGATCAATTTTTTGACATCTCTCTTTATCTCTCTCTTCTTCTAAACCATGCACAAATTTCTAGATACTTTTACATGTCTTGGAAGAAAGTGAATCTATTTAAATTTGGCTCAACTTTTATATCCAAATTATTTTGAATCCACTCTTGAACTCACCATTGGAGCAAGGAATTTGACATTTTGATACAAAAATGAATATAAATCCACATATAAACCCACAGTTGGAATTGCTCTTAGAGGTCAAACTAATCATGATATGCTTTTCTTTTATTCTTTTTCTTTTCAATATAAGATTCCACCTCACCCTCATTCTACTACAATACTAGCACAAACATTTTTTTTTTTCCTGGGGAGAAACATGCTACCACAAATTTTGACAAATGATTATGTGAAGTGCTATGGTGTTACAACTTTACATTAAGGCAATAATGGTTATATATATGGTTAGTCTATATATGAACAAATTAATAAATTTAATTTGGTCAGTATAAATGGCTATATATATATATATAGCTAGGCTATTCAACTAAACATATATATTGACCGAGCAGTTTGTATGGTTAATATATTTGTAGCTTGCAAATTAAGTGGGGTAATATTGAAATACGTACCTGCAAAGGAGGGGCAATTCATTGGGGTCAACATGATCAGAAGTGAGCATGGAAATGGACAAGGAGTCCCTCCAGTTGGCTGATCGTGATAGAAACAAATCGTAATTGCTGTTGAATTTCACTTTTTTCGTTCGATCACGCGAATAAAACTTTTTCTTCACATCAAGATCTTGTTCATTAAACTTGCGTATCCCGTCTAGCATCCCATCCAACACGTTTAACGGGATGCCGTGATTCACTAATCGGAAAAACCCCCACTTCTCCGATGCCATCCGGACTTCCTCCACAATCTCCTCACGCCGATCACCTGTTTCGTCAAAATTAAATCCGAGAATAAATATTAATGAATTAGAACAAGATAAAAGAATAGGCTTTAAGGCATGCAAGCAGTTTAATTAGTGAAACATTTTCTTTAAGATGATATTTCCTAGTGTTAAATACAAACAAATTAAGAAGCTGAGTTCCAATGATTATTGTGTGCCAGCACTAGGGTTGGGGCATCTCCCGCCCTAGTTAAGGGCCATTGTGTTAGTATGGTTTTTTGTTTTTTGGTATTGCGGTAAGGGGTATTATGTTCAGTTTGTCCGCACCAAGCTAAGTGTTCTTTTCGGTCCGATCAAAGACAAGCCATTCACATTGGGACATTAACTTAATTATGAGAAGTAATTCTCATAACTTGATTCCAAGAGATTGCTAAAGTTTAATCTCCGGATGTTAACGGCTCGTTTGGAGAACTACTTGGGCAAGCCCTTAGAATTGTGTTAGTATGGATTTGGCCCATTAAGATAAAGGCCACTTGCACCTTTAGGAGAACCCCTTCCTGGAACTTCTTGACACATATTTGTTGCACTAGAGTCGTGATCATCTATTATGTTGTTTGCTTATATTTTATAGTGACAAACTTACCTTGAAAAAAGAAGAAGAAAAAATAGGAAAGAGAAGAAAAAAAAGGCTCAAGATGATTATGATTGGACCATTCTTGCAAACGGAAAAATCAAAATCATAATAGACTTTTATTTGAAAAATTTTCCAACATCACCTTGGTGAACACCATGAATATCAATGATGGGAAGTTGAATATGAGTACGGGGGATATTCAACTCCGCGGCAAGCTCATGGGGTGGTCGAATGAATATCTTAGGGACATTCACCAGCCCTAAATCTACGAGTCCTTGGACGCCAGCTTTTGTGTCATCGAAAGCCTTTAACTCACTGGCTCTATCATAATCCAATTCTCTTCCAATAGACCCTGCAATATCCATTATTAATCTTTGCTTTGTAGAAAAGAAGAAGATGAAGGTGCGCGCATGCAGTTAATTGGTTGGTGCTCTTCAAGTCTTACATATTTATATATAAACCATGCATGCATGAAATTAACCTTAATTAAACCACAGTAATTTAGTGTGAGATTAATTCATTGAGGAATTACAGTACATGCAGGAATATATATAGTACAAACATAGACTCCGTAGATCATGCATAGAAAGTGGAGTATAATTAATATTCCTCGTGTACCTCAAAGCTAACGCCTTGGACTTAATTTGCCCAAGGTTCTTATTTTTAATTAGCATTAGCATTGTTGATTACTTGATTGTGACAAAAACCCAAGAAATTTTTTTTAAACTTTATTGTCAATGTAATCTGTCTCTCTCGCTGTCTCTCTCGCTGTCTCTTTGTCAGCAATGGATCGGATTAGCCATATGTGGGGAGATCCTCTACTCATTAATTAAAGTAAAGGCCGTTGCATGAGTATGTGAGCTGGAATTTTTTTTGTCTCAAGAGACTCTAGCTCTTGTGCATTGGAGGATGATTCAGAGCGCAGAATCTAATCCGTCCAATGAAACTCATCATTTGAATGTACAGTGCGAGTTTCATTTTAATAACTTGAGAGAATCTTTGAATTCTCTGCCAAAAGAAACAGAAATCATGCTTTACTTTTCACCTGTGATGTCTATAATAGACCTTGTTTGGTGCATAATGCCCACTAATCTAGCTTCTTCGTAACGCCAAAAAATCAGTGTCCAAATTTGGCGGTGAAAACTCCGTGGACAGATAAAATGGATGACCCCCAAAAAATCCCAAAATAAGATAAAGAAAAACAGAGGGTGACGCGAGGGGTCACACCCACTCGATATGAACAATTTTAATTCATTTGGGAAGTCTAGAAAACTATAGAGAAACTTATTATCTGGAGATAGAAAAGTACTTTTAGTGTAATAAACTGTAATAGAAGAGGTTAATTAATAAATTAAATAAATAAAAAATCTAAAAATTCTTGAGTTCAAAACTTTATATATTAGATGTCCAATTTTATACCATGAGGTTCTTGAGATATTCAAATTTTTTTACATATTTGTTATGTTAAAAAGACCCATATATAGATCAAATGGTACAAAACACTTGTAAGGGACTTATGGGTATATAATTAACTCGAATAAAATTTGGATGGATAATACTTGTTTTCTCACTATGAGAAAGATATTTTTTCTTACTTTTTATTAGTAATTTGTAATGTGTCCAAATAATAAAGTAGAACAGATTGTACTTATGTTATTCTGTTCATGTCACATGAATTTGAGTTGAAAAAGTTGTGCGGATAACTGCTTTGGATTGATCTTTGAAGTTCATATAAATGAATCCTAAACTTGATCAAGATCTTATCTTGAGCAATTGTTGGGTCAAGGTGTTGATTCACTTGAGTTTATCAAAAATTTTGCCAAACTCAAAAGGGTTTCTGACTTTCTGGTTAAGAGCTCGACCCGTTCGAGTTTGACCGAGTCTATTGCCAGACACAGCTAGACTCGGGATGGAGCTTGGTTTAAGACTTTAGATCTCAATTAGCTAAAGTCGAGATTTCTCATAAGCTGTTGTACTCTTTCCGTCTCAATTTATATAATCACTTTTCCATTTTGGGATGTCCCAAAATATGTGATTATTTTGACTTTTCAAATTAAAAATTAGAATGAATTTTTCATTATACCCCTTTATCAAATAACCTAGAGAATGACAATTTCTTTTAAAATGATAAAATTAGAACACAAACTTAAAAATATAATAAAGCCAAAGCAATTAATGTATTTATTAAACTGCGTGTTTAGTCAATATATGCACATAAATTGAGATGGAGGGAGTATAGTTTTAATGTATGTATGTATTTTTAATGTGCATAAAGATTAGGAGTGCAACTTGGATCGGATCGGACCGAATTGGAGGTAAATGAGGACCAATCCTAATTGAATTCGGATCGGTTATAGATTAATCCTAATTCAATTCGAATTGGACCACGGATCTTAATTAGAAAAAAAAAATGAAATAATTTTTTTTAAAATTCCTAATATTCAATTCAATTATAGCTACATAAGGACTTGATTTTTCCCTATTATAACAAGTAACAATGTAAAATTCATACTTCCACATAATTAAACAATTGAACATAATTACAATTAAGTATTAACCATCATGTAAAGTAACAATAAATAAAATTAAAAAAAAATTAGTCTAATAATTCAAAATAAAACTCCAAAAGGAGAAAAATTTTTGATACAAGAAAACAAACAAAACCATAATAATTAAAAATTCAAATATTTCTAAAAATATCATAGTATAATAATTTTTTAAACTAACATTTTTTATAAAACTAACCATTAGATAACTGTGATTTTTGGCAAATATGACATACATAAATATGGAAATTGAATTCGGATTTCATATTGGACCGATTCCTAAAGGCCAAATCCAAGGACCAATCCAAATTGAATTCGAATGAATTGGAATCATGACCAATCTGAATTCAATTTGAACCGATTCTGATCTTGTTCGAATTAATCGAATCAAACCGGTTCCGTTTTCACCCGTTCTAAGTCGCACCCCTAATAGAGATGGCTTTGTCCTCTAGTTATTTAACATTAGGAAGGTGACTTTATTGGCCTTCTCAATTATTATTATTATTATTATTTTCACATTTTGGCCTTCTCATTTGTTCATGTGTTAAAGGGTGTTTGGAGGGAATATTTTCCCTATACAACACCTATAAAAGATAATATTCATAAGAAAAATAAAACATCAATAGCCTTATACCATAGTGGCATCTATTATGTTTATATGAAGGTGGTTTTAGATTCAAGCCTATATAAAAAATTCATTTGTTGGTATTAGAAGATTTGAGATACTGGTACGATCTATTATTTGGAAAAAGGAAAAAAAACAAAAAAAAAAAAAAAGAAAGGGGCCAATTGATTTTTGTAAGGCATCCCAGTCAAGACTTTCATCAAAATCTATTGTGTGGCTTGATGCTAACTGCTAAGAAAAATAAAGACAAGTGGACTTGAATCTTCATGCTCTGTTTGTTTCTGCGGAAATCAGGGAGAGAAAAGTGTTTGCAATAATTTAGAGACAAGGCTAATCATTGAGACTGTAAGATCACTAAGATTTATTTTAGAAGTATTAACATAACAGGAGCTTAATGAAAGCAGTATACCCACCCTATTTCCTACAAATAAATAAGGAATCCATTCTCTATCATCTTCAGCTCTCTTTAGTTCTCATAAAGACAAAGGGAAAGAAAAGTGTAGGGAATAGGAAAGGGAAGGAAAAAAGAAAATGAAAAGAAAATTTAAAACTTTCCTCCGGTTGGTTGTTTAAAAAGTTTAGGGAAAGAAACAAAAAAAGGACCAAAAATGCATAGAAAGGAATTTAATTATAGGCAAATTTTGGCATTTTCCTTTCCTTTCCCTCATTATTTCTAAGATCCAAACAGAGTGAAGTTTAGTATTGTTTGTTGTATTGCAACAACAATAGTATGGGGTATTCCAATATGATCTTCAGGATAGACTTGTCCATGAGTTTAAAATCAAAACCATGAAGTTGCGGCCAACAGTATTTTTTTTCCCTTTTACATGTCCTAAGATGAGGATAAATATTAAGAGGATCTTGATAATGTAAGAAGGTTGAGGAGAGGGGTTTATAGGAGATGCTCAAATACCAGTTAAAGGATGATTAAAAGCACACTAAAACATATGGAGTGCATATTAAAAGCCAATTCTATATATAATAGCTGTTTCTTCAACCACACTTTATTCATACATGTATAATTGTCATAACCATAAATACTATTAAATCAACAAATGAGAAAATAATGTTCTATATTTGTAATTTACAAAAGAACGACGAATAGGCATCTTCTATATCCAATTGATTTCAATATGTTGCACATACTACGTACTGCTAATAACATCATATTACGTTCACGGCATGTTTTATTCAATAAGAGCCATAAACTAATCCAATCTAACCTCATATTTCCATGGCTACCTTGACAGTTTGAAATGTGTGAGCGCAGAGTTTCCATCAAGTCCTTTCTGGTCATAGTAAGCAATGAAGTCTTGCACCGAGGTTTCCCTGTACACTGGGGGATTGTCTTCTGATAACAAATCTTTGATTGGACCGTACATCTTTGTCGATGGGTAAAGATGTAGAGTGAAAAAACACGCCACAGACACTCTTGGGCCTACGTGGTTTGCCAGCACTCGGTGCTCTACGCTTATAAACTTGTCATTTGAAATAAGCTGCAAGAAAACAACACAAGAATCCTATGAACAAGTCTACTAATAATCATTAATAGAACATAACATTTTTTTTCCCATTGATGAGCCTTCACACTGTCGAACAATGAATGCACAACACAAGACTATATTACTAAGCAGAATGTAGATAAGATTTGGCTTCTAAGATAACATATAAAACATTTTACAAAGCATGATCCTTTCTCCAAACTTCTATTCACCAAATCTTACTTGTAAGACAAAAAATTATGTTAATAATATTCTTCTTATTCAACATTTAGAAGTACATAATATTAAACACAAAGCCAAAGTAAGAAAACCGAACACAGAAAATGGATTTAATGATTTTATTTTTATTTCCAGGGTTGGGGAAGGGGGAGGCCGAAGAGGATGTTATTTGACTCTCTACAAATTTACAACCCTGAGGGGCACACCGTAGATTAGTTCTAGTGTTCTATAGGAAAATGGATATAACCCTACTAATTAACATGGAATGTGCATTTACAAAAGAAAAGGAAGAGAAGCATTAATTTATGATGAAGTCATCTTTTGACATGACCAGATCCTAGCCAATTTAAGTGGTAACATACTAGTCATGCAGACACTGCATCTTAGTTCAGGACAACGAGAGATTGCCTGTAAAAGATCTCCAATATTAACTACTAGAGCTCCAGGCACGGGAGGAACATTGACCCATTGATTTTGATGAAGAACTTGGAGTCCGCCTATATCGTCTTGAAGTAAAATGGTGAGGAAATCAGGATCAGAGTGTTTGGTAGTGCCCATAGTCAGTTCAGGCTCTGGGCATGCTGGGTAGTAGTGACTGAGAATAACATGCCCCTTTGCACAATCCATGCTGATGAGGTGATCTGGTTTGAGCCCAAGTGCCTCTGATAGTAATTCAAACAACATACTCCCTAATATCTTAACTTGTTTTGAATACTCCATTGTTGCATCTCTGCAAATTGAATACCCACAAAATACCAAAGCTTCATTAAGTTATTTCCAAATTTTCAATAAACGAAACTTAACTCTCTAAACATTAGAAATATTAATCAAATTAATTACGAAAACAAAAGGTTCATTTTTACCCGAATTCTCAACTACAAATCTAACACCATTCTTTCTGCATTTGGTTAGGAAATTTGCGAACAATATACAGACTAGTTTGGATCAGTATAGGTGTCCAAATTTGAATAAGAAGGCGAATCAAGATTCCAACAAAAATAATGACTTTATTACCAAATTATACTCATAATTTTAAAATATTTTGTAAAATTTTGGACAATTTAAGAAAGAAAAATTTGCTTATTAACAACCATTGAAGACATCTCAACAAAATTTACCAAATTATCCATTTGGCTTCCTAGAAAACTTTGGAAATGAAGACAAGGACAAGAAATTTTAGAACTTCCATTTTCTGCTGTTCAGTCTCAATAACAATACAAAAAATCCCTAAGCAATTTAGTCAAATAAGTGTCCAAGACTTATTTTAGTTGATTATTTTTTCCCGTTCACATTTGCTTTGAAAACAAATGAACAATGTGTATCAAGTTCTAATATTCCTCTTATTTCTCAGCAAACAAACAGAGGGGTATGAATACCTGCAAACCAGAGGCAATTCTTGAGGGTCAAGGGGCTCAGGACCCATAACACAAAATAAAGTGTCCCTCCAATTAGCGGACCTTGACTCATATAAATCAAAGTTACTCCCAAGCTTCACCTTCTTCATCAGTTCCCTCGTGTAATACTCCATCTTCACCTCCCTGGGCAACTCGTGAAACCCAAGCGCCGCCTCCAATATCTCATCGAGCACACTCTTGGGTATCCCGTGGTTCACCACCTGGAAGAACCCCATCGTCTCGGCAGCTCGTCGGATTCCACCTACGGCATCCGTTCGCAGTCCAGAAAGATCGATGACGGGAATAGAGAAGGGGGTGGGTCCGATGGAAGTGGGGTACTCTCCGGCGAGTTCGTCCGGCGGTCGCACAAACATGCGGGGGATTCTGCTAATGCCGGCGTCGACGATGCCTTTGACGCCGGATTTGGATTCGTCGAAGGCCTTTAGTTCTTGTAATCGGTCGTAGTTACGTGTGTCTCCCGTGAAAGATTCTCCGGTGACGGCGCCGGTAATAACCATTTTTCTTCCAGCTTGGGCCTTTTGAGATAGAAAATAAGAGTTTTTTATTTAAATGGCCTTTTAAAAAAATATATATGGGAGAGTGGCCCTCTCAAAAAAAATATTTGGGAGTGACTCGGTCAAGGTAAAAACCGCTGTTTCAAACAGCGGTTTTACATAAACACACAGACTTTCTCTACCCTTCACCATCTCCAACGCACAAATGGCGGCTCCGAAGCGGGCGCAAGCCCACCAGCGCAGAGGCTGCCCCGTCCCCTCCCCCTTTTTCTTCCCTTTCCCTTCTCTCTCACTCTCGCACTTTCTCTCTATAATCATATTCAGTCAAATAATCAAGCAAATTAGTGGAGAAGGCATGGGAATCCCGCACAACAAAGCTATTACCTGATCTGCTCCAATAAACCTTTTGCCCTGCATGTGTTTGGGTCATCCACCATGTCAAAAGTCTTGGTGAGAATAATTAAAGTCTGGTATATAAATAAAAAAAGAATTCAATTTATATGTGAGAATCGTGAGAAACTCAACAAGAACAAGGAACAAAAAAATGGAAAAACTCATATTTAAAAGATAAATTTTAATTATTTTAGGGTTTCAAGCTTTCAATTAAAGAGGAGAAGCCATAACAAATTAGAAAGCAATAAGAACCCCTTTGATTTATATTTTTAATTTTTGAACAAATGACAGTCAGCAATCAAGAGAGAGAAAAAGGAAATTAAATAGAGTTTCATTGGGTTTTGAAAGAAATTAAGAAAGGAATTAACCTGGAAAATACACGGCCACAGTCACAAGAATGGCCTCTGGTACCGCAAGTCTTGAGATGAGCTTTATAATCAGATTGAACAGCATAACCTTTTGAGCACTTATCACACACCCACTGCTTGTGATTGCTATGTTTCCGTTTGAAATGCTTCTTGATACCGACGAGATCGCCGAGGGCATGGCACGGGTCATGGTTCAAGCAGCTAGGCTCCGGGCACGCAAACACCCGCTTCTTTACCTCTGGTGATTCTCTCTTGTGCAATTTCCACGGCGCCTTGTGCCTTCGCCTATGCATCTGTAGGTTCTAGGCAGAGAGCCTCTCCTTTTGTGTTTAAAAGTAAAACCGCTGTTTCAAATAGCGGTTATTTCTGGTACCTTATAACCGCTGTTTGAAACAGCGGTTTTTACCCAAGTGGTCACTTTGACCGAGTCAAAGGGCCATTCTCCCATATATTTTTTTGAGAGGGCCACTCTCGAGTTTTTTTTTAAAATGGCCTTTTAAAAAAAAATATATGGGAGTGTGGCCCTCTAAAAAAAATATTTGGGAGAATGGCTCTCTGACTCAGTCAAAGACATAAACCGCTGTTTGAAACAGCGGTTTTACAATCATACAAAAACCAAATATTGATTTGGTCCCCGATCTGTCTCTCTCCCAAACATGATCCATAAAAACATGAAGAATCAGCATCAAGAAGATCCATCCCATGTGACGAAGCCTGACTCCGATCACCACAGCAACCCTTCTCATTCTCCTTCTCAGCTTCTCTCTCCGCAAGGTCTGTGCACCATTATAACCCTACTCTCTATTTTTTTGGCTTTGCTTCAGTCAACAAACTCATCAATGCATCTCTGCTGCTGTGGACTGTGGAGGGTTTTGAAGTTTGAGGATATATAAATCACCATTCTTTGCAAGTGTTTCGACGGCAGCAGCTTGATTTGAGGTCCACCGGCACCGCCGATCAACCATGGAAGCACCCATACCAGCAAAGCACCATTAACCTCAACAAATATTGCCGCTTAATTACTACCCAAAGACTGCACACCACATGCCTTCAAAACCCACCACAGAACAAAAATGAAACCACTTGCTACCCAAACTCTCCACTAGTCTTCAGAAACCACCCCAATAAAGAAAAAAGAACCCAAAAACTCCCACTCACCAAACATTAAAAAAACCAGCACAAAGCACCACACCAAACCAAAACAAAGCTCCTCAAAAGGACCATGACATCCATCTCCACACCCCAACAAAAAACCATCCAAGCCCTTACCAGAATACGCCACCTCGAAAGGACCAAATAATATTTATCTATTGTCCATGCATGTATACCCATTATTTTGAAAGCAGAAGAAGATGCGGGGATGGAAGCAGGGAAGATATGAATGAGACAATTATATAATTCCTAAAGAACCGCTGTTTCAAACAGCGGTTCATTTTTACTTTAAATAACCGCTGTTTCTAACAGCGGTTTATGGCTCTGACTTACTCAGAGAGCCATTCTCCCAAATATTTTTTTTAGAGGGCCACTCTCCCATATATTTTTTTTCAAAAGGCCATTTTAAAAAAAAACTCGGCCACTCTCCCATATATTTTTTGTCAAAAAGCCATTTAAAAAAAAATCTCTAGAAAATAACGCATACAAAAACCACTTTGGACAGTGACTGGTACAAATTTTTTACGGAACTCATGTTAGTCATGTGACACGTGTAAGATCTACATCAGTTGTCTTAACACCCATTTGGATAAGTTTCATCTAAAAATGGATTTGCATACAATAATTTTAGTCAAAACTAATCACTCGATGCTAATTTTTTTTTATAAAAAATTTATTCTAACTCACCTCTACCTATATCTTTTAACATTAACAAGTGAATATTCATAACTCTTCTATGCGTTTAAGCTTGAAATCTCTTCTTTAAAAACAAATAAAATTTTACCTTTAAAAGCAAGTGTTATATGCTTTAAAGCATTTCTACCAAAGATAGTAAAATTTTACACCATACATGTATTTTGTTGACCTAAGTAACAAGTTATAAAACCAGGTTGTTAAGATTCATGACTCTCATCTAAAAAGATCATGGGTTCGATTATCTTTTTTGGTGAATTTGTGAAAATTCCGATCCATAATTTCCGCTTAAACCATGTGAGGAAAAAAAAAAGGTGACAAATTGAAGAATATAGTATTGTTTTTCTTGTTTAATGGCAACAAATTCTACTATCTTAACTTTTTTATTAAGTTTCTAATTTTTTATTCAACCAATACACATCTCCCAATCTGCATAACCATTGACCTTCCTTCTCTTAATATTATATTACAGAATAATTATTTGGTGAACGATTTCTCACTCTTTAATTTTTTTTTTTCAATTTTGAGGCCTAAAGTTACTATCTTTGTTGGAGTTTCAAAATCTAATGTGGCTTTTGAAATTTAAATAAAAATTTAGTTTGTTGCTTTTGTTGGAGTTGCTCTTAAAAAATTTATTGAATGAATCTTTTTAGAATTTTACATTGAAATTATATATATACCTTTGTTTTTTAAAGTTATATATATACTCTTTTTTTCAAATGAATAGTATATTGTAGAATTAATTTAATTGAAGATTGGAGTTAAACTAACTTTCTTACAGTGTACAATTTACTTATCAAAATTTTGATATTTATTTTTAAAAGTTGAGAATAAAGTATCATCAATTTTTAAAAGTAACTACCAAAATTTCCATATTCAAAATTTTCATCTTTTTACTTTTAAAAGTAAAAAACAGAAACTAAAAATTTATCCAAACGGGCCCGACTTTTAAGTTTTGAATAAAAAATTCTTTGTTATCATGTTACTCTCAGCTTATTTTTACGGAGAAGATCGATTTCATTGAGTGGTTAATTGTCGCTATTTTTTTAATACAAAGTCCAATATTCTATGACTAAGGCCTTAACCATAGAAAAGTCTCTTTACCTTACCCCTCCTTTTTAATTCCATGCAAAATGTAAATTGTCTAAATGCAACATAAATTGTATTTAGGAAGATTTTAAATTACTGGGAGGGGGCCGGGAGTTAGCTGGACCTAACTTTTCTGTGTGTGAGCCTTCATTTCCTTTCATCTTGTTTACTTCGATTAATAACATTAAATGTGTGTTCCCGATCACCACATTTATCTTTTTTCTACCACCACCAATGTTCCAACCATGAGTAGCCATTTTGGCAGGTCATAATATCCATTTTGGCGGGTCAAAGTAGTCAAATAATATCAAAATGCTACACAATCCAATCATACTAGCCATTTTGACTAGTCAAAAATATTTTATTAATTTTTTGGATTCAAGTTATACTTTAAAGAAGAGTAATTTGAAAAAAGTGGGGAGGTGACAAAAATGCCTTTCTTCTCTCTCATGGTTAAATTTAGCTAATTATTTGGGAACTAGCCATTTTAGCTAGCCAACTATCTAACCGCGTCCGGATCCTCTACTTGTGCTTGCATATACTTGGGTGATGTGGCATGATCTGGATGGTCTGCTTTTCACTTGGATGATATACAGACCATTCAGATCATGCCACGTCACCCAAGCACCAAGCATATGCAAGTAGAAGATCCCACCCCTGTCTAACCCATTGGAGTGCCACTTTTGTAGTTTGGCTAGTCATTTTAGATGAGATGCTCTTTTAGCTAGTGCATGTGGTTGGAGATGCTCCAATGAATTGGGTCGAGCTTATGGCATACTGTTGACTGTCCAATTTTCATGACCTTTTGTGCCCAATCTTTGAATGCAGTAATGCTATATATACTAAACAAATTATCCCAAAAAAATCATCCTAAATGAATCTCAACATTTCATTTCTTATTGAGAGACAATTTGCTTAAATAGAGAAAAGTTGAGTCACCCGTCACATTATTTGGGATATACTTTTAGAATATTTTTTTGGGACATTTAGCATTTTTCCTTTGAATTTATGGCATAAGATTATTTTGATGCTTATTTAATTTGGCAATCCTGCTTATAAATACAAATTTGGCTGAATTTATGCAACTAATCCCAATTTTGATGCAAGTAATCAAACTCGAGGTGGCCTAAATTACCATCCATAACTACAAAAATGTGTAACCACTCCCACAAATTTCCTTACCCTTCATTTACTATATTCTAGAAAAAGAAAAAAAAAAAAAAGCATCTTGAAAATGTAATGCGAATGAATTCATTTGAAAGCAATATCTACTCCGTAACATTTTTCTTTGCTCTCTCGTATACTTTCAGGATCCAAATAAAGCCTAAATTTTGACTGCAGTGAAATTTCAAAGTTGATGGGTAAAATTTAAATTTTGTTACAAAGATGAATTCATATGTATTTATGTAGGCATTCTGACTCCTTCCTTGCATATATAAGTTTGAATGGCCAAGTCCATGCTTAATTAAAGTTATCAATATAAAGTACAATTTTAATAATATATAAAGGCAGTTGATTTTCATATTAATGACATGCCAGGCAAAGCTGAAAATTTATTTACTTAAATTAAGGGTTATTAGGCTGAAGAGAGAAAAACATCACCCATCACATGAGCCTCTGATGCTGATTTCAAACTCCATGTCTGATTCGATTTACAGCTTGAAGTGTTGTAGTAAAGACGTCCCGTCAAGTCCTTTTGAGTAGTGGCATGTGATAAATTCCTTCACTGTAGTTTCCTTATAAATTGCAGGGTTTTCTTCGGATAATAACTCCTTGACTGGTCCATACACTCTTGGCGTATTACCTTCCTGAAAATGTGTTCTAAAGAGGCATGCCACTGAAATTCTTGGGCCTACATTTTTTGCTAGTACTCGGTGATTGACACTTTTAAACTTATCGTTCGAGATTAGCTGCAACAGTACAAACTTGAAAGCTAATTAAAACAATTTAATGAGTTCAATATCATGAGATTAGCTGCACCAATACAAACCCAAGTACATAAAAATTCAAGCACAGAATCCAAATTCTCATATCATGTATAATTGCTATATAGAAGGAGGAAGAAGAAAAATATCCACGCCATAATGCCATAATCCACTCGGGGCCATTTGGATCAATTTTATTTAAAATCACTTTTAGAGCTTAAATTTTCAGTTAATCTAAGAGATGTGATGATAATCACTTCAAAACGACTTAGAGATAATAGGATGGTTAGTTAAAGTTAGGTCCCCCATCTTTTGCCACAAGCACTTCTAATATAAAATTTTCAATATGTGAAGAGATGATTTAGGCAATTTAAGATGGTGTTTGGCATAACTTTTGGGAGACTCCAAATAGATTTCATAACCTTAAAAGTTATTTTGGACAAAAAAAAAAAAAAAAAAAAAAAATTTGGTGAACTCTTCAAAATGGACTTCTACGAAAAGTCAGTTACTTGAAAGTCCATTTGGGATAAGTGAAAAAAGATTGCTTTTGAAAACCCATGTTTATAGGAAACTTAACTTCCACACTTTTTTTTTATACAAAAGGACTTTTGAAATATGATCGTGCCAAACACTATTTTTTTTTTCCTTAAATGACTTTTTAAGAAGTGATTCCTAGTTTTTAAAAAGTTCGCCCTACGAATCACATCTTAAAAAATGACTTCCATTTGTAGGAAGTTACACCAAATGCTACCTTAACTATGTAGGGATATGTGAATAGATAGAGATCTCTATAAATTATTTTAAGTAAAGTTAACTCAAATGGGTTTAGGCCCTATTTACATTAGCTCTTTTCTAAAATCACTTTTGGAAAACTATCTCTTCATATATTTTTTTTAGATATATTTATATTCAAACAATGTTTTCACATATTAAAATTTTCATGCTAGAAGTGATTATAGCAAAAATTGAAATTTCCTAATTTCTACAACAATGACTTCAAGTATGAAAATTTAGTCAGTCATATCTATTAAATCAAGTAGAATTTTAAGTTCTAAAAGTTATTTTAATAAAAGTTAATGTAAATGGGGCCAAGTTGAAACATAATGGCTAATGACCCAAATAACATTATTGTAACAAATCAATTAAATCATCATGTTTAATTTAGTATAACATAGACTTGCCTGTAGAAGATCTCCAATATTTATGATTAGAGCTCCAGGTATAGGATGAACATCGACCCATTTGCTTTCGTGAAGAATTTGGAGGCCCCCTGTTTGGTCTTGTAGAAGAAGAGTGAGAAAACCGTTGTCAGAATGGTTGCTAGTGCCCCAAGTTAATTCAGGTTCAGGGCATACTGGATAGTAGTGACCGAGACAGAAAAGTCCCTCAGTGCAACCCATGCCTTTCAAGTGGTTTGAATTGAGCCCCAGAGCCTCCGATAGCAATTCAAACAGTGTAAGTACCAATCCCATCACTTGCTTCGAATATTCAATCATTATATCCCTGTAATTATGTTGATGAAGCACATGTAATTGACTTATTACCCTAGCAGCTGCCAGGCGAACCCATACAAGATGGGCAGTGAAGAAAGGCGAAGTGAAACACAGAAAGGGTCTTTCTTGCAAGCACACGCAATTAATCATAAAGCAGCAATAAAACTCAAGAATAGGCATAATTCGGATAGTAATGCTATATATTTTAAAAAATTATTCCAACAAGCATCTGAAATAAATTTTAATTATTCATTTATTGTTAAGGAAGAATTATCCGCCACATCATTTGGGAAATACTATTTGGAATATATATATATATATATATATATATACACTTAATTTTGGAGCCCAGTCCTAACTTTTGCCACAATCACTTGTAATATGAAAATTTTGCCATCCATTCTCTCACTCCGGCCTCAAGTCATCTAAAAGTGAGTTTTTTCCATCTCTAATATCTAGTGAAATTTTAGACTCCAAAAATGATTTTAAGAAAAGGTGACGCAAATGGACCCTTAGATTAAATGGAATTTTGAACTCTGAAAGTGATTAAAAAAAAATTGCAATTGGACCGTAAGTCTATTAATTTATAAAAACTGCCATACCTGCAAACTGCCGGTAATTCTTCTGGATTTGGAGGATGAGGAGCCATGACACTACTCAAGCTATCCCTCCAATTAGCACTTGGTGCTTGAAAAAGATCAAAATTGCTACCAAACTTTACCTTCCTCAAGGGATCTCGCGAATAAAACTGTTTCTTCACCTCTGTTTCTTGCTCATGAAATCTACGAACCCCATCAATCATCTCCTCCAAAACACTGACCGGAATTCCATGATTAAGCACTTGAAAGAAACCCCAGTTTTCACAAGCATTTTTAACTTTATTGACAATCTCAGTACGTAGAAGGGTATCCTTATTGACACCTTCAAGGTCTATAATTGGAATATTAACGCACTGGGCCTCGCTGCTGCCATCTAACTTCAGCTGGTCCAGTTCATCATGTTGCTGGTTGATGAACATCCTTGGCACCTTTGACACCCCAGCATCTACGAGTCCCTTCACACCGGCTTTTGAATCATCAAAAGCTTTTAGTTCACTTTTCCGATCATATTCAGGTGTATATGTTCCTGACTGAATTTCACCGGCGTTTGTGGCTGCCATTTCTTTCTTTTGTGAGATTATCAGTGCACTGGAAACTATATATGAAAGCGTATAAGATATGATCGTGTCCCTAGTCTACAAAAAAAGACAAAAATGAGAAAATATTATAGCTTACCCAAAAATTGACTATGACCGTCTTAATGAACAGGTAAATATGGTATGGGTTTGTCCTATTACACAAAAGCTTTTAATTCGTGTCTGAACTTAATTGGCTTGTGTTTGTCACTGCCATTATTATTACTATTTTTCTTTTGACCTTTCGTGAGATAAACAATGCACTAGAAATTCCATGCGAAACATTCATTAAGCTTTAGTTTTCATCACGGGGTGTATGATTATTGAAGCATCATATGTTATTTTAAATTTGTAATTTTTTCCACTACAAGTCACATCACTTGAGTAATGCTATTTAACCTGTCAATGGTTTCTTGTTCTTCTGTCTGAATGTTACTCATAACATATGAAAATGAATCCCACCACCTTGTCATTGAACAGAAAAAAGGTAAAGAAGTTGACTAAATGAAGAGGATTTTCTTTGTTGCTTATCTAAAAATCCATATGCCATGATGAGTTATTAACAATCCTCTTTTAAAAGTCCTTATTCCCGGCTCAATAAGGATTTCATGAAATGCATGCAAATAACAATAATTTAAACTTCTATTATGGCTATCGTGGCTTTGTCCATGATGAGGTATACGCGCGTACGTCTATTTCACCTTTTATTTTTATTTTTGCTACCAGTTTCTTCATTTTTTATTTTTTTATTTTTGTAGAAACTTTATTCTATAGTTAAAAAAATACTTAGCCCGATCTTGATATTTTCACTCGAAAAATGATTGATGATCAATGAAAGAAGATAAATACTCTCGAACACAAATAAAAAGACGAAAGGCCCGGGGCATGTGGATTTCATAGCAATCCTCCATCCTCGTAATGAGGATTGTTTTCTACTTTTCTTTCTCTAAAAGAGTTGCATATATACCTTTGGTTAATGTCAAGAGGCTCATTTCGTAACTTGCATGGCTGGATTAACACGAATCCTGAATTTTTGAGCATTGATGAGTTGTAGGATGGCTTGTCTTAATTTTCTCCAAGATCTCATCATAATTTTCTGAATTGCAAGTCTTACCGGTCGATCAATTAACTCTTAATTGGATTTAATTCTTAATTCCTATTTCTCTTGCGCCTTCATTCCTTAACTCTTGTTAATTTATTTAGATTAATAGCATTAAACCCATGTCGTCCTCATTTATCTTTTTTGACACCGTATGCTCCTCGTTGTAGACTTGTAGGCGGATATCTGAATGCAAACGAGCCATATGCTCCCTGTTGCAGGTAGGAGGAATGCAAATGAGTCACGCAAAGCCGAGCTCCGTTTTGCACAAGCTCGGCTTGGCTAAAAAAATAAATGTTCAAGATCAGCTTGTTTTGAGCTTGTCTCAACTCTCGAGCCTCAGCAATATTATCGTTTAAGAGGGATCTGATCGCCAGAGTACATCCAGATCTGATGGCTCAGATTGCTGGTGACAAATCTCGAGAGAACTACGTCAACGGTGGTCAGATCTAAGGCACATGGAGAGAAAAATAAGAAAAGAGGAGAGATGAGATCAGCCGGTGTCACTGGACCCAACATTAGCGGCAGGGACGGTAGTCTTTGTAATCTGATTGAAGATAGATGACAAAGAGTCAGCGCTTTTCATGAGAGAGGAGATGGTAGTGTGCGTAATGGCCGGTAAAGTTTAATATATATAAGGGTAAAATTGTCTTTTAAAAAAATTAGTGGAGTTCGCACGTACAATTACATTTAAAATGTGAGGTACTTTTTGGGTTATGGAAAATTTCATTAGTGTTGTGAAATTAAAGCAAAATTCAAAGCACATAAATAAATTAACACCAGAATTTACGTGGCTCGGCAAATATTGCCTACTCCACGGGGGGAGATTTTACTATTGAAAATAATTATACAAGAATACAATTTCTCATAGTTTTCTCTTCTCTAACATCTTCACTAGTTCATTCACTCCGTCTCTTTTCCATTCATCTCTTCTGCCAACTCTCATATCTCAATCTCAATCACTTAATATATATGCATATATGAGTGATTGTCGAGTGGGCATCCGTGAGCGAGCATCCGAGTGGCATCCATTAAATATTATATATAAGAATACTACAACAAAAATAATTTTTTACGGCGTTTAAAAAATACCGTAAATAACTATTCACGGCATTTTTCAAATGCCACAAAAAACACCATCTATCGCAATGCTGTAAAAAGTCCAGCTTTTTACGGCGTTTGAAAAACACCGTGAATAATAGTATTTACAGCATTTAATAAACGCCGTAAATAGTTGTCATTTTGCCGCTAAAAAAAGGAGGGAAATCTTGACGCCTTTTTTTAACGGCATTTATTAAACGCCGTAAATACTATCAGAATGCTATTTTATATTGCCCAAAAAATCAATCACAAGTAATACGTACTCTGCAATCTTCATTCAACAAGATTCATCTTGAGTATTTCCCAACAATTATTTTGCAATGCAACAAACACAGCAGTACATAGGACACAAACCTGTCTCATCCCACCACATACATAAAAATTACTCAAAAAAGCTTAAACATTATCTCAAATCAGCAGGGTTCCAAATTTTGACCAAGGATTTTGAAACATCTAAATTATTTTTGCTCTCATCCCTGCAGATCACATTTCGGTCAAAGAATGCAAACTGATGACAGTAATATATATACTGAGGATCAAGATGCTTTAATAGCCCCCATAGTACTAATTATATTAAATCATTGCTCCTTACGAGATGTAGAGGCTGTTCATGCCAATAAGGTCAGGTACAGGACCAATTATATTTCAATGCAAGCATGATAATACTGACTTGTCTAAATAAGAAGACTGGATTCTTTGTAGTGATTGCATGATTTATTACCAAAAAAAAAAAAAAAAAAAAGTCCTTAGCTCGAACCAAGGCAAGAAATCTGAGCTTCACAGAGCTCAAATTCATACAATTTGTTATGCAAGAAATCTGTTCATCCATGGATGTTGCATTAGATAGCTCCAAGTTGGAAAACTAGAAGCAGGAGCAATTTTGGATGTTAGAGCATGCATGAAATCCCACTCAAAGAAAGAGAACACGATTGCACAAAAGAAAAGGGGGAAAAAAAAAAAAGAAACCTAAAGCAAACAATAAGAAACCTAAAGCCTTAACACAAGAAACCAATCATCTTCACTTTCTTGATTGTTGCCAATTCCATCTCTATCATTGAGCTCAAAACCATATCCCTTATCACCAAATGCTCCAAATTCTATTTCCTCTTGAATCTCAAATGCCTCATTTTCAACAACATTATCTATTAAAATCATCAAAAGAATTGATAAGGTTCACTTCTAAAATCATTAAATGCCCCTTTTTTTTTTGGATGTGGTATCCCACTACAAAATCATTATACAAGTCAAAAGGCTAATATGAAAATCATGCAAGGTTGGGAAATGATTGCAAATAGCATTAAAAAGAGGGGAATTTCTATTTCTATCAAGAAATAGCAACACCAACCATGGAACCCATACATTTTCCCAACAAATATCAGTCTAGTTGGCCTCTAATTTAAACATCTATAATGATATTGGACAAGTCATGCCTAATTTTGTAAGAGTAACTTAGTAGCTCAAGCTCAACTTATTAAGAGCTCATTCAAGTCCTAATGAGCACAAAAGAGCTGCTCAAATCCAAGTTTTGATAGCAATTGCCTAATAAATCAAGCAATTCGTTACGCTAATAAATTATGATTAATTACAATCATTTATAAGACTTTATTGATCCTTTATTTATTCGTTAAATATATTTTTGAATTTAAATGAGTTAATGCCCCTGCAAAACTGATGGAAATAAATGCTCAATTAAACTGATATTCATTGGAAACAATATGTCTAGGAATTAAGAGCCATTTAAGCCAATCCAAGCTGGCCAAGTTGAACTCGAGATATTAGTGAACAAGGTCTAACTTGGGTAGTTCAAGAAGGCTTGAGCTCTTTAGCCAAGTTTGATCAAACTCAGATCTATCGCCAAACCAGAACAACCCAATTCCAAGCTTGGCTCAGTTCATTTGTACCCAACTCATCTCCGATTCAAAGGGATATCATGTTTAAGTGACCAAAAAATGAACATTATTTGAATTGCTCATCAAAAACAGCAAGAATCCCAGTATATACATAATTAGCAGCAAGCTTCGCGGCAAGCTTTCCACGGCGTTTGTTGGAAAAATGCCCTTATTACATTTCTAACGGCATATAATAAACGCCTTTAAAAGATGTTATATGCGGCGTTTATTAAACGCCATAAAAAATTGCCTTCCACGGCGTTTTAAGAGGGAAATGCCGCGACATGTGCTCTATCTTATTTTTCAGACCACGTTTCAATATTAAACACCGCAAATTAGAGTTTTAAGGGCTTTTATAAAAAAACGCCATTGATATAATGCCGTGAAAAGTGATTTTTGTTGTAGTGATATGTGGGATGAGTATACATATGCATCCCATTGTTGGCCAATGTATATCATAATACTCCCCCTTTGATGTCCACCATAAAATATATATAAACATATGGGATCCACCATTTTATCTTCTGGATAATTAATTGGTGGAATCGTGGTGGGCAGTCACTTTATTCATATGCCAACAGATTCATAACACTTGGATGTTCACCATATACTCATAAATATTCTCCCCCTCATCAGTATCACTGTATGTAGTCAATTTTCTCAGTTATTAACTCTCCTCATAAATATACTCCCCCTTATCTGTGCAATAATGGTTGTATAAGATTCATGCAATATTGTTTAACTGTTTTAAATGGATAACAGTTCACATATTTGTTAAATATGTTGCACAGATATGTCTACCACATTTCAGGTGTGCCAATCATATATTTCACATTATACTTAGGAGGTTGTAATTATGGAATTACATATCTTCAGGATATAATGGTATTAAGGCTCTATATATCTTCGGATATAACCATATTAATACATATCTTCAGGATATAATCTGTATTAAGGCTTTACATTTCTTCAGGATATAGTCGTGCTTACTTCAGGTAAACAAATATCATTTTAATGATATGGAGTTATATGCATATATCATAGATATAACAAATATCTGCATATTATAGTTTTATATATCTTTAAGATATATCTGTGTTTACTTCAGGTAAACAAATATCTGCATAATCAAATAATATTTTGCATGTACAAAATGAAATATAATTTATGTACATCATAGAGCAAGATTATTTTGAGAAGCAGAAGCAACAGTCACTGACACCCGTTGTGGTGTATCCAAAATTTGCTTCTTTGCTTCTTTAATCTGATCATTATATTGCTTTAACTATGTAATCTTTAGATTCAATTCTTTAGCATATAAATCCAGTATACTTATTAAAGCTCTATTCTCATCTGTTATTATCTTATTTTTCATTTGATCATCTTTAAGTAACTGTTGTAGACTTGCAACTTTTGCAGTTCTGACTTGCAGTTCTGCTGACCTAGCTCTCAGATGCAAAGCCATATTTTGAACAGAACTTGTAATTTTGGAACAGATGGCAAGGGACTCATATAAAGCTTTTGTATCAGACTTTTGTGCCAGCATCCTTTCAGTTAGAGGAATAATGAAAGGTTGAGGAAATTGAGCATCCAAATTTTCATTCAAATAAGGAATCATGTTAACGGAAGATGGGGATGCCATTTCAAAAACTTAAGAAATATCAAGAGAACTTTGAGGAACGAATGATGCAGAGTGCAATTCTGAAGAGTATTTAAGAACACTGATCTCAGACAAAAAAAAATCCACTGTTGCTCAAACAAATCCATCTTTTGAATAAAGAAATTCAACAACAGTATATGCAGACGCGTTTTTCAGAAAATCGAGCTTTTGTACAAAAGTAAACAGTTCTCGCACTCATTTTTCAAAAAATAATTTTGTCTGCTTTACCGACAGTTCAAATCAGTTTGGATACTTTTTTAGAAAATATCTCTTTTGTCAAAAAGTAAATAGTAATTTGTCTGCGTTACAGACATTTCAAATCATTTTGAATTTTTCACCCAAACGTATAGACAAATTTTGGTTATAAATTTGGCTTTCCTCTCTTCATCTACTCATTTTGATCTATCCTTATACCCTTCGTTCCTATGCAGCATCTTATTTTGATTCATGAAAATCTTTTTCATATTCTACCGATGCATAAAATTTATGTTCAATATCTACTCATAACTCCATTAGAAGAAAAATTATCTTCTATCACTTCTCTTAGAAGTGATTTTATTTCTCCTCATTCATCGGAGATTTGTGTTGGCTTCAATCTCCTCCTTTACATGTGGCAAGAGAAGTTATATCACATTTTATCATGCCATTCATCTTGCTGTCCTGTTTTGTGCTTACTCTCTTCTGTTATAGCTAACTAAGCTATACAGGACAACACATTGAAAGATGATCTGAAACTATGATTTCCTAAGTAAGGAAATCTGATCTTATCATCATATAATGGTAGGAAATCTGATCTTATCATCATATAATGGTAGCATACTTCTGGATGCTACCCCTGATTATGACAAGCTTTAATGACTCTTCTAGAGTTCATTTGCATAGGTGAAATATGCTTTTCGATGAGAGAACTAAAGATTCTTTATAAGGCTATTTAGGTAGATCATAGTTGTGGTACTGTTGCCGCCACAACTTGCATCTCTAAACAGTCGATCCATATTCTAGCATATATACTTCAGAGAAGACTTTGTTGGCATGCAATAGCCAGTAAAGATTCATCATTGTCACAAAGGGAATGAAATCTCAAAGGTCCGAAAAGATTTGTAACTTCAAAATCTTGTTTCAAAGTTCAAGATTTAAGTTGTGGAAATACTTGTAATATTTGTATATAATAGATGTAAATATCATTTACTAGTACACTTGAATATGATATGTATAACAAGTACCATGTAAATAACACTTTATGTAATAATTGTGGTTTCACAATTTCAAGTATTTCTAGTGTTATTATCACTAATGATTCTTCGGGAATCATAATCGCATAATTGTGTATCATCTGATATATTCATAATATTCCATATCAATAATTTCAACATATCTATTAACATATTATCTCGGATATGCTATCATACACCACAAGATATTTCAATCTTACTAGTTTGTTTCTGATATTAGATTATCAAACCTCATCCCTCAACCTTATCCCTTATTCTTAACATTTTATGGAGGTCTATTGAATTTCTGGGATTATTGGTTTCTTGGGCTTTCATGGAATATTCTTCTCTATCAAAGAGATAGAATTATTATCGGTATAATATACCTTCACCCTTGTATTATACTTATTTCATTTTTGTACAAATATCATTGTAACTTAATTGAATATAAGTTATGAGGTTTCAAATGATTTGCTTCGGGCAATTTTAAATCCTTCAAGGATTTTCATATAGATATCACTATCAAGTGATTCATATAAGCATGCTATAACTACGTCCATAAGATGCATATCAAATCCTTCTGGGACGCATAACTTATATGCTTTACATCTTCAGGTGTTTGGATCACTGGTCCAATTACTTCATGCTTTACAAGTGAAGTCAATTCTGCCTATATAATATCTTTCTGATTTGGCCAATAATTTATATGTCAACATTTTCCACAATTAGTGGTTTCGGATCTTTATCATATTTCATCGAGAGTGACCGTAAATACAACTGTATTATTAGCAGCTTTATTTCGATCTGATTTAACTCTCGTATAATTCCTTGCTGGGAATTTATGTGCACTTTTCTCTTTTTTAGAGTAATATTGAGATCTCATATATTTATTCCATTCCAGGAATTTATTTGCTTTTTTAAGAGCAATTTTTCTCTTCCAGAGTAATTCTCTCTTTGAAAGTAATATTATCTTCTTGAGTAATATATGCTTGAGCAATTTAATCTTCAGGATTAATATATGTTTATTTATAAGCAGTGATAATACATCCATATGCTACTTCAAGAGCAATTTCATATTCATGTGCTACTTCAGGAGCAATTTCATAACAACTCCAAGAAAACATCATATTATCTCACATAGATAAAAATAAATAATTTAAAACAAATAGTACCATGAATAGTAAACCAAATATTACCATGAATAGTAATCCAAATAGCATTTAATTTCAAAACATCAATTAAATGGACAATTTAAAATATCTAAGTGGTTTACGTCCAATTGCTTATTTGTAATCAATAAAATTTCTACTACTATGGTCTCTACAGGAGCACCAAATTTTCCCTTTATGGTTTCTGTTTCTGTGTTATCCACTTCTGGTGGTAGGAAATATGGTCTCTACAAGAGTACCAAATTTTCATATATGGATGACTATAATCACCAAAGTGAAGGTAATAATTTTTCCAATAAAAGAGCAGGCCTCGGGCCTCTGCACATTGTTGGGCTAAGGGGTAACCATACAGTGCACTGGCCCATTCACCCGATTGAGAATCGGTTTAAGAGACAACCAACTTATATGTCATAAGCCTTAGTTACTTTCAACCGATGTGGGATTGAATTCACAATACTCCCCCTCAATTCCACATGATTTGCATGTGCCACCTATTTACACGATTGATAAATGAAATTTCATCTTGCTGCTTTAAAATCAGTTGGATATGATTGGTGATTTCTCGTTATTTTTGCTCATCAGTTAAAAATATTTTGATAAATCTGCGCTCTCGATAATGCTTTCTTCAGGAACACATTCGAGGCATGGAATGTTAAGAACAACTTCTTTAACAAATCAATAATTTACTCTCCATATAATTTTAATTGGGAGGTAATTTGTAAATAAAGCAGATTTAATACCAATTTTGTATCAAATGTACTTTTGGTATCTTACACACATATATTTCATGTGTGTGGAAGTTGTCATAATAAACAACTAAATCAAGAGACAAAATTCAACATATGTCTTAAAAATAAGTCATTCACACTTGCCAATAATTTTCATAAATTTTCTCAAAATATTGCAATCTCATGTGCAATTAATCATGACAAGCTTGTGTAATAATAATAACAATCTTCTAGTGGTCATATATTGTTCCAAAGAATATGGTTCAATTGTTAGAAGTATGCCCTAGAACCAATCCTAAATGGCATATTAATTCCATATTATAATATTTGGAAGGTACAACTTATCTTATGTGTATAAACATATATGATAAGGTTCATGAATAAATGATAAGAGAGATATACATCTCAAGGTGTTGAGATAGAGAGACTGATATTTCTCATACACATTTATTCTAAAAGAGTTCCTACTCATAGGTTTATTAAAGATGATATTTAACAAACCGTTTAAGAGTAGCACATATTTAAACTAACTCCTATGGAGGATAGGTAGTCTTTCCTATCAATGTAGTGACACTATAGTTAATCTGTGAGTGCATATTAGAGTATATGTACACTGAACATGATCTACAAAGAATGTTCCTGTGGTAGTTCTGTCAAAGGAATATTCTTATGTTACGTCCATTTAATTGGTAGTCCTTAGACCTGAGACACCATAACTGTCTTATGCATAGGTTGTTAGGGTTTGATAGTATCTTGTACAGCCTTAACCATAAGGTTGTAATCGGTACTTATTGGCTCTAATGAGTTATGTATGAAGATGGATGAGTGTGCAATAAGGAATCATCACTCTCAGTTGATGAGAGAAAATGTCAAGATTAGTTCACAATGATAATTCTCAAAGTGAACCTCTGGCTAGAGTGATAAGTAAACAGTGAAAAGAGTTTCACTGCATTTACCTTATTGAGATTATATTTTGTAAAACAGATATCAAGTTGTTGAGATAGGGTTTGACTAATGACCATACCTGTTATCTTAACAGTGACATTAGGGGATGAAGGATTAAGTAACATGAAGGGTTCACATAGTTCTGCTATTCACCTAAACTTAGGGTACGTCATGATATGTTGCTTGATGTTACTCATGACCAGTGAAAGCCTATTGGTAAAGTGTTATCAATGAGGGCAAAATTGGAATCATTCCAATTGAACCTTAAAATAGAAAGTTTCTATTTTTAAGAGACATAGAGATGTCTCTGTCCACTGCTAGGGTGGGGTGAATCCAATGAGTCACACACAAACAAAGAACATAAGTGAGTTTCTTGAATTAAAGAGAGTGGGGAATTTCCTAATTAATAATTAAACAAAAGCCTTATTATTAATGGTTAATAATTAAAGAGTTTAATTATAATGGGAAATAATATTAATAGAAACCCTAGAGGTTCTCTATAAATATAAGATGATGGGTCAGTGCTAGCACAAGAGTAACCACTCATCAAAAAGAGAAGAAGGCACAAAATAGAATGTGAGAACACTAAAGCCGGCCCCTAGCTTCCCTCCTACCCGTGAGCTCTCTCTCTCCCCTCTCCAAGCTTGTTTCTTACATTGTTTGATAAGTGCAAGGGTTCTTGAGGTCTTGTGTTCGTGTGGATACCATCGGATGCTTCATATGCTTTGAAACTCAAGGAAAACTACATCGAAAGGCATAATCAAGTAAGTATGTTTTAAGTTGTTAAATATATACTCTTGTTTAATATATACATGATTCCATGCTTGTTTGAATCCATCCTGGATTTCGATGAAGGATTCAAAATTTTAAAAGTTGTTTTCTCTGTCTTCCACTGTGAATCCTGATTTCATCGAGATCCTTTCATCAATATGGTTCAGTATCATCATCATCACCCTTTGATATTTTTGTAGTTACTGTATATGTAAATATGTGTGGTATCAGAGCACACAATATACATATATATTCAAAGGTGCTTCAGAGCACACAATATACATGCTAGCTGACAATCACCCACTCTATCTCCTTTATATATATATATATATACACCAATTATTTTATGTTCCATATCTCTCTTTATTGTTAGATACATTTTCTTCTTCAGGGGCTTTCAAAATCACATTAGGGACTTGTGTCTTTTTTTTTTAAGAAAATAACTTCTTCTGGAGTTTTAGAGGTAGTGGATTTTTGCATAACCTCATATTGAGTGTTCTTAGAGTGTGATTGTTCATTTCTCTTCTTCAGGGAAGCTGAGTTCTTTGGAACATATATGTCTGTCACGCTTCTAGCGTACCGCAGATTTATTTCTTATTATACTTCCAGGTTGTTCTTCAGGAACATAAATTCGTACCGGAGTATTTGCAGTTGGTATATTTGATTTTACCACTTTCACTGCATTAATTTTCCATCATAATTAATTCTTTGCTCAAAATTTCAAGAGCAACAAATTCAATTTTTTCTATATTTGATTCTGTCACAAAAATACATGTAACATAATAATATAATCAAAAAATAAATAATTGAAATCAAATTTTGTACCTTCAAAGAACATGAAATAGCTTCCTCAATTGGCTAGAATCTCTTGCTGATAACATGTTGTGAAATTAAAGCAAAACTCAAAGCACATAAATAAATGAACACCAAGATTTACGTGGTTCGGCAAATATTACCTACTCCACGGGGGGAGATTTTACTATTGAGAATAATTATACAAGAATACAATCTCTCAAATTTTTCTCTTTTCAAACATCTCCACTCTTTCATTCACTCCGTCTCTCTTCCATTCATCTCTTCTGCCGACTCTCATATCTCAATCTCAATCACTTAATATATATGCATATATGAGTGATTGTCGAGTGGGCATCGAGTGGTTACCTGTGAGTGAGCATCCGAGTGGCATCCATTATATATTATATATAAGAATATGTGGGATGAGTGTACATCCCATTGTCGGCTAATATATATCATAACAATTAGACAGTTTTGTATGGAACTATTTTGAGGGATGTGTGAGATTAATTAACCAAAAAAAAAAAAGAAAAAAAAAAAGGACACTGATGTGACCTGCAATTTAAAAAAAAAAAATTGCAAATTGAAAGTAACAAAGGATGCTTTAATTAATTAATGGGCAATTTTCATGAATAATCCTAAGTTTCCAAAATATTACAGTTAGGAACCCGATCCAAAACATATTACGGCTATACATCTATTACTGTTTTTTTGAATGAAATTATCCTTGAAATTGAAGTTTGACTAGGATCCACAATTTTATGTATAATCCTAAAAAATAAACAGATCCTCAATCCCCAATTTATCTAATAATCACCAATATTGTTAAGAATCTCCAATCCACTTTATGTCACGTCAACATTTAATGCTAGTCATTCAATGTCCCCCCGAATTTTTTGTACAAGATCCTTATTTTATGTATAATTCCCAAAGATAAATAGAATCCTCAATCCCCAGTTTATCTAATAATCACCAATATTGTTAAGAATCCTCAATCCACTTCATGTCACGTCAACATCATGCATGTCATTCATTCAGTTTGCGCTTTTCAAGAACATCAAATTAATCAAATATTGTCTACTCTATTGAATATTCTTAGTAATATTGGGGATTTGTGATTATTTGTAATTCTGGTGATCCTTTGTAATAACGGGGATTAGAGATTATACACAAAATTGGGGATTGTGTTGATTATTGGTGACTCTTCAATTTTTTTTAATTCATCCGTACAAAAATTTTGATCATTTCAATAGTCAAATTGCAAATACCCATACGAGTGGAGGGTATTTATGTCCTAAAAAAATATTTGCGTAATTAGTTTTGGATCGGGTTCGTAGCCGTAATATTTTGAAAACTTAGGATTATTCATGGAAATTGCCCTTAATTAATTATAAACCCTATTATGAAGATTAAACCTTATTTAATGTTTCAGATAGAGTTTCCTGTGCACTGTTTATCTAATAACAAGGGAGAGAAAAATGGCAGTCACAAACACAAGTGAAGTTGAAGCAGGAATTGAACTTGATCGCGATCGGAAAAGTGAATTAAAAGCTTTCGATGATTCAAAAGCTGGCGTAAAGGGACTATTGGATGCGGGGATATCGTCAAAGGTTCCAAGGATACTCATCCATCAGCAACTTAAGTTGGATGTGAAGTTAGATTCAGGCGAC
>JAESVK010001304.1:945620-961944 GCA_017140935.1 Hamamelis virginiana
CTTGTGTTATGGCTCCTCATCCTCCAAATCCAGAAGAATTACCAGCAATTTGCAGGTAGTCTGGACACTTTTGCATTTGTTTATTCATTTATGTATTTATTTTTTTGTCTTTTGCTAGGTAGGAGTCAATATATTATTGGTCCTGTACTGTATAATAATATCAGGAGTCAAAAGTTTTATTATTTATTACTTGTGTATGCACCGTATGCACGAAAAGCCGTCACAGACTATCATGTTGAAGCCTTTCCCCATTCTTACTTCTCACAGTTAATAGGTCACACCTCTCCTGGCTACTAGTGCATCCACTGATGAAGCCATTTTCTTAATATAATTAATTATATTAATTCTGTCACTACATGTACTTGATCAACTCGCAGGGATATAACAGTTGAGTATTCAAAGCAAGTAACAAGTTTGGGTTTTATACTATTTGAATTACTATCGGAAGCTCTTGGGCTCAATCCAGACCACTTGAAAGACATGGATTGTGCTGAGGGGCTTGTAATTGGCGGGAATTACTATCCAGCGTGCCCTGAACCAGAATTAACTTTGGGCATTAGCCATCATTCTGATATTGGTTTTCTCACTATACTTCTACAAGATCAAATAGGTGGCCTCCAAGTTCTTCATGAAAATAAATGGGTCAATGTTCCACCTGTGCCTGGGGCTCTAGTGATAAACGTGGGAGATCTTCTACAGGTAAGTTTGCATTAACATTATATATTTTAAATTGCATCAAAGAATTAAATAACTACACATTTAAACACTCTTAAGAGACTATCACTTGTCTTCCTGAGTGAAAGAGTCCTAGCAAGGCTTGATACCGATGCCACCCATATTGGTGCACCATGGGTGTTTTTACATACCAGTTGCTCTGTTTGAACCTACTTTTTATATATTCTTCAAATCCCAAAAATATTCAATCCTTGCACATATCCTTGGAATATGATGTATAATGTATATCTTAAATTTCAGATAGAATTAATAATATTGTATCCACATGCTGAGATGCTGATCCTTACAATTGCATGCATTTTTCTCTTATGTACGTGTCTGAAGGATTTTTGTTACTTTGAAAGCAACTCAATCAATTGCTTTAACTAGTTTTCATGTCTATATTGGTGCAGGTAATCACGAACGGTAAATTTAAAAGTGTGAATCATAGAGTTGTGGCAAAAAATGTAGGCCCAAGAATTGCAGTGGCAGGTTTTTTCAGAACACATTTTCAGGAAGTTAGTACACCGAGGCTATATGGGCCAATCAAGGAATTATTATCAGCAGAAAACCCCCCAATTTATAAGGAAACCACTCTAAAAGATTATGTCACATACTACTATGCAAAAGGATTTGACGGGACCCCTGCACTATCGCATTTGAAGTTAGCCAAGGAGTTCTGAGGTTAGCTTCAATGGCTTGCGCAACTGGTGATGCTTCATTCCTCTTGAGTCCTGACAAACCTTTGATTGTGGTTTTAAATGTATCAATAAATTTCCAACTGTGGGAGACGTGTCAATAATTTGGAAATCAACTGTGTGTCGATAATTTGGAAATCAACTGTCTCGTTTTGTTAGCCGACCCCATGTTGGAGGGAATATTAATGCTTAATTGAGTTTTGAGTTTGAAGAACTATATGTTCTCTTTGGTATTATTGAATCAATTAAAGCCCATTTAGATGATTCTACGAATTCTTTAGTTGGGTAAGTTGGGATTTTTGTGTGTTTGATTTGCATTTCTAGGTTCTTGTTTGTATATATGGCTGTTCTTGTTTGTTTGATTGTTGGTGGATAAGGATTTGAGTAGACAGTACACAAATCCTTTTTTTTTTCTTTTTGAAAAAAATGGGAAGATCTTGAAACTGTGTACTCAGATTGGAGGAGCTTTTTGCAGTCACCCAAAGAATGAAATTGGAAATAAAATTAAATTTTCAAATCTAAATTTCAATTTATTTTGACATTCAAACATTGAAATCATAATTCACTTAGAATTCCAATTCCAATTCCATTGGAATTAGAATTCCAGTTCTGTATTTTAGTCTCAATTCCGTTACAATCAGATCTAGGAAACAAAGACCTGTTCTGATTGCCCAATTGAAAGAATGTTGGAAGAAGCTAGCTGAAAGAAGGTCAAAGAAGTGGAAGGTCGAACACAAGCCTATTGTGGAATAAGAGATTTAGTGTTGGCTTCGTTCCTTGTGGAATCAAGGCTGTTTGCATTAGCTCTTTTAAAAATCACTTTTGATGAACTATTTTTTCATACATCTCTTTAAAATTATGTTGATGGCATGTCTTCACATGTCAAAATTTTCATACTAGAAGTAATTGCATTAAAAGTTTGGGCCCCCTAGCTTTTGCCGCAATCACTTCTAGTATAAAAATTTTGTCATTCATCTTATCATCTTTCAAGTTATCTAAAAGTGATTATCACCCCATCTCATAAGGGCTCGTTTGCATTAGCTTTTCTTAAAATCACTTTTGGATCTTAAAATTTCACTTGATTTAAATTTTGATACGTGAAAACATGGTTTGAACATAATTTTAAATAAATATATGAAGAAATAGTTTTCCGTGATTTTAGCAAAAGCTAATGCAAATGGATCCTATAAATCAAGTGGAGTTTTAAGTTCCAAAAGTTATTTTAAGAAAAGTTAATACAAATGCGTACAGGCCCTAAGCTTCATATACGTAATCACTTTATGCATCCAACTCCCTAAAACATGCTACCATGTTCTAGGTCTATTTCTTTTGGATTTCTTTCTACTATCTTATTAAATTCAATTACCAACCCTCCTCTCATAATTGTATCAGGCATAACCTCCTTACATCCAATATGTTTGAACTCTATTTAAGCATTGTTTGGATTAGCTTTAGCTAAAATAAACTATATATTGGAGAACTGTGTTTTTACACTTTTTTTTTTTAAATGACCTAATTATCTCTTCACATATTAAAATTTTCATACTAGAAAATGTTGTGACAAAAGTTAAGGGAATCGGCTTTGGCCGACCATCTTATGATCAGTTCCATTATCTAAAAGTGATTATCACATCGTAAAAGCAATTTTAATCAAAACTAAGTCTAAGGAACATACCTTCAGACTATTGGTAATTGGCCGAACTAGGGGTGGACATAAACTAAACTAAACCGACAAACAAATCAAATCAGACCGTTATGGATGGTTTGGTTGGTTTTTAATCCATTATCGGTCCGGTTCGGTTGGAGTCTTAAAATTTTACAATTCCTGATCTGGTTCACAGTTTGACATTTGATAAACTGCGGTTCACCGAAATCGACCGAAGGTATAAGATATTAAAAAAATATTTTTATTTTTATAAAATTTATACATAAGTAAGTTAAGTAACATGTCGAAAAAAATGTGAAAATGCCCATAAAATTAGGCTCCCCATTGCAGGATGTGAATAAAAATAGGCTCTAGCCCAAAAAAGTCTTTCAATGTCCATAAAATTAGGCCTAAAAAATGTGAAAATATAAAATTTGGCCCAACCGACCAAACCAGACCGCACCAAATCGCCCATGAAACGCTGGTTTCTGACCCTACCTTGGTTGGCCTCGGTTCCAAATTTCTCCAAATTGAGGTTCATGGTTTGGTTCATTTTTAGTGCTATAAACCGGCCGAACTGGACCGTGAGCACCCCTAGATTGAACCCATACCAAATTTACCTCTCAAGAGCAACTCCAAAAAGACTTGGCATAGTATAGAGTTCACCAAAACTGCCGAACCAGAGTACGCTTTTTCAAGCTCCAATAAACAAAGCAAATGTCACAATAGTTTTGAGTGCAATTCTCACTCATCAAAGTTGAAGAGTAAGAGAGCCGCTCCTCAAATAATATTAGGAGAGAAAGGGAGAAAGGTGATTTCATACAAAGTGTCAGAAACTTTTGAGGGTTGCTACTATGGATGACAATTTGCCTCGTCCCTGCAGGAATCCGTTTTGTTCAGGGGCGGTTTTATTTTTATTTTTTTTTGAAGTACAAAATGGAGATGGGATTAAAAAACTTTGTCTTGCCGGAGTACAGGACAGAAACAGATTTACTATGCCCGCAGAATATTAATGTAGACTTCGCATGAAGAATATGGATGTGGGTTTTATTGCCATGAGCAAGAAGGTGGGTTTTATGAATGTTGCGGAGGCTCTAGACTGGATAAGCTGGACTCTCTCTCTCTCTCTGATTTTGACACTTCCAATTATGCCACGAGACTAATTATGATGAATAATCAATGAGTCACGTACTTTGTCACATTGTTTTGCCAAAAGCCTTGAAGGCCCCTCATTTTCCATGTAAACAGTGTTAATATATGGATGAAATTGTTCGTATCCTTGAGCTCATAATACTGAAATATTGGAATTAGAAATGTCCTTTAAAAAATGAATTTGCAAATGAGTACACTTGGAATAATGAAATGTGGGGTTTGGAAATCATTTCTCAGGGGTCCTAAAATCCACTCCTGTTGACGTTAGATTTAAGCCAGAGCCCATAACAAAGCTGCACACTCAAAGAGTTGCCTTGCAATCCAGCCCATTTAATAAAAGTTCTTTGTGTTCAGCCCACTAATATGACCTAGGGTAGCTGATAAAGCCTGAGCGCAGCAGTGCACTTTCTTCGATCAGTCAGAGGAAGGTTTAGAATTAGGGAGGGGATTAGGGGTGTGCGCGGGTCGGGTGAGGGCGGGTGGAGGGTAAAACCGCCAACCAACCCGCCCTTGGCGGGTGGCTAATTCTCCTACCCGCCAACCAACCCGCCTACCTCAATAACCGGCGGATTGGTTAAATATATGGCGGGTTTCAACCGGCGGGTTGGGCGGATTGAGCGGGTGAAGCATTACTATTTTTTTTTATAAGTACCTAAAGTTCTAAAAATCTTTTTAACAAGCAAAAACACTTCAAATTCGTATATAACAATGCAACATTGTGTTATTTAGTAATTAAACTATAATCCAAACAATTCTTTCAATAGTAATAAACTAAAGTGCCAAAATAAATTGCCCTACAACAATAGAAGCTACTAACTAGATACATAATAATAAAGGTTTATTATTATTAAAAAATCCTACAAACTAATATATGATTTCACATTCAAAATTGAAAGAATATCAAATCAAATAAGTGCATATTCAAACTATCATAATAAACATCTCTAAAGAAATAAAAAACACTAACTTGCAAGCATATCCAATTAAGGGAAAATATAATGTGGTAAAGAAATTTATTTTATATAAATATATTATTTATTTATATATAATTATTTGGCGGGTGGCGGCGGGTTTAGGGTGGGTTGTCACCTCTATACCCGCCAACCGACCCAACCCGCCAAAAATTCATCAAATCCGCCCAATCCAACCCGCCTAACCATTGTAACCGCGGATTGCGGATGGGGTCGGGGTGGGTGGGGTCGGGTCTAGCGGGTTGAGCGGGTTTTTGCACACCCCTAGAGGGGATATTGCAGCTCCTATAAATGATATCTAGTTACTATATGTTATTTAAATCTCATTATTTCATCAATAAATCTAAAAAAAAATTAAAGTAAACTACCCTCAACCTCAGTTTAGCCCTAATCATATTAATCACTAAATCCTTTTTTATTTTTTTTTTCAAAAAAATGACCGTTGAATTATATATATACTATACTTATACATGTCATGTTTATCAAAAATTACCGTGATCCGACAGTTGGTTTCTCAGAAATGTCACTAAAAAAAACTGTGACAGTTTTCAGCAATTACAATTTTTCATAACCATATTTTAAACTTTTGACATTAGATCACCACGATTTTTGGCATTAATGACATCCATAAGTACGATATTTAATCCAATAGTTAGCTTTTTCAAAATATGAATTCTACAATTATTTATGGGCTTCATATTTACATAATTTATGTAAGCATATGCTAACTAGAGTTAGACTGATATATATGTTCAAAAATATTGTAGTAAAGTGGATTCAAATGCACAGTTGATTGAATTAGAGGATACATTAAACTTTAATCAGAGTGTGATTAAAATAAATCATATAGTATTTTATAATAAAATTTCAAACTCCCAATCCTTACATTGTTCTCAATTTTCATGTAATATTCCCTAAAAAAAAACAAAGAAAAGAGAGGGAATTCATCAATAGACTCATGCATGAGAGCACTCTCTTTATTTGTTTTCCCATAATTAATAATAAAAATTCGTTTTTAAATTCTACTCGCCCTTCACCCCTCAAAGCAAGTCGGCCGCGGCTGGCTGCTAGCTTCCTGAAAATACTCTCTAGAGGACTAAATGAGAGAGACCATTAAATCATGTGACATTTTATAATGAAATTTTATAATCAAAATTCAAAATCCATAAAGGATTCTCTATTTGACACTCAAGTGCGTTACTCAAAATTTGTACGTCTTTTAAAATAAGAGTGGGCTTGTGCATTAACATACCATATATGATTTGAAAAAAAAAAATCCTCCCATTATACGTTTCTCATATAATTTTTTTTTTTATATGTAGAAGCTTTTTGGGCTTATGAGCTACACTTACAATGGGAGGCAGCGCTTCCCTTTCCCTTAAAAGTTAAATCATTCCTATCTTAATGAATGCGAGATTCAAATTTAGGTCTGTGATATAACTATCAAGAAACTTTATCAATGGACTAGCTGATATCTTTCATGTATATATATATATAGATATAGATATATATATGATCCATTGGGGTCCCTTTTTACGGTCCACTCTTCATTAGGATAGTTGGGATAAGTATTTTGAAAAATTGACCGTTGGATTAGATACTTTTGTTACGTATGTCATGTCCGCCAAAAATCACAGTGATCCAACGGTTGGTTCATGAGAAAACTGACACTTTAAAGAACAAAAAAAAGTCAATTTTTTTCACAGTCAGTTTTTTAAGAAACCAACCGTTGGATCACTGTGATTTTTGGCAGTCATGACAAACGTAACAGGGGTATCTAATCCAACGGGTCGATTTTTCAAAATACTTCAAAATACCTATCTCAACTATCCCAATGAGGAGTGGACGGTAAAAAGAACCACCATGAATCATTTCTATATATATATTATAAATAAATAAATAACCCTTTCTAAATTCCACTCATCCTTCAATCCCCATGATGGCCTGATGATGAAAAAACCTCTAGAGGACCTTAACCAGTGTATCTCCATACAGGAAATAGCATGCACAGCAATTATTCGAGATTTGATAATGCTAATAAAAAGGAAGGTTGAATAGAATTGTTAATTTTAGCTTCCCTTTTCTTCATTCATGGCGTGTTTAACCAACTTGAAACAAGTATTTTGAGAAATTGACCATTGGATTAGATATATGTTCCACTTATACGTATCATGCATGCAAAAAATCACATTAATCCAACGGTCAGTTTTTTTAAAAGTATCCTGGAACATTTTTTCATAATTTTTCGTTACAACAATTTTATATCACCTGACACTTTAACCCGAAATTAAAAACTACCATGAAGTGTCGTGGTTTGAGTGGTGTATGAAGAGAAAAGCAATTTGATAGGAGAGACGTCATCATTCAAAACATGACACATCAGGGTGGTTTTTAATTTCGGGTTAAAGTGACTGGTGCTATAATATTTTTCTTTTTCGTTATGTTCTACAATTTTTTTCAAAACTGTGAAAAATCGACCATTGGATCAATATGATTTTTTATAAGTCAAATATCTAATCCAATGGTCGGTTTCTCCAAATACTTATCTCCGGATTGGACATACACGCGAGAGAGAAAGAATGAGTGGAGATCTTCTGTCTCGCTTGTATGTACCACTTTCGTGTCCCCTCTTAAATTTTCAAGGTGGACTTTTCTGAGAGGGGACAGGAAAATGATATATAAAAGTAAGACAAAAAATCTCCACTCAAAAATAATTGAAAGACTATAAGAAGGATGAATGGAATTTTTCTATAAAATATCATCACATGGGTCCTGACCAATTTCAAATGGCTTGGGATCTTGGAAAAAAACAAGGTTCATCATGTCTCTATCTTATCCTGATAAAAACAGAAAATAATATTAATCGCGATCCTGTCGATACCTACTCCCATTATTTTACAGTAGTAATCTTTACACATAGCCTTCATCTCCTTCATTACCACAAATAGGGGAGTATTTGAGTAATGAAGGAGATGAAGGCTAAGTAAACTGCTTATTTGAGTAACGAAAGAGATGAAACGATATGTACACCCTTCTACTAATGTATACATAGTGTGAAGGACTCTTTGAAATTTATACTTTCTTTAATGGGTAAATATAGAAAAAGAATTTGATGACACTTAACTCTTCTTATACAGTAGTTGTAGGCTCAAAGTTAGTAGAGTTCATAGTCTTCTCTGATCCAAAACAATGAAAAATCTGAGATTTAAAATTTTACTTTCTATTCCATTCTCACTCTTTTTTCTCACTCTTTTTTAGCAACCAAACGTGGGTATTTGTAGAAAGACTCCTGGGGTATATATTATATATTTTTTGCTAATATATATTAATTAAGACTGAGATTTATACAGCGATAATCAATGCAGAATTCAAATGAAAAAATATAATATATTTTTTGCTTTATCAAGAGGAGTTTTCGGGGTTAGCACAAAAATTTTGGTTAAGAAAGGTTCAATGTGTGATAAGCAGGGCCGGCCCTAAGGATTTGGATGCCCTAGGCGAGCTCCTAAAAAAAATGTCCCTACTGACTAAAAAAATTTTTTTTGCAAAATTTTAGTTATTGAACCTTAATTTTTTTTGCAAAAAATGCCCATCAAGTTCCTGTTAGTGTTGTAATTATCTTAAACAATGTGACTATTGAATGAATCTTCTTTTTCCCACATGAAGGTCGGACGCCAATCTATTTTGCGTGGTCCCTTAGCAAATGCAACAACTGATGCTGTGTAAGTTTGGGTTTGGTTGGATAATCTTCTGATTGAACTTTTCTTAATGCTGTATCTTTCTATCTAGCTAAATATTTTAATTTTAATCTATGGTAGGACACCAAGGCTCTATTGTGAACTGTAAGATTGCCCTATTGAACTACTTCACCCACCTATTGAACTAAGGATTAATGGATAATGGATTATGGGACTTAGGACTTGGGAGAGGGCTGCTGGATTGGGCTGTAGGGCTGGCTGGCTGGATTAGAATTTTTTTTTTTTTTTTTGGGTTGCAGTTGGGATTGAAGTTGGGCTGAATATATGCCCTTTTTTTTGGGCTGCAGGCTTGGACATTAAAGTTGGACTGAACATATGCCCTTTTTTTTGGGCTGCAGGCTTGGGCATTGAAGTTGGGCTGAATATATGCCCTTTTTTTGGGCTGCAGACTGTATTGAAGTGGGCTAAATATATGCCCATATTTTTTCTCATCTTTAGGTTGCCCAAGGTAGCCGCCTCTCCTGCCTCCCCTCAGGGCCGGCCCTGGTGATAAGGATGGTGTCTTCACAAAAAATATAGTGTATAAGGATATTCTACTTCCTTCAAACTAATGGTACCAAATCTAAGAAGGTATATTCCAATTTAACATTTTAATTATTAATATTTTCGTATTACATTATGTCTATTTAAAAATTCAAAACCTTGATTTTTTTTTTTTCAGGAATAGGTGAAGAAATAAAATGTCGTAATATTTGGGAGAAGAATGAAGATGACAAACATTTGCCCATGCAAATTTCACAATATACGAGGGTAAATATAACAATATTTCTAATTACATACATTATATGATTTACATACAATAAATTTATACTTATGTGTGTTTTGAATCTACAAGTTAAACAATTTTCTATATTCATTCCAGGTTGGATGTGTGCAGTAAAAGCTGATACGTACCAGCTAAAAAAAATTAGCGAAACATGAGTGGAAGAAGCTAATTACATAATAGTAAGTGTAAATTTCACTTATTTAACAGTTTTTGTATTTTTCACAATTTTCATTCAGTACAATAACAAATAACATATTACATCAATTTTTATTAGAAAAATTTTCCATTTGACAATTCAACGTTCTTTTAATCAAAACACACATGAGGTAACAATCTAAATTATAATTTTTTGCCATTGATTATGGTGATATCACATTTCAAAAAATTAACCAAAAAAAATAAATTATAGTTTTATAGGCACCGCAGAGTCAATAATGGGAAAAAATATCGTTCAATGTGCCTAACAATCATAAGATAATTCATTTTCAAAAATATAATATATTTTTTCTTTACAAATTAATTATTATTATTATTATTATTATTATTATTATTTTAACATTTATCAGTATAGATGTATTGACGGATAGTTTTAAGATTATAATGCATACACTTTTAAAAAATAAAAACTTAAATTTTTTTAATTTCAAACGGCATCGTGTTGCACGCGTGTGCTCGGTGACTAGCATGTATGTAGCTTTATCTCTCTCTCTCTCCCCGTGTCTCACGTGGTGGTTACTTCATCATTAGGCTCGCTCACTCTCTCTTAACTTATCTCTAGCTCTATGTCGGCGCTCTCTCCCAAGTCTCATCGATCTGTATCTCGAGTCTCATCTCTATCTCAAGTCTCATCGATCGATCTCTCTCTCTCTCTCTCTCTGGTAAGGGTATGCATTCTCTCCCAGTAATAATCTTTTTCTGTTAGCAATTTTTATAGAAACCTAATTATCGGACCAATATCTTGATGCATTTGTGGGGTAACATAATTACGGAGTACTTTAAAAACTCTATGTTTAAGAGCATGCATTTCCAATGGTGGATACATTTGTTGATCCAAACCCATTTTTTGGATCATGCAAAAACCTCCTTCAATTGTAGATGCATCTGCCGATCCAAAATACATACGGAGTATGATACAAAATTTGGTCCAAATTCAAATTTGGATCAAGTGCTGTCGGATGGATCCATTTTTCTCCGACACATACAAAAGTGCATGTTATGGCCTTCAACCCCAATCTTTCAGAAAGTTCCAATCTTGTTCTATGGCCTTTCCTCTTAAATGCGCTACCTATTACCGACTTTCTTCTTTTATATAATATATATTTCAAAGCTAAAAGAAAAGTAGTACATGGATTTGGTAGCTGACTGTAACCGCAAGATCGAACATATCTAGCTAGCTTCTTTGAAAATTAAGACTCTGTACACATGCATGTGAAAAAATGATAATTTCTTCTTCTCTTTTTCTATTTTTTTTTTTTTTTTTGGGGCCGGGGTGTTTGGATTTGGTGGGGGTGGTTTTGATCATAATCATTTTTTTAGTATTATGCTATAATATATATTTCAAAGCTAAAAGAAAAGTAGTGCGTGGATTTGGTAGCTGACTGTAACCGCAAGATCGAACATATCTAGCTAGCTTCTTTGAAAATTAAGACTTTGTTTTTTGTTTTGTCTTTTTATTGACCTATATGCTTCATGTATATATAATTTCCATTGCACAGATTATTGCACAGAAGGTAGAAAATGGAAGTCACAAACACAAGTGGTGGGATTCAGGTTGCAGGAATGGTACCAGATAATTATGATCGGGAAGCTGAACTAAAAGCTTTTGATGATTCAAAAGCTGGCGTAAAGGGACTGGTAGATGGTGGGATATCAAAGGTGCCAAGGATATTTGTCCGTCAGCACCTTAATCTTGATGCCACCGAGTCCCAGGAAAGTATTCCAACCATAGACCTCCAAGGCATCAATGAAGATGCTGTTCTGCGTCAAAAGATCATCGATGAACTTCGAAATGCTGGTGAAGAATGGGGTTTCTTTCAAGTCATCAATCATCGAATTCCAGTTAGTGTTTTGGATGAGATGATTAATGGGGTGCGTAGATTTCATGAACAAGATACTGAGGTGAAGAAGAAGTTTTATACACGTGATGCCTCAAGAAAGGTTACTTTTAGCAGTAATTTTGATCTTTTTGACTCACCAGTAGCCAATTGGAGGGATACATTGACTTGTGCCATGGCTCCTACTCCTCCGAATCCAGAAGAATTACCAGCAGCGTGCAGGTATGTATGTGATAATCAAGAGCCATATATATATATATATATATATATATATATATATATATATATATATATATATAGAAATAATTATATCAAAACATGCTGACTTTGTGAAAGTCAGCATAAAACTCATAGCTGATTGTGCGATATATATTTTGAAAAACTGACCGTTGAATTAGATACTATGTGCTCCGTATATGTATATCAAGCATGCCAAAAATCACAGTGATCCAACGGTCAGTTTATCAAATATATCAATGAAAAAAAAACTGTTACAATTTTCAGCAGTGAGAATTTTTCAGTCTTTTAGATCGGAACTATATATATATATTAGTGTGTGCTGCAGGAATCTATTGAATCAGGACAGTTTTTAATGAAATTAATCATATGGTCAATCTTTTGAATTTATTCTCATGATCAAATATTTTCCCTAAACTTTTTTTTTTTTTTTTAATCCTTGCTTTTGGTAAGTTTGAAAAAAAATTTCCTGATTTAATTTGCTTTAAACTACTCAATTAGTGGACTTAAGTCACCAATCATGACTATCTATAACGAATTGGGAAAACATGGACCGATCAAAAAGCAAAAACCCTTTGCTCATAAATTTTTTCTAAATATTTTGCTCAAATTTTTTTTCTAAATATTAAAATTTGTTATCTAGTATATATATATAAGTCCTTCTATTATAAGGTGCATCTTACGCAATTTTACGTAAGGTGACCTCAATAGGGCCAAATGAAGAGCATATTTTGAAAAACTGACCGTTGGATTACATGAATTGCTTATTAATTTCATTTTTTCCAAAAATCATAGTAATCCAATGGTTAGTTTCTGACAAATGTCACTGTGAAAAATTATGACATTTTTGTTCTTCAAAATATCACCATTTTTTCCTAACTAGTTTTTTTATAAACCAACCGTTGAATCATTGTGATTTTTGGTAAACATGATACTGATAAGCAGTTCATATGATCCAACAATCAGTTTTTCAAAATATGCTCTGCATTTGGCCCTATTGAGATCACTTTGCGTAAGGTGCACCTTATAATAGAAGGACTGTATATGTGTGCGTGTATATATATATATATATTTATAATTTCCGCTTGAATGATACAAATGGCATAGCAGTCTGCAGGTTGATCAAGATAAAAATATTTTGGGTCTAGATTCTTAAAATAATCAAAGTCAAAAGTTTTGCCTATTTTATATATTTTGGTTGCTATTTCATGACTGATTGCCTGTGCTTGCACAAAGGTCCTTCACATACCATCATGATTAATAGCTTTTTCATGATTAATTACATGACAAACCGTGTGGTTGATCCACTTATAGGGATATAGCGATCGAGTACGCGAAGCAATTGATGAGACTAGGGCATACACTACTTGAATTATTATCGGAAGCTCTTGGGCTCAATTCCAACCATTTGAAAGACATGGGTTGCGCTGATGGGCTTACCTTTCTTGGTCAATACTATCCAGCATGCCCTGAACCAAAATTAACTTTGGGTACTAGCGTTCATTCTGATAGTGGTTTTCTCACTCTTCTTCTACAAGACCAATTGGGAGGTCTCCAAGTTCTCCATAAAAATAAATGGGTCAATGTTCCTCCTATCCCTGGAGCTTTTGTTGTAAACATTGGAGATCTTCTACAGGCAAGTCTACATTCTATATTAATAATATTATATATTTGGCTATTTTGATTTATTCTGCATAATAAAATATAATCGCACAAGAACACGTATTAGATTGCTTTAATTAGCAATAGCTTTAGCATTCATGTTTGATGTTAATTTGTGTTTGTGCAGCTAATCTCAAATGATAAGTTTAAAAGCATTAAGCATCGAGTAGTGGTACAAAAAGTAAGTCCAAGAGTTGCAGTGGCAGGTTTCTTCAGAATACATTTTCAGAAAGGTACTACACCGCGAGTGTTTGGGCCAATCAAGGAATTGCTATCAATTGAAAATCCCCCAATTTATAGGGAAACCACTGTACAAGAATATCTCGCACACCGCTACTCTAAAGGGGCTGATGGGATTCCTTCACTGCCACATTTCAAGTTGTGAAGCATGACATGGAGTTTCAATGCAAGTTACCTTGAGAGGCTCCTCAATGTGGAGGGCTTTGGGATTACATTTTATTTTATATTTTTTATGCCCTAAGTTTCTTAACTTTGATCTCTACAAAGTATGATCATATAACTTTTATGAAGATATAATGAAATTCTTATTTGGTATTATATACGAATTATTGATCTTATAGATTGTAGTCAAGTTATTTTTTTCTTCTCTCTCTTGGTGGAATGTTCATCTAAAACAAACAATGAAACAAGTAACTTTTGAAAAGTTCCAACACAGAAAAATCTCTCACTGAATTAAGGAATGTTCATCCTCAAAAAGCTAGGATCTTAAATTCTAATTTGAATATAACTTCTAATTAGATGAAAATGTTAGTATAAATACTCTCATAATCGGCAAATCTTCATCAATTATGGAACATCGTCCATAATACTCAAATCAATACAATTATTTAAATCTAACCAGCCTCAAATTGACAACCCTGTACTACTCAAGGAAAAAACAAATGTAGGGATTTCAAATTAATCATGCCTATCCTTACTTTTAAATAGAACCATCCATATATTTTCATAAAATTAATGGGAATACAAGAAGAGATCGACATCACTTAAACTACCAAAAATGAATACCACCCATCAGAGCCGGCCTAGAAGACAAGCAAGCAATGCTATCGCTTTGGGCCCCTAAAATTTTGCTAAAAACTAGGGCCCCAATGACCCCTATTTTCTTGGCAAGCAAACAACTCAAAGTTAATTAAAAGCATGTTCACATTAGCTTTTCCTAAAATCACTTTTAGAGCTCAAAATTTCACTTGATCTAAGGGCTCATTTATGTTAGCTATTTTCTAAATCACTTTTGGAGAATTATCTCTTCGCATATCTCTTTATAATTATGTTCAAACTATGCCTTCACATAAGTTGGGATCCTTAACTTTAATTTGCTACAATAACTTTTGGTATTAAAATTTTACCAACTATCATATAACTACTTTAGTTGTTTAAAAATTATTATCATCACATCCCCTTAAATCGAGTGAAATTTTAGGTTCCAAAAGTGATTTTAAGAAAAACTTATGCAAACGGGACCGATTGTGAGAACTTGAGAGGTAATAGGATGGTTTACAAAATTTTCACACCCTAGAAGTGATTGTGATAAAAGTTGGGGCTCCTAACTTTTGTAAAATTTTCACACTTCTAGCATGGAAATTTTAATATGTAAAAATATGATTTGAACATAACTCTAAAGAGATTTGTGAAGATAGTTTTCCAAAGTGATTGATTTTATAAAAAATTAACCCAAATGAGCCCTAAACTTTCCATATCTTTTAGCTTTCAAACATCTAAAACTCAAGAAATCATACCAGAATTAAAAAATAAAGATATAAAATTCAAATTTATTTTCTTATCCACATTTTCTCAAACCATACAATCCAAAAGCAAGAAGATGAAAAAGAAGAAAGAAGAAAAAAAAAACAACTTTATTATTGTTGCATGTTCTTGTAGTATATATTTTGGTAATAAAGTATGCCACCAAATTTTGTATTAGTATTAGTAAATAAATAAATAAAATATGTACTTAATATTTATGAACAATTTTTTGATGCCATATCAAAATGTCAATATATAGTAGGGCCCATTTGAAAAGCTCGCTTAAGCCCCAAGATCTCAAATACCATTCATTTTCACCCTTAATCAAAGCCCGACTCTCTATTAATTACAAATCCACGATAGATTTCTTTCGCACGCAGCCTTAAGAGTTTTTTTTTTTTTTTTTGGTAATAAAAAGTTAGGGTCACAGTTCAGAGTGACCTCTCCCCAAGTTTATTAAGAACCATCACTTAGGGCGGAGGAATACCATGATAACAAAACCAACTCCAAAAATAACCAATAAAACAATATAAAAAAAAAAAAAAACAAACCTGCCCAATTAAAACCCTAAGAGTTAAGATGCAACCAAAAGAGACCGATTCATGGGGGTGGAAAAGCATATATTCCTTTTGGGTGAGATTTGTTGCATGCTCTGAGATTTGAAATGGCAAGTGGCAGCAGGATCCTTTTGCAATGAAAGTATTGATACATTTTGGAACCTTTAAGTTCCTCTTAATTATCAAAAAAATTTACACTCAAAATATTAATTTTTTTTTTATTTTCAAAAAATAAAAAATATAAAGTAAAATTTTATTCAAATGGGCCTGAAGTGTGGGCCCAAGGTCTTACCAAATTGTTCATTTCGTTTGCATTCATATTGGGCTCAAGCATGGAGTTTTAAAA
>JAESVK010001304.1:961954-1012020 GCA_017140935.1 Hamamelis virginiana
TGGGTGGACACCGGACAGGCAGGCATGAGAGATTGTGATTTATTCAACGGAGGGATGAAAAGCCATGACATGATAGTAATATTAGTATGTGAAAACCCAAGCAATTAATCATGAAACAGCAGCCAAACTAAAAATAGGCATAACTTTTGACTTGGATTATTTTAACAAATACGTGTAATATTTTGGTCTAGATCAAATCGTAGGTGTATTCATATCTTCTTGATAATCAAATTTTAATTTGTAGAAAACCTTTCATATCGAGCCAAGTATTTTTGCCTTTTATCCTTGGTTTCCTAATTTCTTCTTGACAGCCATGATTAGTGACTTTAAGCACACGTACTTGAGAAGTTTTAAGCAAATTCCCCATAACAAAAACAAGGGTTAAAAAGAAATTAAAACTAAAAGTTTAGGCCGGCCGGGAAGAGATTTGATTAATTTCATTAAGAAAAACTGTCCTGATTTTCAGTAGATTCCTGCATCACACACTAATAGGGGTCTTAATTATCAAATACCTGCAAACTGCTGGTAAGTCCTCTGGATTTGGAGGATTAGGAGCCATGGGACAATAAAAGCTATCCCTCCAATTGGCTGCGGGTGCTTGAAAAAGATCAAAATTGCTATTATAAATAACCTTTCTTGTGGCATCGCGTGTATAGAACTTTTTCCTCACCTCAGTTTCTTGTTCATGAAATCTTCGTACCCCATCAATCATCTCCTCCAAAACACTAACTGGAATTCCATGATTGACAACTTGAAAGAAACCCCATTCTTCACAAGCATGTCGAACTTTGTCGATGATTATTTTACGTAGAAAAGCATCGTTATTGATGCCTTGAAGGTCTATGATCGGAATAGTACTTCTTCCATGGGCCTTGTTGGCATCGTAGAGCTTATCTTGTTGATGGATGAATATCCTAGGAACCTTAGACACCCCAGCATCTACGAGTCCCTTTACACCAGCTTTTGAATCATCAAAAGCTTTTAGTTCAATTTTCCGATCATAGTCAGGTACAATTCCTTCCGGAATTTCACTTTTTTTTGTGACTAACATTTTCGACCTTCTGTAAAACAATCAGTGAAGCATAGGATAAGAAAACAAGACATAAGCAGAAGACTTGATTTTCAAAGAAGTCCCATTCTTGGGCTCTACTCAACTACCAAATCCACGACTTTTGGTTTAGCTTTGAAAAATGATTACGAATAGTCAACACCAACAGCTACTTCCACTTCTTAACCGCTAGCTGGGAAAATATCTAGCTCACTAGTCAAGTTGCAAGTTTACTCCTTTGTTACTTTTGCTTCACATTTTCGTTTTCCCTTTGCAAGTTCATCACTTCATCATCTATCAAATTCTCTGATGATTGTGTAACAACACCCACAATCACATTGTCTTTAGCTGGAAAGAAATTGATCGAACTACGTACTATTACAGTGTGGGATTAATGCCTTCAATTCGCAGATTTTTTTTGTTTTTTTTAAAGAAAATTTACATAGGGTACGTTTGGATCAGGTTATTGAAATTGGTTTTTGGATTTTCAATTGTAAATAAATGAAAATATTAACCCAAAATTCTAACTAGGTCAGAGAATCAAAATATGTACTGTCTGTAAGGCTTCCATTTTCTTTCCTCTGTGCAAGTTATCCACCTACCATTTTTTTATTATTATTATTATTATTATTATTATTGGAAAGATAAGAGGGTGGTAGGCATCAAAGAGAGAGCTAGAATTCCAACTAGGTTGGCACTCTAGACCTTCAAAATCATGTGCCATAGATCTCAAAATTTATTAGAAAAGAAAAGAAAGAAAGAATACAAACCTAAGATAAAAAAGAATAGAAGTCTGGTTAAGGTGAGTTATATTTGTCACATTCCAGCTCACAAAAAAATCAATCAATAAACCTATAGTTGGGTAATCCTGACATATCTCTATGAATGTAAGGAGATAAAAATCCAGGATCTGTAAGCCATCAAGAGAGAACATTGAGTAAAATAGTTTTATTAGTTATCGTATGAGCTACCATATTACCTTCACTAAACACATGAGAGACCCTTACATTCATTTTTTCCATTAAAAGAAAACAATTATTCCACTTCGCTAACAAATTCTAGGGAGGCAACAAAGTTTTCTTTAAAATTCCATTTACCAAAACTAGAGTCACTTTCAATCCGCAAATTATGCCAATTCTTTTTCCAAGCAAAAGAAACTGCCAAAATAAAACTTAAAATTTCAGCATAAAAAGCCGTTTGGATGCCAATACTGTTGCCAAAAATACCTTTGACAAAATCCTGTGAGATCTGAAAACACCTCCACAAGCAGCTGGTCCAGGACAACCCTTAGCAACCCCATCAGTATTAGCTTTAACCCAACCAAAAATAAGAGGAAACCAATAAACATGAATGAACTTAGGAGCTTTTCTAAGAGGCCCAGGAATCTTAAAAAGCTTGAGAATCTGCAAATCTATCACTGAGTTACTCGTGTGAAAAGAACTCATATTAGTACAGTGTTTCACCCAATGAAAAACCATGTCCTTAGCTTTAGACAAATGAATTTTCCTGCCTTCAAATTTTAAAGCATTCTTAACCTTTCAAATAATCCATAAAATAAAAAGTGTCGCTATCACCCAACAATATGTGAATTGAGAGCTAAAAGTATTAGAAAGTAACTTCTTTAAACAAAACTTAATGCTCTCATAGGGAGAAAACCTTTCATGAAAAATAGAATGAATCCAAGACCATAAAGCCCGAGCACAATCACAATGGAAAAATAAACGGATAGCCGATTCAATATGAGAAGGTTGAGCACATAAAGAACAACAAGAAACCATTTGAAACCCTCGAGCCTGTAAATTATCCTCTGTTGGCAGCTTATAATAAAATAATCTAACAAATAAAACTGACCGTCTTTTTGGAATAAATTTTCTCCAAACAATTTTTCCCCATATGACATAAGATTGTTTAGGCCTATAAAACTTATAGGGGTCTTTACAGCACAACTCACTTTACAACATTTTAAAGACCTGAACTTAAATTTTAAAACTGCTTCCCAGCAGATCTAGGGAGTGATATAGAAGAAACCTGCCACAACTTTTCTTGCTATATTCTTGCTACTTGGTCTTGATTTCGTGGAAATTTTCATGATGCCACTCACTGACTCAAAACAAATACTACATTCAGAATGTTCACTGCAGAGCACAGTTCTTTTCTTCGTTGTTGCCAGAGTTCTATTTGTTGTTTCCTCAACAATTTAAAGCATTTCATTGGACACGCGTGGGCAAGTGAAAACTTTGGAAGTAATCAAAACAAATCCGATGATAATATTTCCCATCTTCTTTCCCTATGTTCAAGTGAGCCAGGCTTTAAATGGTTATTTCAGGTAAATCTATACGAACCTAATAATGCGTGAGGAAAACTCCAAGCAAAGCTAAAATTTATTGATGCATAATGAGTGCCACAATCAAAAGTTGCACTTAAGAGACAAAACATCACCCACTCTTGAAGCCATTTATTTATTGATGCATCATAATACATTCAAAGGTCACTTAAGAGACTTAACCATTACCTACTCTGCAAGCCATTCATCTATCGATGCACAATGAGTGCCAAAATTAGAAGTTGGAATAAAGAGACAAATCACAAAACCAATCCTAAATCTCCATGGACAACTTTACAATTTAAAATGTGGCAGAGAAGAGGGTCCGTAGTGTCCTTTAGAGTTGTACTGTGTGAAATATTCTAGTATTGTGGTTTCTCTGTAAATTTGGGGGTTGTCTTCTGATAACAACTCCTTGATTGGTCCATAAAGTCTGGGCATATTCCCTTTATCAGGGATTGGTCTTAGAAAACATGCCACTGCAATTCTTGGGCCTATATTTTTCACCAATACTCTGTGATTCACACTTTTAAGCTTGTCGTTTGAGACGATCTGCACAAAAAGAAGACATGAAACTAACAAAACAATCTGAAGTACTCCATTTGTATACAAAAATCCTTTTGTCTTCTTTATAGACAAACAAATAGGTTTAATTCTTTCCTTAATTGGTGTACATGCAGTTGCAATTTCAATTTTAGATAATATGGTGTAGACTTGCCTGTAGAAGATCTCTGATGTTTACTATTACAGCTCCAGGCTTGGGGGGAATATTAACCCATTGATTCTCATGAAGAATCTGCAGGCCACCAATTTGGTCTTGTAAAAGTATAGTGAAGAAGTCACTATCCGTATGGTTGCCAGTGCCAAGAGTCAACTCTGGCTCGGGGCATGGAGGGTAGTAATGACCCAAAAGGAGAGACCCCTCAGTACAATCCATGTCTTTCAAGTGGTTGGGATTGAGCCCTAGACCCTCCGATAGTAATTCAAACAAAGTAAGCCCCAATCTCATCACTTGCTCCGTGTATTCAATCACTATGTCTCTGCAAGTTCATCAAGCACGTAACAAAAAAGCTTACTAATTTTATAAGTTCTGTTTTCAGTCAATTTGAATTTCATTCTTTAGAAAAGCTTTGATCATACTAGGATTAATTATGTACTCAGAGAAGCAAGTAGGTTAATACTAATTAATTTCTCAGTTGTATGGAATGTGGACCATATAGAAGTGCTTGAAAGGTCAAATTTGATCAGAAAATCTGCTTCTTGACATTAGGAAATTAACAAATGATTGTCTCAATAGAAATTTTGTAGAAGATTGAGCAAATGAGTTGATAATCCCAAAAGTTGAGCTTTCAAGGGTTGGTAACAGTTTCTAAAATGGCACTCCACCTTGATGGTATGTTTCTTAAGTCCCAAGCACGCTAGCCTAATGAGTTATATTTATATCTGCAAATATTAGCTATATACATGTGTTATGTGTGTATATATATACATATATTTGATGAATTTCATCATGGCTCAATGCATACCAGCCCAATCACTTACTGCCAGGAGGGCATAGATTGGTGTGGCACACGCTAACTTAGTCTTTACTACACACCTGCATACTGCAGGCAATGCTTCTGTGCTTGAAAGTTGAGGAGCCATAGCACAAGTAGTGGTATCTTGCTAGTAAGCAGCTGATGATTGATACAGATCATAATTGCTATGATACATCACCTGTGTTGCGAAATCACATCTATAGAACTCTTTTTTCACTTCAGCATCTTGTTCATGAAATCTGCGTATTCCTTCAATTATCTCATCCAAAATGCTTTGTGGAATTCCATGATTGACAATCTGAAAGAAACCCCACTTTTCACATGCATTTAGAACTTTGTCAATGATCTCAGCACATACAATTGCATCATTATTGACGCCTATGAGATCAATTATTGGAACACTGAATTCTGAGTCAGCTACCAACTTCTCATTGAGGCTATATTGAGGATGAACAAACATACATGGGATCTTATCCACCCCTGCACCGACAAGTCCTTGTACACCTACTTTTGACTCCTCAAAAGCTTTTATTTCACTTTTTCGGTCATAATCAGATTCCAATTCTGCCTGAGTTTGGGTTTTGTTTGTAGCTACCATTTTCTTTCTTTTGTGAGATTGTTAGTGGAAATGGAAACTGTTTTTTGAATGCTAATTTTTTACAGAAGAAGAGGAAGAACTGGTAGGGACTTAATAAGATTTCACGTGGAAGAAAAAAAAAACATACACTGCACACACACACAACCAATCTTCTCTTTAGTTGGGATGAAATCTGGCAGACTCTAACACTCTAAACAACCTATAAAGTTAGGACTTTATATAGAAATAAGGTGTGCAAATTGATGATGCTCAATATACTTCTTTTGATTAAAAAGAAAAATATGATGCTGAATATACTTCTTGTCTAGTACCTATTGAGGTTACTATCCCCAAGTCCAAAATGGAGAAATGCTATCATGTACATGTGTAATTTTAACCACACAATGACACAAGAAGCTAACAATCTAAGATGCTACTTTTGTCGATATACACAGTTAAAAATATGCAAAATCTTTTGAAGTTTAATGACTTGGTTCATATTTGACAGCAACTTATTTTGTCTCCAAGAATTATTTTTGTCTATTTATCATTGTAAATTTGGAGACAAACATAAGCTTCCGATATAAATCAACATCTATATATCAATCTGTAACATAGAAGCGAGACTTGATCTCCAATATTTCTACCATAAATTATGCTTTTTTTTCCTCCTCTTCTGCTCAGCTTCGACAGGGACTACCTGGGGCGGCACCAAAGTATGTAAAACTAAAGAAATAGACGGACATATGCTCCAGTGCAAATTAACATCTACCTATCTATCCATAACACATAAGCCATACTTTGTTTCCAATGTTAAAACCATAAAATGATGTTTTTTTCCTCTGCTTGATCAGATTTGACGGTGACTGCATAAATAGACAAACATAAGCTTCCACAGTGAATCAACATCTACCTATCCTTCTACAACACATAAGCAGGATTAGAGTCCAATTTGAAAACTCCAAGCATACAGTGGAGTTTTTGGCAGAGTATTGCTAGAAGTCAAAATAAGCTCAAAGGGCCAATGATCAAAAATTCAGAATGGTGCAGTAGGCCTCAATTCAGAAAGCTTATTAGTTCCTCCAGCACTAGGACATGTTATAACTAATGCACCATTAAAGGCAATGACCCCAAGAAAGGCTGTTTGAACATTGTTTGGTTTAGTTTTAGGGAAATTTTTTTTGTTATTTTCAGAGTCCGAAGTTGTTTAAAATTTTAAGGTTATAAAAGTAATTCTCAAAGTTTTGCTGTTTGTAACCTAGGGTAGGCAATTTATTTTGAGTATTGAATAATAAGAGTATTCTCTTTTCATTTTTCCTATTATTTTTTAGTATTCCTTGTTAAGAGGCCAACAAATTAGTGTATGCTAATTAATTTTTCTTATTGGGTAGCTGGAGTCATTAACTACACTCCTCTACTCCCCTGCATCAAGTATATAGCTGTAGCATTGGTATGATAAAGTCCAGAATTAATGAAAGTTGAGAATAGTAGAATAAATATATGAGAACTGAGCATTAAGTAAAGAAAGGCTCGAGAGGCTTGCCGTATCACACATTGCATTTATATTATAGTATAGATATAAATGACACTCCTTTCTGAGTTGCTAGTCAAGAATCCTAGCTATCACTGTTTGAGATGATAATCAAAACATTCATGCATAACCATCCACCAAACTAAATTGCTAACCCTTCATTAATTATCTCAATTGCCAACTTTAGAGTTTGAAACGCAGTGGGGCAGAAGTTCCATCAAGCCCTTCTGAATTGAAGTTGTTACATAGTCTCCCACTTTAGTTTCCCTGTTTCTGATAACAACTACTTGATGGGTTGATAAAGTTTCAAAGATGAAAGAAAAGATTTGCTAAAAGAGCATGCCACTGATCCTCTCGAGCCAACATGGTTTGCCATTATTCTTTCAAACTTGGTGTTTGATATATAAGCATAAACCATCTCTTCATGAGAAGACAGTTTTCAAGTAAAACCTGAATTCAGGCAGAGCTTTGCTTACAATTATGCCTATATATGAGCCTACAAATGATATTTTTGAGATATGAGACAATACTACAAAATAAGAACAATGAAAACTCAAATTTTACAGCTTAAATCCCCACTGCCAATTTTACAACTTCAATTTTTTTGGGGTGCAATTACTACTTTAATTATGGTAGTGTAGCTACCGCATCTAGCCTTGTATTTAGTGATACATAGACAGTCTTTCACACTGCTTACTCTGTATATTGGTGGGTTTTCTTCTATTAGAACTTCCTGCTAGAAGATGTGACCCAAAAAAAGATCCTGTCAGAATCTGTGAACTTCTAAACTTATCAGTCCATATGAGCTGCACCAAAAAGAAATATGAAAATTATCTAAACAATCTCAATTTCTTCCATGTTGGCATGTTGCATGCTACCAAAGATCCTTGATCAAATCGTGAAAACGGCCACAAATACGGTGAACAATCTAATCCCAAAATTATTCACCATGCTAACCCATAAGTATCTGAATTGCCAAGCTTAGATCCTGAAATTCTGTAAGGCAGAAGTCCCATCAAGCCCTTTCGACACGAAGCAGGCAATATAGTCTCTTATTGTGGTTTCCCTGTATTTTGGAGGATTCTCTTCTGATAACAACTCCTTGATGGGTCCATAAAGTTTTGAAGAATTTGGAAAATATGAGTTAAAAAAGGCAGCTACTGAAACTCTTGGGCCAACATGACTTGCCAGTACCCTGTGCTCAACGCTTTTAAACTTGTCATTTGATATAAGCTACATATAATAAATAGAAGTTAATGTAAGTAATTATATTAAAGGACCTAATGTACTTACGTTGTAAACAAACAAGTATGAAGGCTGAATTGATGGTGTTAATAAAGCAAAGACTTGCCTGCAGAAGATCTCCAATGTTGACTACAAGTGCTCCAGGCATAGGAGGAACATCAACCCACTCATTTTGATGAAGAACTTGGAGGCCTCCAATTTGGTCTTGTAGAAGCAGAGTGAGGAAGTCAGTATCAGCATGCTTGCTTGTTCCCATTGTCAGCTCTGGCTGTGGGCATGCTGGATAGTAATGGCATAGAACAGAGAGCCGCTCTGTGCAATCCATGTCTTTCAGGTGGTTTGGCTTCAGCCCCAGAGCCTCCGATAATAATTCAAACAATGAAATTCCCAATCTCATTACTTGCTTAGAGTATTCCATCAATATATATCTACAAAACATGTTAAATCACATTATGTAATGTGGAACATAATGGTAAGAATAAAAATTACTCTTCATCCACCCATTTTAAACCCCTTCATTTTCCATCTTTCCATGAGTCATAGGTCCAACGTTAATCATGTCTACGATGTTAGTTTGGCTTCAATCATGCGTGGACATGCTAAATGTAGGGTGGTTGAAATTAGAAAATATTTACTCCAATGTCAAAAATGTTCATGTAGTCTACACTCTAGAGGGCTGATTTTCCCTGGTTTTTGTTTTTCTTCTATCAGTGATTTTTTGATGTATTTTTTAAATGAAAATTTCCACATTTCAATTGAAAGGCTCTATAGGCTATAGCACCCAAATTAAAAAAATGACAAGATTGTAAGGCAATTAATCTAATAGCGCACTAAATGCGATGAAATTTCCGTTTTAATAGTACTTCAAATTAAATCCACGTTAAATTTTGTAAAATAAATAAATAAAAATTCTTCAAGGTATTTAAATAAAATTATCGATTTTCTTGTCATAAAAATTATTAAAAAAAAAAAACTACAAACTGTTAAAACACTAATAAAACTACAATTAGCAAGAGAAGAAAAATCGTACCAATACTAAGAATAATTGTCATTTCATTTTGCAAGCTTGTCTTTGTATCTCCAATTCCATGAAATACAATTACTAAAAAAAAAAAGATAAAATGGGTGAGGTTCTATTTTCAACTGTAAGTTGGTGATTGATTGTTTACGGAAGAAGTGACACGCCATGGATATTGTGGACCTTATACGAGATATTTGGAATTTATTAGCCAATTTTGACATGGTTACTATTCATCATGTAAATAGGGAAAGCTAATCGTTATTTGGCAGATGCTTTTGCAACTTTAGATCATATATATCCTTCTTATTAATCTTACTTAGATCGAGTTATCCAAGAAGATGGTAGGGGTGTTACGTTCCTTAGCATCAAATTAAACTATTTCTTTGTACAATTAATTATAATTTAATTTATACCAAAAAAATAATTGTTACATCATATATATACCTGCAAGAGTCGGGCAATTCTTGTGGAGTGGGAGGATGAGGAGCCATGAGGCAATTAAAGGTATCCCTCCAATTAGCCGCCGGTGCAGTGTACAGATCAAAGTTGCAGTTATACTTCACCCTTCTTGTGATATCACGTGTATACCAAAGTTTCTTTATCTCAGTATCTTGCTCATGAAACTTACGTGCCCCATCCTGCATCTCTTCCAAAACACTTGGAGGAATCCCATGATTGATCACTTGAAAGAAACCCCACGTCTCTGATGCATATCGGACTTCATCGATGATATCTTTACGCCGATTTGGATCTTTATCGATGCCTTGAAGGTCTATGATTGGAAAGCTGAATTGGGCACTTGATGCCTTGTGGAAGGTATCTGATGGATGAATGAATATACGAGGTATCTGGGTGATCCCAGCATCCACGAGTCCTTTAACACCAGCTTTTGTATCGTCGAAAGCTTTTAGTTCACTCGTTCGGTCGTACTCTGGAACTTGTCCTCTGCCGGTGACCACCATTTTTTTTTCTTCTGTGAGGTAATTGGAGATATTACAAGTTTTAATTTATTCAAATGTCTATTGACAGTAGTAGAAGAAAAAAAGAAGATAAGAATTGGAGTATCCAACAATTGGACTGCCACATGCCAACTTAAAAACACTAATAATAATGGTGGTGAATGGTGATGATAATTGGTAATCAATTATGGGACCAGTTGAGTAGTCGCAGCTGGAATAATGGTGTTTGATTAATTGCGGTCCAACGTCCTCTAGCTCAAGCATATCGGTGGGATCATATATGGTTCTAAGCTGAGCACTTTTGGTGATCCAAATTAAATATCATCAATATTGCATTATTACTTCCAAAGAAGCAAAAACCCCATCTTGGTTGGCTCAAATGTACCACTTCTAAACATGATGAGGTCACTTAGCAAGCCCTCCACAGTTCCCCTTGTGGAGCTAGTCCAATTGGTGGGAGGGGAGGAATTCAAGTAATTGGTCTCTGTTTTCCCAACCAATTCCCAAGTTCCAAATTACTAGGTGCCAAATAATTTAAGAGTCTATTTGTGTGTTAAATGACAGGGTTTATCGTAAACCCATCCCATCCCATCCCATGTGGCCAAACCCCCCCCCCCCAAAAAAAAAAAAAAAAGAAAAATAAAAATATATATATATATATATATATATATCTAATCCAACGGTCAGTTTTCCAAAATTACATCACATGCGGCTCTACTGTTAGATGCTTACTTTAGCTTAAAGTAAGGTGATGCTCATAAGAGAAAACCTCTATATATATATATATATATATATATATTAAAAATTAAAAATTAAGAAAACCATCTTAGCAACTAGCAAGGTACTCTTTCACAAACTTTTCCTCCATCATGCATATGTGCTGTGAGTGATCTGATTTCCATGACATTAAAATAAATGATGCCCGCAAGTCTCCAAAACTTCTACTAGATAGAGGGAAAGAAAAAAAAAGATATATAAACTAAATTAACAAGACAAATGTAGAAGATCCAAGGATTACGTATTACATTTTTTATGGTTCTACAGATGGCATTATCAAGAAGTACTGTCAAGTTAAAGAAAATGATTGTTTGTTTACAGGGACAGAGCAGGAATATTTATTGCACTTCATAAAAATTTAATGTGAAACTAGTCCTCGTGTTCTAAAACCCTGTAGAATTGAGGGAGTCCAAACCCAACCTATACCCTTGAGGTTGCGTACGTTGGAATTTTGAATGCGCATATATGTTTTAAACATGATCATATTTCATTCAAGCATCATATCACATAGACACATACTTGTTCACTTTAACATTTTAATGTGTCCTCAAATACGATCTATTAGCAATAACATACCATATTTTGTGATAATGACCAATTAATAAGACTTTTTTTTTTTTTTTCAACAACTAGCATATATATTTTATTAAAAAACCCTCACTTATGGCGGAGGAATACAGAGAAAACAAGCCAAGTGGCAGGGAGATTACAGAGTAAAAAATAAAATAAAAAAACCCAAATACAAACCAACCAAAACCGAAACAAATAAAACAAGGAGACGAAAAAACTAAACAAGCCTATAAGAAGACCACAAAAAAACCTAACAGGCCGAAAAAAGACATGTAAAAAAGCTAAACAAACCTAAGTAAAAACTAATGACAGAAATAAGGAAAGCCTAAATAATCCTGCCGCACAATACCTTTTAAAGACCAGGGAAGATCTTGATTACCATTATACGTGACAATCATACCCATTTCCTCTTCTCTAGCAAGAAAATCCGCCGCACTATTACCTTCCCGAAATTGATGAGCCACCACGAAATTTATCCCCTCAATTAATAAGACTTTATCAAGACAGATATGTGGACAATTAATTCCCAAGTTTAGAGCTTGAAGAGTATTAAGGCTGAAGTCCCATCAAGCCCTTTTGAAGTGTAGTGGTTAAGATAGTCTGCCACCATAATATCCCTGTACTTTGGATGATTCTCCTCTGATAACAACTCCTTGATGGGTCCATAAACCTTGGAAGGTGACAGAAAAGATTCTGTAAAAAAGCATGCCACTGATATTCTTGGGCCAACATGGTTTGCAGTTACCCTGTGCTCAACGCTTTTAAACTTGTCGTTTGATACAAGCTGCAAGAAAATCATAATGAATAAAATTTTAATGGATACAATTCATGCAGCGTTTTGCTTACATTTGTGCCCATATGCGAGCCTATAAATGATATTAATTTGTAACCACATTCGGATTTGTGATACTAATTGAAAACAAAATTATTATTTACTAATGATTATATTTTCTATCATATAATTAATATAATATATAAAATATGTTTCAACCTAAATTAAAGACTTGCCTGTAGAAGATCACCAGTGTTGACCACAAGGGCTCCAGGCAAGGGGGGAACATCAACCCACTGATTTTGATGAAGAACTTGGAGACCTCCAATTTGGTCTTGTACAAGTACTGTGAGGAAATCACTGTCAGCATGCTTGCTGGTCCCTAAGGTTAGTTCTGGCTGCGGGCATGCAGGATAGTAATGGCACAGAACTACAAGCGCCTCGGCACAATCCATGTCTTTTAGGTGGTTTGGCTTGAGCCCTAGAGCCTCCGATAATAACTCGAATAATGAATTTCCTAATTTCTTCACTTGCTGAGAGAATTCCATCAGTATGTCTCTACAAAATTTTTATATATATATATATATGTTAAGCACATTATGGGTTAAATTTTTCTTAATACTAGATTTAATGGTGTATTATTGACAAGAAAATTTTTGCGCTTCAATTGAAAGACTAAATAGTCCTCCCAAGTGTGGTGACAAAAGTGTGTAAGGCAATCGACAGAGTTCCCTCAATTTACCTGCACTAATTAAGCTCTAATCTGCATAAGAGATCTCCTAGCTAGATCAAAGTCAACATGATTATATATAGATCTTAACCATCTACCAGCAAATTTGATCAAAATCATCAACGAACCACCAACTATAAATGTACAAATTATGTGGAATATATCTCATTACAAACCTGCAAGCCTCAGGCAATTCTTGTGGACTAGGAGGATGAGGAGCCATGAAGCAGCTAAATGTATCCCTCCAATTAGCCGCCGGTGCAGTGTACAGATCAAAGTTACTGTTGTACTTCACCCTTCTTGTGATATCACGTGAATACCAAACTTTCTTTATCTCAGTATCTTGCTCATTGAAACTTACGTGCCCCATCCAACATCTCTTCTAAAACACTTGGAGGAATCCCATGATTGACCACCTGAAAGAAACCCCACATCTCCGATGAATTTCGGACTTCATCGATGATCTCCTTGCGTCGATTTGGATCCTTTTCAATGCCTTGAAGGTCTATGATTGGAAGGCTGATCGATTGAGCACTTGATGCCTTGTGGAGGGTATCTGGTGGATGAGTGAATATGCGAGGGATCTGGGTGACCCCAGCGTCGACTAGTCCTTTAACACCAGCTTTTGTATCATCAAAAGCTTTTAGTTCACTTGCTCGGTCGTAGTCAGGTTTGATTGAGCCTGAAACTTTGCCTCCGTTTGTGACCTCCATTTTCTATATTTGTTGTGAAGTAATATTTGGAGCTGTTTCAATTAATTTTGTTCAAAAATGTCTATTAAGATTAAGAGTAGAAGAAGAAAGCATGTGATGATGATCCAACATTAATTAATTAATATTGACCAGCCGACCATTTGCAAATTTTATAAATAATTATTATTATAATCGTTATGATGATGATAGAAAAATGATATTATCAATTATTTGAGGCCAGCTGAATAGTCTTATAGCTGTTGTCGGCAGTGGATAAATTTGAGCCATGTGATTATGGTTCTTAGTTAGCTGAGCATTTTAATAACCAAATCAAGGTCCTGTCACAACACTGGAACAGTCCCAATAATGGAGTTTGATCGAATTATTTTAGTCTTCTGGTTGAAAGCCCCCTATAAGCTTCACCATATCCATGGGCATGGGATTATGGTTCTTAGTTAGCCGTGCATTTTAAGAAAGAGAAGAACATCAAAACATTACAACTTTCATAGAAAATTAAACCCAAGCCCAAAAATTGGTGTGTTAAACCCTCGACCGGCCTCTTCGCTTGAGGTGGCTTGGGACGTCTTCTAAATGCAAGTTAAGCTCATGCATAAAGATTGGCTTCTCATACAATATGACAAACTTTAAATTATAGATGCTTCATTAGAGAATTTGGTCTAGGCTAAAATACATTGTGACTATCTTAATTTTTTTATGATCAAGTTGATCATCAGATTTATAACTGAGCTAATGCTCTCACATGTATTTGATCAAATTCGAGAACTTTCTACTGAATGTAAGTAGACGGACAAGCTATTAACATAAGCTTTCTATGTTAAATCTAGATAAAAACAGACATAAAAATTATTAGACAATATCATTTTTTTTCCATATTGCTTCCTATGAAACAACATTGATCAAGAATATTGAGAAAAACAATGCTCTATGTAATCAATTTAAGATTAATTAATTGAGATTGGCGTTTCACTTATTTGATTTAAATTTGGAATAACAGGAGAATTGAGGGAATTGTTCAGAAATTTTTGTTAGAAAATTCCATGATTTAAGGAATTCATAGGATTAATTGAAGTAATTCATAAGATCGATTTCATGATCCTCTGTTCCCATCAATCATATATTTTAACTTAAGTATGCAACAAATGGTCGAATTTCATTCACATAAACATTCACAAACATGGCACACAATCCAATCCCCAATCCACCAACCATATATGCTAACCCTTAATTATCTCAATTGCCAATTTTAGAGCTTGAAATGCTCTAGGGCAGAAGTCCCATCAAGCCCTGTCAACTCGAACTGGGCAACGTAGTCTCTCACTGTGGTTTCCCTATACTTTGGAGGATTCTCTTCTGATAATAACTCCTTGATGGGTCCATAAAGTTTGGAAGAGGGCTGAACAGATGTGCTAAAAAAGCATGCCACTGATACTCTTGGGCCAACATGGTTTGCCATTACTCTATGATCAACGCTCTTAAACTTGTCATTTGATATAAGCTGCAAGTAAATACCAACAGATTGATTTTATAATGTAAATAACATATTTGTTAGCAGAAATAGATTTTGAGATAATACTCCTCTGAAAACAAATTGATTCCTAATAGTTATATTCTCTACCACATTAGTTATTAAAGGGCCTGATGTAATTGTAAAACAACAAAAATGAAGGCTGGCTTGATGGTGCTAACAAAGCAAAAACTTACCTGTAGAAGATCTCCAACGTTGACCACAAGGGTTCCAGGTATTGGGGGAACATCAACCCACTGATTTTGATGAAGAACTTGGAGGCCTCCAATTTGGTCTTGTAGAAGCACTGTGAGGAAATCATTGTCAGTATGCTTGCTTGTGCCAATGGTTAGTTCTGGTTGAGGGCATGCCGGATAGTAATGGCAGATGACAGCAAGCCCCTCTGAGCAATCCATGTCTTTCAAGTGGTTCGGCTTCAGCCCTAGAGCCTCCGATAATAATTCAAGCAATGAATTTCCCATTCTCATTACTTGCTTGGAGTATTCCATCAGTATATCTCTACAATAACAAAGTATTTACTCACAGTTTAGAATTTTAAATAGTGTACTTAGCTTCTTCTTTTTTCTGCTTTTTTCCCCTGCAGTTTCTTCAGTCACAGAGTTTGTGATGTATTTTTGAAATGAAAACTTTCACATTTCAATTGAAAGGCCGGCTCAATAGCCCCAGATGCAATGACATTAGTGCTAAGCAATCTAGAGGCCAGGTTAATTTCTCATTTTACTCTAGAGGGTTTCCTTGTTTTGCCTGCTATTAGCTCACCCTTTCATTAGCACAGGCATGTCAGTTCACTTTCTCAAACACTACATGTGCGTCTCACAAAACTTAATTTTGCTCCAACATGTTAGCATTATGCTAAGTATATAGGACTAAGATTTCCAATTTTAGAACTCCTAGCAAGGCGCCCTCATTCCATAATTAGAAGCAAAAAATGTAAAGCTCAAAGTCGACATGATCATAATTTGATTATAAACTTTATCTAGAATGATTTATAATTGAGATGGTCTTCACCATAAGATCCAAAAATGCAGAGTCTAAATTTAACGTGCACCACATGTATAAATTATGGTCATCTCATACCATACCTGCATGCCTCAGGCAATTCTTCTTGCTTGGGAGGATGAGGAGCCATAAGGCAATAAAACGTATCCCTCCAATTGGCTACTGGTGCAGTATACAGATCAAAATTGCTGTTATATACCACCTTTCTAGTTATATCACGAGTATACAAAGCTTTCTTTACCTCAGTTTCTTGCTCATAAAATTTACGTACCCCATCAAGCATCTCCTCCAAAACACTTGGAGGAATCCCATGATTGACCACCAGAAAGAAACCCCACGTCTCCGATGAATCTCGGACTTTATCGATGATCTCCTTACGCCGAATTGGATCATTATCAAAGCCTTCTTCAACATCTATGATTGGAAAGATGAATCGGGCATCTGATGATTTGTCGTGGGAGTAATTGTCTGGTGGTTGAATGAACATGCGTGGGATGTCGGTGATCCCATCATCGACAAGTCCTTTAACGCCGGCTTTGGTATCGTCGAAAGCTTTTAGTTCAGTTGTTCGGTCGTAGTCAGGTTTGATAGTTGCCGGAACTTGTCCTCCGCCGGTGACCACCATTTGTTCTTCTGTGAGGTAAGCAGAGCTCTTTCAATTCTCTTTTTGGTAATGAGCTCTTTCAATTCTCAAGTTCTAATCAAATATCTTTTATGTGTGATAACTGATAAAATGGCTAGAGATCAAAATTTGGCGTCTTTTGTTGACTTTGAAGAAAGCCAACGCTTTGTGAGTTGTGACCCTATCCAACATTTGGCCACTTGCAAACTTTAAATTAATATTTAATAATGATGATGAAGATAATTGATTAATCTTTGGGACGAGTTGACTACTCTCCAGTCTTGTGGTCGGCTCGTCATTTTAGATTCTATTTTAAAAGAAAAATTACTCAAAAAGTTCAAAGTATAAGATTTTACACCATAAAGAAAGTCTCATATTTCTTCATATAGATAGAATTAGAGAGAGTAGTACTTTCTGTATTACAAATTGATCCAGAAACATATCCATCCACTGTTTATGTCTTTGTGACAATGATTAAAACATTCATAAATTCATGAAAATTTCTCCAAGACTACTAAATTGAACACCTATATGATCTGTCTTTCACTTCAGAATGGGATTCCTGACATGAATCATTATATGGATTTCAACCATAGTGAGAGAAAATAACAAAGATGACAGCCCATGTAGCAAAATCCTTCACAAATATCAAGTTCAGAGCTTGAAATGCAGTAGGGCAGAAGTACCATCGAGCCCTTTTGAAAAGTAGTGGGCAAAATAGTCTCTCATAGTGGTTTCTCTGTACTTTGGAGGATTCTCTTCTGACAACAACTCCTTGATGGGTCCACAGAGTTTTGAAGATTGCACATAATTAGAAGTGTTAAAAAAGCATGCCACTGATACTCTTGGACCAATACGGTTTGCAAGTACTCTGTGCTCAATGCTTTTAAACTTGTCGTTTGATACAAGCTGCAAGAGAATAATAATATATGAAGTTTGATGTAAATAATTGCTACAAATAAGCATAAAACTTTGAGATAGATTCACTGATAATAAAGATTAAAATTTCAAATAATAGAGTCAGAAAATTCAATTTGATTTCATTATAAATGGTGTTAGTGAAGCAAATTAAAGACTTGCCTGTAGAAGATCTCCAATATTGACAACAAGGGCTCCAGGCATGGGAAGAACATCAACCCACTGATTTTGATGAAGAACTTGGAGGCCTCCAAGTTGGTCCTGTAGAAGCACAGTGAGGAAACCATTGTCAGCGTGCTTGCCTGTTCCCAAGGTTAGTTCTGGCTGCGGACATGCCGGGTAGTAATGGCACAGAACGGCGAGTCCCTCTGCGTAATCCATGTCTTTCAAGTGGTTTGGCTTCAACCCAAGAGCCTCCGATAATAACTCGAACAATAAATTTCCCAGTCCCATTACTTGTTTAGAGTATTCCATTAGTATATCTCTACAAAATGTAAATGAACGGCGTGCATAAGAAAGTACCTACTCAATGTTCTAAAATATAATTTCTGTAATCTACAGTTTTTTTTTTCTTTGGAGGGGTGTTTAAAATTGCAATTTTCAGCAATATTCTCTTTAGTTGCCCATTTATCTGTATTTGTTCAAATGAAATCTTTTTCCTTAGAGTTTTTCCTTTGATTAGAATAAACATGTAAGTTTGGTTTGTCAGAATCTACATGTGCGTCATCTAACCAAGTTAATTGATGGAAATTGAGTTTGACAACTAAATAGAAGAGAACATGAAATTTAAAGAAATTATTTATAGCATACCTGCATGCCACGGGCAATTCTTCCGGATTGGGATGATGAGGAGCCATATGACTAAGAAAGGTATCCCTCCAATTAGCAGCCAGTGCAGCATACAAATCAAAATTGGAATTATACACTAACGTTTTGTAAGATCGCGTGTGTACCAAGTTTTCTTTACCTCGGTATCTTGCTCGTAAAACTTATGTACTCCATCCAACATGTCCTCCAAAACACTCGGAGCGATTCCATGATTGATCACCTGAAAGAAACCCCACGTCTCCGATGAATTTCGGACTTCATCGACAATCGCCCTCCATCGGATTGGATCTTTATCGATGCCTTCAAGGTCTATAATTGGAAAGCTGAATTGGGTGTTTGATGTGGTCTTGGCAGAGTCATCTAGTGGCTGAATGAACATACGAGGGATCTCAGTCACTCCGGCATCGACGAGTCCTTTAACACCGGCTTTGGTATCATCGAAGGCTTTTAGTTCACTTGCTCGGTCATAGACAGGTTCAATTGAGTTGTTGAACGGAACTTGGCCGCCGCTGCTGATCATGTACACCATTTTTTTTTTTTATTTGGTACGTGAGGTAAGTAGCTACAAGCTAGTTCTTAGTAAGAACTTCTTACAAGCTAGCTAGTATTATTGAGATATCCATCAAGAGTCGTATAGGAGTTGAGGACAGCATCATTTTTGTGATAAGAATGGACTAGAAATGAAAATTAAACCACCACCACAAAACAATTGGGTAGCTCTTGCTGATTTTGAAGAGGATTGGTTTCATCTGCCGTAATGAAACGCCAACTCTCTGTGGCACTACTAGACGTTGATGATGATGACAAGGATGACAAAGACTGATAAATCCTTTAGCACCTACCGCATCTTTGACATGATTTGAGGCCTCATTCCACTAGTGTGTGGGTGGTGGTGGTGGTGGTGGTGGTGGTGGTTGGGGCGGGCGGGGGGGGGGGGGGGGGGAGGGGGAGATCCCCCTTCTCACCCCCCCCCGCGGGAGAGAGAGATTTTGCTCCCAGAACGGCACCTTCCGCATCTTTCCCATAAATACGCACCGTTTTGTGTCTCTCTAAGATTAACCAAGGCCCCGTTTGGATCGGGGGAATCAAATAGGTCGGAATGGAATCGGATTCCATTCCCAAGCTGGAATGGAATGGAATCAGAAATTTATTCCATATGAAACGTTTGGATATTGACTGGAATTAGGGGTCGGAATGACTGTCTATTCCATTTCATGTGTTTGGAATCACAATACCACCGATCAGTCGGTAATGTGATTCCACCTTCTAAGCGGAATCAATCCTCATTTTATTCCGGCGCATTCCGGTGTCTCATTCCATTCCGATCGAAGCCTTGCATCCAAACACACGGTTTCCACCCCATTCCCATTCCAACCTCCGGATTCCAGCAATCCAAACGGGGCCCAAGTGCATCCTTTCCGTTTCTACTTTCTTCACCAAAAGAACCAAAACAATCCCTTTTTCATCCCTCATTTAATCATTTAAAACAGAATTAAAAGTAATGGTCATAAACAAGATCATGCAAAATATTTTGTATAAATACTACCATCACAGAAATATAAGTCGCCAAATACTCTACTGTTTAAATTTCTCATCTAAAATACATCCACAAATAAGGTATAGAAACAAGTTTAACATTTTTTTTTATATATATTTTAAGCTCTTCCATGTACAGCACACTTGAGCCACAACACACACACACACACAGAGCAACCACATATGCATCCACTGTTTTGAGACAATAATAAAAACATTCACAAATATGGGGCACAATCTAATCCCAAAACCATCCACGTACTGTGAAAACCATAATTAATTATCTCAATTGGGCAACTTTAGAGCTTGAGACACTGTACGGCAGAAGTTCCATCTGGGCCTTTTGAACTGTAATGGGCATTATAGGCTCTCACCATGGTTTCCCTGTACTTTGGAGGATTCTCCTCTGATAGCAACTCCTTGATGGGTCCATAAATTTTTGAAGAATTATTGTAGGGGCTAAAAAAGCATGCCACTGATACTCTTGGGCTAACATGGTTTGCCAGAACTCTGTGCTCAACACTTTTAAACTTGTCATTTGATATAAGCTGCAAGAAAATAATAATAATTAATAATTTAAATTAATGTTGCAACCGTCTCTACCAGAGAAGACATTAATTCATCAATTTAGACCTGAATTCATGCAGGGTTTTATTTACATTTGTGCCTAGCTATATAAGCCTACAAAGGATATTTGTTAGCATATATGGATTTGAGACAATGTACTCCTCCAAAATGAAAATTGACTTTAATTTACTAATAATTATATCCTGTACCACATAATAAATTATGTTTCAACCTCATTATTATAGCAATTAAAGGCACAAATGAAGAAAAGAATTGCCTGTAATAGATCTCCAATGTTGACCACAAGGGCTCTAGGCATGGGGGGAACATCAACCCACTGATTTTGATGAAGAACTTGGAGACCTCCAATTTGGTCTTGTAGAAGCACTGTGAGGAAGCCAGTGTCAGCATGCTTGCTTGTACCCAAGGTTAGTTCTGGCTGCGGGCACGCTGGATAATAATGGCAGACCATAGTAAGCTCCTCCACACAATCCATGTCTTTTAGGTGGAGTGGCTTGAGCCCCAGAGCCTCCGATAACAACTCGAACAATGAACTTCCCAATCTCATTACTTGCTTAGAGTATTCCATCATTATATCCCTACAAAATATGTTGAGCACATAAGGTATGATGATATATAATAGTAAGAAGTATTTACCCAATGTTCTAAAATTTCATATATATGCTCTAAGGGTTGGATAATATTATCTAGATCTCAAGTCTCAACCATCAGCCATATACAATTTGATCATAACATACCTACAGGGCTCAGGCAAATCTTCCAAATTGGGAGGATGAGGAGCCATAACGCCAAAAAGGGTATCCCTCCAATTAGATGGAGGTGCAGCATAGAGAGTATAATTGCTGAAAAAGCCCACCTTTCTTGTCATATCACGTGTGTACCAAGCTTTCTTTACCTCAGTTTCTTGCTCATGAAACTTGCGTACCCCATCCAGCATCTCCTCCAAAACACTTGGAGGGATCCCATGATTCACCACTTGAAAGAAACTCCACGTCTCCGATGAATTTCGGACTTCATCGATGATCTCCTTACGCCGATTTGGATCTTTATCGATGCCTTGAAGGTCTATGACTGGAAAGCTGAATTGGGCATTTGAGGCCTTATCCTTGGAATCATCCGGTGGTTGAATGAACATGCGAGGGATTTCAGTGACCCCAGCATCCACCAGTCCTTTAACACCGGCTTTCGTATCATCGAATGCTTTTAGTTCGCTTCTTCGGTCGTAGTCGGGGTTGATTCTGTCCCCAACTTCGCCTTCACTGGTGACCACCATTTTTTTTTTCCCCCTTCAATTCTGTGAGGTAAATTGTCATACAAGTTACAAGTTCTCTTCCGCAACTTCTTTCCACCAATTTGTAATGCGTGTAAAGCCTTTAGGTTTGGTCAGCCGCCCATGTGACATTACATTTACATGTTTTTTTAACTTTCTTCGTCTATATATATATATATATATATATATATATATACATACATACATACATACAGGGATAAGTTCCCCTTACACTCTATTTTGACACTTATATTTATACCTCATTTTTAAAACACTATCTATGATAGATATTTTGAAGAACCGACCGTTGGATTCAATACTTTTCTTATGCATATCATGTATACAAAAAATCATAGTGATCCTACGGTTAGATCTTAAGAAATGTTACTATAAAAAATTGTTATGTTTTTAATTCATAAAAAAATTTATAGTTCTTCAAAATGATATTTTTCAAAAACTAACCGTTGGATCACTCCGACTTTTTTCATACATGACAAACATAAGATAAGTATATAATCTAATGGTCGGTTTCTCAAAATTTTCGATTTACAATGATATTTGAAAACGAGGTGTCAAAATAGGGTGTGAGGGGAACCTGTCCCATATATATGTGTATATATATACAGGCATGATAATATAAGGTCGGCCTTACGCAAAGTTGCATAAGGTCGGCTCCATATGGCTAATTTTATATCACATTTCATAAAACTGACCATTAGATTAGATGCCCCACCTCTGTATGTCATGCCTGCAAAAAATCACAGTGATCTGACGGTTGGTTTTTGAAATAACTGTCGTTAAAAAAATGGTTATATTTTGAAGAACAAATATGTTACATATTTTCACAATGATATATTTCAAAAACCAACCGTCAGATCACTGTGATTTTTTGCAGGCATGACATACAGAGGTGGGGCATCTGATCCAACGGTCAGTTTTATGAACTGTGGTCTAAAATTAGCCATATGGAGCCGACCTTACGCAACTTTACTTAAGGCCGGTCTTATATTATCATGTCTATATATATATATGCCTATCTAATTATCTATCCTCCGTGCGAAAGGGGAAGGTCTTGACTTCTATCTAATCCCCTTATCCCGGCCCCTTGTAATAGGTGAAGTGGTATTGAACCCACAAGGCCAGCTCAGATGGCCAAGGGTTGGTTTACCAACTTAAAAGTCACGGGTTCGAGTCTTAGGACCAGCCTTCCGGACGCTTAAGTTCTTTAAGATTGGTAGAACATGTCTCCAGTGATGGGTAACCAATTCCTGAATCTGGGTGTGGACATGAATCTCCACCACTGTGCAAGCCCGCGTCTTAACTGATGTGTGTTTTCAAGGGCCGGTACACACATCTGTGGTTTGCCTCTAGTTCTACTACGATCAAATCCTCGAGCTAACCGTAACAGCCTCGATGGACAGAGGACAGATTGAGGGATTCATCCTCGTTTCCCAAAAAAAAGAAGTGGTATTGTGTTATTATTGTGAATATACTTCTTGTGTTCAAAGAGAGAGAATAAAAATTAATCACATGTAATTCTAGAAATAAAAATGCTATACAAACAGAAACTTTAAAGAGTAAAGACACATAATCCTTCATCTTGAAAAATTATAAGTACAAGTATTCATAAAAAAAATAAAAATATATGAGTCCTAGCTAGCTAAAGCATTTGTTATTTCAAAAATTCTCTAAAGAGCAAGTATTATCGAGATTTTTACATTTTTTTTTTCATTGGTTCCCGTAATTTATGTATTATTGAGATTTTTACATGTTTTTTTCTTTGGTTCCTGTAATTTATAAGGGAAACGAAAATTAAATTCGAGGAATTTCAGTTTTCATTCATTATAAAGGATAAGGAAATCGAAAAAGAATAAATTTATAAAAAAAATTCAAACTAGGAATTCTCATGTGTACACGAGATTAGGAATCCTCATGTGTGAAGATTTGATCCATTTTGACATGCAATACCCTTTCTTACACTTCAAAGCAAAGGACTCAATATTACAAGTTCGTGGTAACCACATGATCAGCAGGTAAAAGTAGATAGATTTAGCCGGTAAGTTTAACATTTTATATTATCAAATGGGTTTGCAGATTTTTCTCATTTCCCTGGGTACTCTCTAGGCTGACTTGAAATCAGCGACACGTCAGTCAAAATAAACCTTGTTCTCACACCAAACTGACCAAAACAAAACCAAACCAACCAAAACAAAACCCATATGAGGAAAAGCACAAGAAAACTTACTTTTAAAGGATCATTTATCTTTGCTGACTTTCTTTTTAATATTCATAAATAGGCTCAGTAAGAAACAAAATCACAACACCCTCAAAGGAAGAAGTAACTCTTGCCTTTTTTTAAAAAAAAAATTCTAATGTTTAAAAAGGAAAAGCCTGATATAACAAACATACAAAACTAGGTCCTGAACAATATCTGGGCAGAGGCAGATACTGATCAAGAAACCGAACAGTCGCATAACAGGATGGCCTTTCTCAAGCTGCTTTTGTTTTGGGAGCCTTCTTCTTGAGTTGTCTCCTTGGAATTGAGTTCTTCATGCCTATGAAAAAGAGCAATGCCCCAAATAGCGCTAAACTCTGCACAGGAGAAACATGATAATGATTTATTACAATTAACTCATTTCTGGCTTATATGTATAAACACCAAATCAGGATGACATGAAACTGAATGAGTTCTGAATAGCATACAGAAACTTAAATAGCCCGTACCTGTGTAAAATTGATGAAAAGTTGAGCAAATTCTTTCGTTTCAACATCAAAGTTGTAGAAGTCGTACAATATCGGAGTAGCAATTGCCTGATGCAGAAGCTGCACAAGAAAAATGATGAAATACTCATTTTGATGATGAAATACTCATTTTGATTGATTTGGTCAGTCTATAGATTCAAAATAAAGATACGTATATTAAAGATACAGACCAGCAGATAAGCTCCAAGCGAGCTGCCAAAGATAAAAAGAAGGCCTCCAGCACCCTTCAGGGCAATAGCAGCAGCAACTAAGTGTTTCATCTGTAAGAACAACTCTGTGTTACATAATGTTATTTGCACACAAATTAAAGAGAAAACAAAAAACAAAAAAAGGGGAACATTTCTTACTTCGATTTCTGGCACTACCACCCCAACATTAGTTGACACATGCGTTGAGAAAACATCGAACTTCGGTCTCACAGACTTTGCTGCTGGTCCCCCATCAACACCAAATTCATTGAACCTATAACCAGGAACCGATCATGCATATTTAAAAACAATCATGAAAACAAATTGATTACTTCAATATTAAAAGTAGACCATGACCCCATTTAATAAGGGATTAAGCACAGACAAAGCTTGCCCATCAACACGTGACAGATCAATAACTTATGATCTTTGTTAAGGTTTTTTAACAAAAAGTTCAACATATGGATAAATAAATGGACTCATCACACCAAAGGAATTAATATACCTAAATCCATGTCAGTACCACAACCTGCTTGAAAAACACTGCGTGCAACCTCAGATTAGGGATTCCTTCCCATTTAAACACCACTAGACTTCTACACTAAATCCTTAGGTTGAAGAATCCACAACATAAATCTAGACTACCTGGCCCAGTCAATTCGTGGTGGTACTACTAGTATGACACAGGACGGATCTCAAAATGTATTCAATTATTGTGATTTAGTGATTAAGATAACATGTGAATGTTTAGTTAATTAGAACCGAATATGAGTTTTTAATAATAACTACATGCAATCGGGAAAAAAAAAAAAGACAATAAATGCTACGTTAAATCAAAATTAGTGATATTTTTGGAGCAAAAATTTTGTAGACGACATCATTAATATTCAAAAACTCCAAGCAGAAACCAGACCCATAATTGAAATATCTTCATCTATGATCAATAGCCACAGAATGTTCACAACATGGCAATTGGCAAGCACCTAGAAACGAAATCTTCTCCAATGAGCAGATAACAATGCCATCAAGGATGGTTAATACAGTCAACATGTACGGCCAATTAAAGCATCCTTGTTACCAGGAGGGACAAGAGAACCAATAAAACTATATTTGCATCCAAATAGAAACAGCAAGAAAGGAATTCAAATCAAGACACAAATTACTAAAGTAACCGAGGGCATGTTTGGGCATCCCATGGAAGTTGACTTGCCCGTGTCAATAGACTCAATACACGATTGTTTAACAAATCCATTACGTTAAATAATGCCATTACCAAAAATGACAGCCATCCATAGAAATGATACTAAAATATTGAAATGAAGGCATTTCATTAAATCCTTAAACGATACTAAGATATTGAAATGAAGGCATTTCATTAAATCCTAAAACTCATTACATAGCATCAGGTGTAGTGCTAACTCGAAGTTTCTTCAATCCTCCATTATAAATGAAAGATTTGTACCTTCAAATGTGATGTAGAGTACAATGAATCCATTCAATGTTCATGGGACATCCAAACATTCCCCATTGGGTAGTGGAGAAGAGATGGGAAACATTTTAGTTTCCCTTGGGTTTCAATGTTTGGTTCGATACGAGAAAAGAAAAACAGCGGAAATTTTTTCACCTCAATGGAGGTCGAATCTAGCAACCAAATTTTCCTCAGGACCCAACCAAATTTTCACCTCAATGGAGGTCAAATCTAGCTGGCGGGAAAATTCAGAACACTGACTAGGTACAATATTTTCCGCACAAGTTTCAAGTGCTTTACAAAAATGTCTGGTTTTTCCCCTGTTTACGCCGAAAAAAAATTTCAAAGAAAAATCTTCCCGAGAAAAACATAAATAAAGTATTTAGAGATAATTCATTCAAAATTAATATTAAGATAAATGGAGCTTCAAGAAAAAAAATCCCAAAAAAAAAAAAAAAGGAAAAGAAATATCAATAACTATTTTCCGTTGAAACAAGCGGAGCCACCATAAATTTTCTCTCCACTTTCTCTACATTAACGAGCAAAGGAAAATGACCAATTTGTTGTCTCTTTTTCACTATTCATTTCTCTCTCCTAATCTCCCTTCCTTTCATCTTTCTAGCAACGAACAACACTATCATTTCAAATCCAGCGAAAACAGGAACACTTTAAGCAAATTGCACTGTAAATAAACCAGAAGTGTAGTAAAGTGCTGGGCTCCATGTTCAGAACAGAACCTTAAAAGTAAAATCAAAACAGAACCTTAAACTCATCAGATCCCAAACTACAAGCAAAAAAAAATGAAAATCTGCAGTAGACTGAGTAAAAATCCTAACTTCTCCACCAAGAAAAACTTGTATAGCCATGCACACATATATAAGCTTAGTTCGAGCACATCAGATCTGATGAAAGCAGAGACAGAGAGAGAGCTTACTCTTGCCATGCAGAGAGTAAGAACACGGAGGCGAAGAGCACTCTCCCAGCGAACGATATGCATGCCATTGTTGCAACTTGCAAGGACGGGCCCAATCACAGAATCGAAGCTTGGGGCCGGCAGAATCAGTAGGTAGGTATCTAAAGTGTACAGATCAAGACAGAATAGAGAAAAAGAAGGGAAGGCGAGAGAGAGAGACTGTTTTAGAGAGGGAGAAGGGTGCCACCGATTAAGTAGAGGGGTGAGAATATTGTATACCGCTCTAATGCTTGAAAATAAAGGGGCCGCCTAAAAAGTCATACGGTGATAGACGTACTAGCAGACGTATAGAAATGAAAGTTTACTCGCTCTACTTTAAAGACGCTGTGATCTGGTGAGGCTTTGATGATACCGACAAGCTTACACGTCTAATACACCAATAATGTCGGCCTAGTCCTGATGCTAAAGTTGAGACGTGTCGACGTGGGGCAGCGAGTTTTGAATTTTCGTACGTTAATGAGTACCACAGTGTACTTTTGGTCGCAGTCTCCGGATGTGTCCTCGTAACCTTCCGCGTTTTACACTAGTTCCCCATTATTGATTTTTTATTTTTTTTTATTTTTTTTTATTTTTTGATATTTTTGCTTACAAATTTTATTTTTAATTTCATTATTGTAAGATAAAGAAAACACCAAAATCATTCTTTTTCATGAACATGTTTGAAAATTTTGAAAAATCAAACTAGACTGCGATCATTACTTTTATTATTCTTTTATTTTGTACAAATTAGTTTATGGATCGTATTATGTATTATTTTTATGTATAAACTTGTTAAAATGGTACCAACTAAACAATAATAAAATAAAATTCAACAAAACTCGTATTTTTTTGCTTTTATCCTAGAAGATTTATAAATAAGTATTAATGAATTTCTATATGTCAAAACCCAAAATAAATTTCCAAAAAATTGCTATACATGACAACTAATAGGTTATTAACGGTCATATTTATTTTATGTCAAACAAATTTTAATGTTTATCAAACAACCCCAAGACATAAGTTTATTTTCCAAATTGCAGCTACAATACTGCAATATATAGGCCCGTATTTTGTGAGATTATTATTTGCACCAATGGTATATGATAATGTCGAAAATAGGTAAGAGGTCGGTTTCTCTGAGTCGGAGACCTAGCTAGATTAAGCTCCAATGAATGAACACCGGCGTGGTGTTCTTCCTACAAAGCTCTAATAAGTAAGTTCTCAGAGTAAATGCAAAGAGAGATTGTAATAATGGGGTGTTTATTACTTACCTGTTGAATGAAGTGATAAAGTCTTTTATAGGGTGGTCGTGGATATGGCCACTTGAGTGCAATCCTCTCGTTCAATGGTTCACTGTGGGTTGATTGGACAGTCATTTAAGGATCATTAATTGGTCAATTAATCATCTTTAATACTTGTCATTTATATCAACTTTACTTTTCTCATATCAGTTATCAGAGTTATCATCCAATGATTATTTTATAAATACAGTCCTGTCAGAACCGTCTTTATGAAGCGGTTTGAACTGATCGGGTAACCTCTACTGGTCGGGTGGTATTCCACAGACCGATTGTATATAGTAGATCTGGTATGAAGATAGATGATCGGGTGATCGCCGATTGGGCCTCCACATGACACGTGTTGGCATCTAGTAATCATGTCATGTTCTATCATGCTTGGGTCAGTTGTTAGGGCCGTCTCGTAATTATTTCTAACGGAGAGGTGGCTTCTGACTGTCCTTATTGAGTGATGCGGATTGATTGGATGGTACTCGATAGGTCAGATAGAATCAAGCAGATCGGGTAGTCAGACCCCCGACCCGACACGTGTCGAGCCACGAATAAGTGCGGATTTTTACCCTCTTCAGTATATTTACTATTTTTAAGTTACAAAGCAAATGTATTTACCTAAACGAATGATTAGTATGTTGCCATAGCCACATTAACCACATTATTTACTCTCTCTCTCTCTCTCATATATACTATGATTAAAGTAATTAAATCTCGTATGTGTAAGTCCCATTTTGTATGAGATGTAAAAAAAATAGGCAACATATAAAAAAATCCATTTAACATGAATGATGTTATGCACGTCACTCTTTTTTATCATTTCCGACCTTATCGTGTGAGATAATATTATGGCCAAGTCAACACATATAGATTTGATAATTAACATAACATGTCAATTATTATATAACAAATTGATATAACTCATCATGTCGAATGATAAAGTGAAATATAATTAAAATTGGCATTGTTTTTAATATTTTCTATCTAATTAACTTTACCTGGAAGTTGCATTTTAAGTTAAAAATAATCATAATTACCTATAAAAAAATGTGTGTATATATATATATATATATATATATATATAATACCATATGCACTATATATTTTTTCATTTTGTTGATTAAGATGGTCGGGGATGTCTCTTTTGATATTCATTGATGAAGTATTCCCTCTATTAGTTAAATGAAATGACCCACACGGTTGGAATAAAGATATGATTGGATATATCATATATGGTTGATTTTTTATTTTGTAAAAAAAAAAAAAAAAACAAATGAATGGTTGATTTTTTATTTAATTTTTATACTGCTAAGTTAGATTGTTGGATCTCTGTGGAAATCATGTAACCCCCATGTGCCACAGCACATATTGAACTGCACCATTTTTAAAATTAAAACACACAGAATTATTAAAAAAATAAAAAAATAAAAAAAGGATTGGTAAAGCACCAGCACTTGCCCACAAATAAAAGCTTGGAAACTATGGACTCTCCAGATCGCATCAATTATAAAGTACAATAAAGGGATAAAAAACAAATGACATTGCAAAAGCATAAGCATTTGCTTAGCAATTGTAAAGATTCGAAAATCAGGTCAATACATAGAAAAGTAGTGGACGAGTCAGGCATCCATTTGCATGCATGTTCTCATTTTTAAATTAAGATTGGCTCATGCACTACAAAAAAAAATGATCAATTGCAACGGACTTTTCCGTTGCAATTAAACACATTTCCCGTCGCAATGAGCTTTTTGCAACGGAAATAACCATCGCTATTCCGTCGCTATTGCTATCGTCGCAAAAATTACAGCCGTTGCGACGGCTATTTCCGTTGCAAAATAAATGTAGCAACGGTAATTCCCGTCGCAAGAAAAATCATGAATATACGGTATTCTATACCGATTTTTGCAAGGGAATTTGCCGTTGCAAAATTATATACGGATTTTTGCAACGGAAAAAACCGTTGCAAAAAGTTCCATTCGGTTTACTACTAACAAATGTTGCGAGGGAAAATGCCGTTGCAAAATTTTTGCAACGGAAAATGCCGTTGCAAAAAGTTCCATTCAGTTTACTCTAACAAATGTTGCGAGGGAATTTGCCGTTGCAAAATTATATACGGATTTTTTTTTGCGACGGAAAATGCTGTTGCAAAATATTCTAATCGATTTTTTTATTATTTAATAACAATTGTTGCGAGGGAATTTGCCGTTAAGATTGGTTGCAATAGCCTCTTTTTCTTGTCCCATATGGGACAGATATAAGATTTTTTATTTTTATTTATGAATTAAATTTGTTGGATTTATGAGATATATAATTAGTGGTAGCTTTTCATTTTTCCTTAAACCTTCTCTAATCTAATAAAAAGGGAATTCGAACTCAAATTTTTGATATATTCATAATTTTACAAGCATAATAACTAGCACGTAACTTCAAAAATTCTCTCTTTTTAATTGCTTCCTTCTATTTTCTATGTAAATTCAATAAAAATGTGCAAGAGGATTCACACCTCCCCAACTAGTACTTGCACACAATTGGCCGGTTTCTAGACTACAGAAAATTGATGCCTCTGCACAAGAAGTTAATAGCTCACCTAATATTACATGGCAGAACTGCAGAAAATTGATTAAAGGGACTCAACTGTAACTATTTAGTTGGATGTGATATATATAGTATTTTGATCATGTCAGTACATTCTTATCTAACTTATCGTTAGTCCATCTTTTATGGATGCTATAGGACAAGTATTTTGAAAATTTGACCGTTGGATACTAGCTATCACAATTGTTTAAATGCCTGTATTTTAAAAACCAATTGTTGGATCATTGTAATTTTTGAGAGACATGACATACATATATGAAGATTATCTCATTTAACTATCTGTTTTTTAAAATATCTATCCGAGTAAAAGCGGCTGTCTGGTTGGCAATAAAAAGTGTAAAAAATGAAAGTTCTTAAAGTATTGGAACTATATGTACTTTCCTAAAAAAAAATGTGATATATATGTATGGTCATGGGATACAAATTTATATATCTTATGTTCTCAATTACTTTTTGTAATATATATATTTTGCAAAATCTACCGTGCATTGGAGCTTCCACATAAGTCATGCTCGTCAAATATCAAATTGATCAAATATTAATAAGTAATTAATAATCGCTACATATGTAAATGTACATTTTTTTATTGATGGAAATTTTGAGTTTATGAATTTGATTACTACTATTATATGATCATAGGATACTTAACTTACATAATATGCATGAGAATAATATTTAATCTAACGGTAGACTAAAAAGGTATGGATCGCATAAAAGTTATTGACAATAATGTTGGTATAAAATTATATCCTTTGATTTGGGCGTCAAGGGACCCAATTTTATAAATAATTTTAAGTTTACACCATTTGCAAAAAAAAAAAAATATTGTGTGATATAGGTTTTGTTAAGGCTACTATGAAATTAGATGCACCTCTCAAGTATGTCATATATGCTAAATATCACATAATTAAATATCAGTATCCATCTTATCCATAAATACTCATTCTTTATTAATTAAAAATCTTACATTTTTTTTAATAAAATAGCTATTAATCTGTGATTAGCTTATATAAATATGTGCCCTTAATCCTAATCCGATCCCCCCCCCCCACACACACACACATATATATATATATATATAGAGAGAGAGAGAGAGAGAGAGAGATTAGGGAACATAAATTTTATATTCAAAATTTTTAAAGTGAATAATGGAGTTTAATACTTTAATATCATGTTTCTGTTTGGGCTTTTTTGAAACAGGTAGATTTTGCAGATTTGACAGTTAAGACTAAACAAAAAACAAAATGTATATAAAAATTGTATCATGTGATCTTAAGCCATATATATAGTTCGTGTAGATAGCCAGATGGCCGATCTACTTTCATCCTGCCATATTAAAAGTTGGCGTAAATATGCAGCTCTTGGATGAAGCAATGGCCCATCTGGCTGTCCACAATTTCATCATCACATGTATTCCATCACTATCCATAGTACAGCTAGTACGATAGCTAAGATATGAGGGAGCATACATAAACAATCAATGATCTTAACGAACACTACACTCCATCATTTCTCCATTGATGGTGGGTGAGAAAGTTATTTCTCATTTTCCTTTCTTATATTAATCAACTCTAATTTGACTACTTAAGTCTTGCTTCATTTGTTGGTGACAAAATCTTGATGTAAAATAATATCTAACTAACTAGCATATTTACCCACCTTAAGCCCTCTTTGGAAATTCTTATAACTGGATCACCCTAATTGGCATATTTAACCAACTTGGCTTAGTCCAATCATCACATCCAAGTGATTGTCCAATGATCGAGCCTTATTCCTACGGTGACGAACCTTGCTACTATGATGGATCGAGTCCCACTTCGATAGAATTCCTAGATAGATTAGGACCTTATTCATCACCCATAAAACAAAAGATATGTTCCAACAGTTTCTCCAATCTCTTTGGTTCCCAAGAGAGCCTTAAACCGTAGGATATTGTTTTGGACTGAACCTGAAATGACTTTAGCATGCAAATGATAATGTAATATCTTATTATCGAGCCATACTCTACAAACCTTGGAATTGGAATGCAAATTAAAGTCAAGACTTCTTTTAATCAAGTTGAGTTACTAATTTGCCACTATTGAATTATAGAGTATTATTATTATTATTATTTGATATTGTGGTAACTCCTAAAGGAGTTTGCCACAATAGATTAAATTTCATTTCTGATCCGGCCAAAGTAGGTAGGCATCAACGTAAAAATTACCATCCGAGTTATCCCTCTTAATTCACTACTGTATTATTTGGTACAAGAGGAGGGTCATTCTTGTTCACATCTCTAGTATTGGATGTATCTAAAGATAAATTTACAAGTTACGCAAAGAGCGGCAAATCAATAAAAGTAGTAGGAAAAAAAAATGAAGATGATCTTGCCGTACATCTCGCGCCACGAGGGAAAATCCACTTCATGCACGCGGATTCAACAACTCTGCCGCACGGCCGGATCACAGTAGCCAACAGCCAACAGCCAACAGCCAACTCCATCCCCCTTTCTTTTTCGATAATTAATCTCCATCCCCCTTTCGCTACTTATTAAAAGTGAGTGTCATTTCCGTAAATAAAACAAACTCCCCGACCCACGCCCATTTATTCTAAGTAACATTTGCGTGTCCTTCTCAACACCCTAATATTCCCCACCCACCTGTTCGCGCTTTCAATTGACCGTATTTAGACCCATTTTTATTAAACTTAAACCCATCGTCTTGAGTTGGTTCTAAGTTTAAGTTCTCTCTTTCTTTGGAGGCAGTGCCCGAGATTTCCTCTCTGCAATGGGTTTCTTTTCGTTCCTCGGACGCGTACTCTTCGCCTCTCTCTTCATCCTCTCAGCATGGCAAATGTAATCTCTCTCTCTCTCTCTCCTCTGTATTCAGATCTGCTAAATCTTTCCTTATTTTGTTAGGGTTTTGTAACATAATGTCAGTATGATTGTAGGTGCTGGATCTACTGTTTCGAGCGTTATTTCAAGTTGTTGTTTTTCCATTTTTGGTTTACTGACGCTTCTTAAGTTGATTTCTTTTTCCTTTTAGCTTAGATTTATTGTTTTTAATGAGTTTGTATTGTTATCATTGACTTATTCGTTACGTATGGGGGTTTTACCGGCCTTAAATCTTAACTACTTGGGGTCTGATACGAGAATCCATTACATTATTTGGCTCTTAGGGCCATGTCTTCCCAAAATGCAAGGCCAATAGTGCAGAAAGGCTGCTCTTTTTATACATTATTTGAATCTCATGAATGGAAAATCAATCAACTTCCACACTATTAAGAACAATTATCGTGTGTGTGTGAGAGAGAGAGCATTGAATGCTATATCTGCGCTGCCTAGGTGATTCTGAAAGGAAAAGCATTTGAAAATACTGCTGTCGCTTAGAGATTGTATTATCGTTAAAGGTTAACATTTTTTTTTTCCTTCCTATTTCTAAGTTCATATATTGGAGCTTTAATTGGAACTATATACTTTAAGGGCCAGTTTGGTTATCCCATATAATTCAGACAGTTTCATCGTGCTTTACATATAAATATATAATTTTGTGAACAAATCCACTGTTGTGATTGGGCCATTCTAGGAGAGTGGTGACCATCATAATTCATAAATGACAGAAAGAAATCTAGAACAGAGGTTTATCAATGAAGACAACGAACCTGGCCCATACTCTTTGTGATGTTGGACTATGATATTATGGTAATTTTATGATATGTGTGATCAAAAGAGTGAGGATAGAAGCTGTGTAATGATTATAGTTTGTTTTTAATGAAGTTTTAGATTTTAATTGAATTTTGACCCTGATTGATCGTACATAATTAAGTATCAAGTTGGACTCGAAGTTTCAATCTTCTCAGCATCTAGTTCTCGAGGCATACGTTATTTTAAGTTAGCAATCAGCTCCTGCTTAAATTGCTGATGAGCTGCTGCAGTTCGGTTTGTCAATATAGATGGAAATCTATTAAACTTCTATAGGTCGTATGACTCCTTTTTTTTTAAATGTGTTGGTAAACACATTTTATGAGGCTCCTACAAGGGGATATGTGAAACAATATCAAGATGCGGTCAAATACTACTTTTGAGTGATATTTGAGGGTAAGTTCCCTTGTCACCTAGGGCAAATGATGCGGGAGAGTGGTATTAAGGCAGTTCTTAGTCATGTAACAAGATAGTAGAGTTGGATGTATTTCAGGACAGTTTTTTGGGAAACTTCTAATTTTTATTAGAAGTGCTATATCATGGTGGGATTTACAGCCTTCTAGCAGTGTTGATTCCACCCCCCCCCCCCCCCACCCGGCGGGGTTTTTATTTTTTATTTTTTGGACAAGGCACATCAAATGGCTGCTTTAGGCAATTTGTGCCCATATCACTGTTGTGGCACTATTGTCAATTATTGTGCCTAGATGATATTGGAGAACAAAAAGCTCGCATTGATGCAATTCAAATGCTGATTTCGGTGTGGAAATTGGTAGGGGGTGAATTACCAAATTGATAAGGCCAATGCTGGCCTCGTGTCATGTGGCATTATTTATCAAGCTCACTACATGATTCTTAGATATTTGAGTATCTATGTTTTTTTGCCATTTGTGAAACCAAATATGTGACTGAGTCCAGCTCATTGCTTATGTTGCCAAGCTGCCTATTTCGATTGGTGTTATTACAACGAGCCATTGATGCCTTTGTGTTGATATTGCATGTATTTGTGTAGGTTTAATGAATTTGGAGTTGATGGTGGGCCTGCAGTAAAGGAGTTGGTGCCCAAGTTTACTCTCGTGGAGAAACATCTATCCTCCAAACTGGGGATAGGGTTACCAGATATTGATGTGAGACTATTTTTTCTCCTTTTTCCAATGTACTGGATTCATTCTTTTTGTATACTTTCTTTCCTGATATGGAGATACTTTATTCAGGTTAGACATGTAGTTGCAACTGCTATTGCTCTAAAAGGGATTGGAGGCTTTCTATTTGTATTTGGCAGCTCCTTTGGAGCTTATCTCTTGGTTAGGGTTTCCTCCTTTCAAGTTATTAATTTTTCACTTTTTGAATATGATATGAAGAAGTTGTACCACTGGAACTTTGTCTTCCAAATTCTACTACTCTGTACAGTCATTAAAGACACTAATCTTTATTATTATTTGTTGCAGCTTCTCTACTTGGCATTTACCACCCCACTTTTGTATGACTTCTACAACTACAACCCTGACAAGCCTGAATTTGTTTTACTCTTACACGATTTCTTGCAGGTTTGTTCAATTTATGTTCAGTTTTTTCAGCATACTTGTATGTTCTTCATGCGACAACTTAGTTCATTGAATTTGAAATTTCTTGGCAGAGCATGGCACTTTTTGGTGCATTGCTTATCTTCATAGGGATGAAGAATTCAATTCCAAAGAGGCAACTCAAGAAGAAGACTCCCAAAGCAAAGACGGTTTAGGTATGTCAAAGAAGCAATAGTTGAAGATTGGAGTTGTTACCGGAGGTGTTAGAATTTCTGGGTGTCAAGCTGCTGTTATGCTGCATCAGATATTATGTTGTGGATGTTTTGCAAGCTCTTTATCCGATACCAGATTCTGTAATCTTTTTCTCTTCATTTTTCATTTTTAGGGGCTATTACATTGATAAATCCCTTTTCTGGGATGAGATATTTATATTTTATTTATATTTCAACATGCCAATGGGTTGCTACTTGCGACATTTAATTCTTTACGTTCATATCTGCTTCTGAACTCTTAAAAAGAAAAAATAATAAAAAAAAAAAAAAGGAAAAAAGAAAATGAAGTATTTTCATGAATGCATTTAATCCGGAGATCTTTTAGGTTTAGACCTTTGTATTATGTTGCTGTTTGGCTGATAATGTATGACTTGATACTGCCCTGAATCATGATTCAAATTCAAGATGCTTCAGGTGATGAATAAGTCACCTCCTTGATGTTTAGGAGTGGAAGAACAGTTCTGCTAGTTGGCCAAATGAGAGCAAGTCCACGGTTGGCCCAACCGAACATAGCTCGACACTAATTGATTATAACACCATTTACATTCAAAAAGTCATTCCAAGTTGCGTACTCAAGTTTTGGTTTTCTGAGGGATGAATGCTAGCGGCAGATGAGAAAATGCCTACACAAACAGAGTGTCGCAATGTGTTGCATTTGCAAGATTCGTGTGATTTTACCCACTCGTAAATAATGATTGCTATTAAGGAAGAACCAGAGGCCTTAGTGGTTTATTCCCTCTGTGTATAAAAGGCAAACATATTATTAAGTCCTGTCTGGATGGTAATTAATCACAGCCAATTGAAACAAAATGAATTATTCATTCTCAGGACAAGAGGAGAACCAATCTTCGTGACTTAGTGAAATCTTTATTCTTTTATGGAGTGAAGGTTTTAGGCTGAAATTATACAACCTTTAGCAATAAAAATTAAAGAAAACAGTAAAAATGGGTTGTATTCCTACAAATTTTTTATACAAACATTCTATACCACTAAGTTTAAGGGTCTTTTCAATATAATCAATAAATAAAAAAATTTGAAAATTTTATTTAGTTTTTCATTTTTTTAAGAATTTGAAAATCTTACAGAATGGTATACTTGTGGTATTTTTGGATAATTTTTTATATATATAATAATAATAATAATAATAATAATAAAAACACAAAAAGGCATGAATATGCATACGACGTCGCTAAAGAGAGGAAAAAAAATAAAATAAAAAGAACCTCCGTTAAGGAGAGGAAAAAGAAGTGGAAACTCCCGAGTTCAGTCATCTTCTCCCGCAACACTTTGCAGTTTGCATCGCCATGGTAAGAACTCAGGAACACCAACACCTCTCATCTTCTCTGGTTTCATTCCCCCCTTTTCTCTCTCTCTCTCTGTCTGTATATATAAAGTTGTGTTGTGTGCTTGTGTATGTGTATCTGATTCATGAAACTTTGCTTCCCCTTTTTCTCAGGATTATTTGAAATCCGTGGTTCCATCTCAACTTGTCTCCGAACGAGGCTCCAACGTTGTTATCATCAATCCAGGTTCCGTTATCCTATCCCCAATACGCATGTCTGTCTGTATCATTGTATGCTTTTATATATTTTTCCCCTTTTCTTACATGACCATTAATTAATTTCTCATCATTCTTCAGATCCTTTAATTTTATATTCAAACACCTATGTTCAGTGCATTGACACTTGTGAGCTCCAAATTTATAGAAACAACCACAATAGCTGCAACTTAGCCATTCCAATTCCAATTACAAACACAAAAAGCTGCAAAGCCATTAAAATATATTTTTAGTGTGAACTGTGTGTTGATGAGTAAGACAATGTCCAATGTATGCATTACAGACTTCATACGATACATATAATAAACAAACATATGTACCGTATCTAACATTGCCTCTTAATTTCGTGGTGGTTAATGGAGGGGTTTGTCGACTTTAAAATTAGAAGAGAAAAAAAAAAAAAAAAACTGATGAGAATATGAGACTTTGCAAAGAAATTCATATGCTGAAGAGTTGAGGGATGATGGTCTTTAGTTATTGTGATATCAGGAATGTCCCCAATGATAATCATGCCATCAGTATAAACAGTCAAATTGGTTAGAACACAAGCTGGGGAAGGGAATGAATGAATAAAGCTTGACATTATGGGCCAACAAATTGGCACGTCTGATTTTCTTAATAACAACAATTGCAGTAGTCGGGTGGCAACCCCACTAGCCGATCCTTGAAAGGAATATGACCTTTGAGTTCAAAACAATAAGAGAACACTTAAGGGAAAATATAAAATTGCTCCACAATAATCTTCCTTGTGAAGTCTAAATATCAAATATTGCCAAACAACTGAGAAAATTAAGAGAAGGTGTTCGACTCTACTTATTGTCACCAAAGAAAATCCTTTGAATTGATCATTAGGTGGATGATTAGGTATTAGATTAGGATGATCTATTCAAGAAGGTGAGCCAAATTGCTATGATCCAACCAAGTTTCAACTGAGATTTGGACAGCAAGCTGGTAACAATGTTACTTTTTAGGCAATGATGTCAGCAAATTGAAGTGGAAATACTACAAAAATGCTTGTTAGAATGGTCCGCTGAGATCTAATTGTTGAGATAGATAAATAACCAACTACCAGATCACTAATGGAAAAGCCTAAAAGTGGCAATAGCACTTTTAGGCTTTGATACCATGTTACACACAAAAATAGAAAATTAAAGATTATAAATATTCATTAATGGGGGCAAACCATTTTGTAAAGAGTATATATATTCATTAATGTAGAGTATATTCATTTTATGAATAATATATATATATATATATATTCATTAATGAGGGAAAATCCATAAACATTAATTGGAAGTGTAAAATATATGAATAAGAGAATGCAAGCATTAAGAATGAAGTACAAATATATCTACTGCATCTAGCATTTTTTAGGTGTTATTTGATGACATGCTATTGTGATGCTCAGGTTCTGCAAATATTCGAATAGGCCTCGCTCAGCAGGAAACTCCTTTTAACATTCCTCACTGCATTGCTCGACATACGACTGTGGGTAACCAAGTCCCTAAGAAAAATGTGCAAGATCAGGTTAAAGAATCTCAAATATTTCCTTTCCGTTGTTTGATCTGTCTTTTGTTTTGTAACTGTTTGTAATACTTCATAATTTCTACTTCTTCTTTCTTAATTAATTTTTTTTTTCTTCTTTTAGATGCTTAATTCTCAGATCACAACTGCCCAGCACATGGAGCGTGAGAAGGCGTATGATATTGTAAATGATTGCACATAATTTTGTTTCAACTCTAAATTAATAAAATCTTGTATTCCTAGATTAAATTTATTTGGCTGTCTTTTCTTTTCCCTCTCTCTCTTTCTCTCCAGATTGCATCATTGTTAAAAATTCCATTCCTAGATGAAGAAGTTGCCAACAACTCTTTCCCTCGCAAGGTACACAATGTGATTGATGCCATTTGTCTTTTAAGTGAATAATTTTGTGATTTGGTACCATGGTTAGGGGGGAAAAAAAGAAAGAAAAGAAGCTTTCTCTATATGCTGTGAGGACAACTTGTATAGAATTGTTCTACCTATTTTAGCTGTTAATTTGTGCCATGCATGACTGCTAGAAGTGTAGAGAAGTTTAGAGTTCCAGTTTCCTAGAAATCTTAGTTTTGTGCGATGCTGATTTTCCTGAAGATAATGGATTAATGGAGCATCTTTCATTTTTCTTCCTATGAATGGTTGATTGTAAGAGTTAGTAGAACCATGTAAATTTACATGAATATTTAGTGGCGTAGAAGGGACTTGTATGTCTCCTAGTTGGGGGTGTGATGTCACAGGTAAGAACGCCAAGTCGCCAACGTAAGGGACATATAAACAAAGAATAATTTTTTCGCTCTTTTATTGGAATCATGCTGACTGCTCCATCCTCTCATCCCACCTACTCACTTTGTTTGTTTTCCTGTATTGCTTTTATATTTCATTAAGATTTTAATTGCTATCAACGAGCAATGCTAAATGCATACTTGTAAGGTGCTTTCCTTTTTTTCTTTTTTTCTTTTTTTTAACATAGCTTATAAGAAATTTCACTTTTAGGCAACTCTGATCTTCATAACTGTTTAAACTTTTTTCCTGTTCTTTAAACCTTCCAATTCAACAGTTACGTAAATAAATAATACTTAGTCATAGTTGAACTCATTATGAAAGAAAAGTTCTTCTATAACTCTGAAGAATTGTAGGGGCTGTATGTAAACACGTCATGCTTATAGGTCACTAAGTTCTTACTTGATTCATTTGCCTATGAAACTGATGAAATTATTGTGCAGATGGCACGTGTTGATGGATATAATCCGCAGAGTAGCAGGAAGGATATGGCCTTTACTTGGACTAATGTTTATGAGAAGAACCCTAATTCATCTTTGCCATTAGGTATTAGAAATCTTCTCCTCTCTACCCCGCTTCATGTGTTTTTCCTTTCTTGTTTTACTTTATTGTACTGTACTTAGCAGTGCCTGCTACTTCCTAGTTTTTAAGGTGATATGCTACACTTTCTAATGTTCAAAGTTAGGCATTATATCAGAATCAAACATATTGTCATTGAATCTCTCATCATACTTTTGCTGAGCTCCTTATACTCTTCCAGCAAAAAAAAGAAAAAAAATTATTTTTTGAATTTATATAAAATGAATGTGACTAAAAGTTGTTTGGAAAAAAAATAAAGGAAAGAAATTTTTAGAAAATTCATTTAAAAAAAATTGACCAAATTATATAAGTTCCTGCCATCCCTATCACCAAAACCAATCACTGATAGTAATTAAGTGAATTTCACTGACAATGGTAGTATTGATCTGGGATGGGCTTATCAAATTTTAGGCCGTATATCTTGCTTGAAAGCTACATGCATATAGAAAGAATAGAATAATCAATATATCAAAATAATTGAAAAAATGAAAACATTTCTAACAAATTTCCAATGTCATGGTTTTAAAGCTTATGGAATTTGAACTTTTGCATTAGAGATGACTTGGTTCATTGCTCAGCCAACAATGAACCAGGGGAAATAACACCAAGCATGTCTTGTCTGACTAATCAAATTTAAGAAAGCCCTTTTCAAGATAGACAGAGGACTTTGTACAGTGTTAAGACAACACATGGCAAGTCGTGTCAAACATAAATTTTGAAACTAAAAAATTCAAAGCTTGATGAAGTATCCAATGCTAGATGCTAATATTTATAACTTTTTTCTCCCCTGAAGCGGTACTTGAAGAATGTCCAGAGTCTGTGTGTGTGTGTGTGTGAGAGAGAGAGAGAGAGAGATATGAGCACCTTTTTCTTTTGGATCTTGGGGAGGAGAATAGCTAATCTTTGGTGAATTCCTCAGTCTACTATAGTTATCTTATGAGTTACAACTAGTGTTTTCAAAGTCCCAACCAGTCAACCAGAATGCAAACAATTCATGTCAATGGCCATATGCTTATTTTACACATAGTTACTCGGGTTGTGACATGCAAACTGAACTTAGCTTGGAACATGCATGACAAGGCCACGGGCCTATTCACATTATGTTCAGTGATGCACCACTTGGCACATGGGGCAGGGAGACAACAACAATAACATCTAATGACCACCTTGTTCTTCACCGCGTGATCTGCAGGTTTTGGGCTTATAGGTTACAGCCTTGCCATTGCAAGGCTCGTGATTTGAATTAATAATTCTTTTGCCAATTGCAAATTATAGTAGATTGCATTGTGCATCAGGGATGATGAGGTTGCCCCAATTTCTTTTTTTCTTTTTGTGTGTGGGGGTGACACCATGGCCATGATTCTTGCTTTAAAGATTTTGGCTGGACCTATCTTATGGCCCCTACAGTTCAGTGGTGATTTTTTAACAAGATTGTATTCTAAGTTTATTTAAACCTTGAAAGTTTATAATATGTTAGTAAGAGGTATACACAGCATTCTCAAGTTCTCTGGTATGCTAAATTACTGTCGCTACATAATTCTTCTTTGATATACCATGACTAGTGGAAGTAGTTTTGGCAGTTGACGTGGCTTGCAACTTGATACTTTCCTATTTCAAAAGCTATCTTTAATCTCAAATTTTTATTTTCCTATACATGCAAATTGGAGTTGTGATGATTGATTTTATGCAGAAAAATCGATAAATAATGGTGTGACTAATGAGTTCATGGACCAACCGGAAGGTAATGATGGTAAGGAGCGTAGTTCAAGTGAATGTAAGTTCAGAGAGTTTATATGTGGTGAGGAAGCGCTAAAAATATCCCCCACCGAGCCATATTGCATACGCCGTCCGATTCGCAGAGGTCATTTTAATATTTCTCAACATTATCCCATGCAGCAGGTAGTGACATTTCCTCCATTTATTTGCTTCCTCAAGAGGTTGCAAATGATTATTAATGTAAATGCATATTTCTTTTTAGCAAAAAAAAAAAAAAGAATTTCTCAAGTTTATGTGTCAATATTTGGCGTGGTCATTTCGTTGGCTATTTAATTCTGCAAAATTTGTGGTGGACATTACCAGGAGATGTCACATCACATAAAGATAATGAATCTTGTTATCAAAATTTTGTTGTGCTGCAATTTACTATTTAACACTAGGAAACTTAGAAACTGTATTTTCTAGTCACTAACAAACTATTGTCCCTCTCATTTTTACTTTTATATTTTGGACTGTACATGTCTCTTAGTTACAGTTTGCCTATTATACAGGTATTTGAAGACTTGCATGCTATTTGGGACTGGATTTTAATTGAGAAACTGCATATCCCTCGAAGTGAAAGAAATATGTATTCTGCTATTCTTGTTGTGCCAGAAACATTTGATAATCGAGGTATTTATATGCTTATTATTCTTCTTGATTTACCTTGACATCTTCAGATGGGAAATTTCTTCTACATTTTCTTTTCTCCGAAATATTTCACCTCATATAATTATCTGTGACTTTTCTATAATATAAATGTGTGTACTCTATTATATCATAGAATTATCTATCTGTTCTATAATATGTGCATTTGTGCATGCGTGTAATTGTGCTGTCTTGCAGCATTTTGATTTCCTGGGTTGTTTTGGAGATTCGATGATGAACCATAATGACCAATATATGCCTTTATTATTGGTTAAATTTTTTATCTGATGGCTATTTTCTTGTTTGATTGTCACTTGTCAATAAAAACTGCAAAGAGCCAATAACTTACCATTTTTGAGTTTAAGATTATAAGTCTGAAGGTAAATCATTCATTGGTATTTCAACTAGATTAACGATGCCTTAACTTTGATCAGTGTTGTTGCACTATACAAAGAATGATAATCATATCTTTTTAAAGCAAATGATTGTCATATCAAATATCCAAGCATACCAGGGTAAGTATGTCTGGAAGTATACAAACTGGGGAAGTTTCACATCTTGTAAGATGATCTTATTTAGTACTTTGGAGTTTGGACATTCCTGGGTTGTGTTGGACGTGTGTCAAAGGAGCGTTGCAGTAGTGCTGTTGTCCAACTCACTCCTTTGTAGAAGTGTATGTGCTGCTTAGTATGAGTGGTAGGCATGTGATAGAAGTTCCGGCATCAACCGAAAATCCTTTATGAAATGGAGAGCAGTGGCTACTCCCTAGGGTGAGAAATAGATGGACCACTTGACGAACTCTTTCGAGTCCATTATAGTTACGTTACTTATGTATGCATTAGTGGAAGCTAACAGAGCTGCTTGTAACCTAATTACTTACATCTGTTTTTTTAACAAATTATGTGACTGGAGGCTGCATTTGTTTGTTAAGAAAATGTGTTGTGGTGACTGCATTAAGTTGTGTACTTGGAAGCTACTTAACAAGATTTTTGTGGGCTATGGGTAACTCTCCTAATGTAACTTAATGATTATTATCTCAAAAGAAGAAGATGAAGAAGAAGAAGATGATGATGATGATTTTTAACTTGTGTATGTGGGAGCTGCGTTTGTTTCTTACCACTATTTTGTGGGCTATAGAGCTTATATTCCTCAAGGTTAACCCTTCTAATGTAACTGGATGAAGGCAAACTAATTATTTTTTGTGTTCATGGAGGCTGCATAATTTTGATAGTAAGGCAAAGAAACATCCCTTTTGACTTCTATAGTTGGGAGTTGGGACTTCTTACTTTAGGTGTGCCATTGTAGCAGGGTGTGCCATGGAAACTAATATATTAACTTCAGTGATAGAATTGTATGATAACCTAGTTGTGGTGCTGCAGATGCTATTAGGATCTTTATGCTCGGGCTTTTCTGATTATGTTATTTTTCTTTGCTGCAATTTTATTTTATAAAACTCATATATTCATCTAACTGGAGGGTGCTGAAGAAATATAACAACATAGATTATTTGGACACTGCTATAATTCACTACTTTGTTTCTTCCTGTGAGCAGAAATTAAGGAAATGTTATCTATTGTTTTGCGAGACTTGCGCTTTAGCTCGGCAGTGGTCCACCAGGTGAGAAAATTTTCTTTCTTAATCATTTTACATGCTACCTCTGAATGATCTTTGGATGCTAGCATCAAGCCATTCAATAACATTTCATTTTAGCAGTATCCTGGACATTTTTCACCATTAGTTGACATTATGCAAACTGATATTTGATCCTGTGGACGTGGTACTCTTGATGAAGAAAAGAAATGTTGAATTCCACTTTAAAAAATACAAAAAAGAAAGCAAAACATAAAGACTTTTGTCCAGTTTGGAAGATTGTGTTAATGCTTTCAACAAAAAATTTCAAGACTAGGAGTTGGATAAAGACTTCCATTTCTTTGAAAGGATTTATTCGACCAGGATTGTGAGAGAAAAGATAAAATTATGTAGGCAACAGAGATGGGGAGTTCTTGGTTAAATCGTTTTTTGTTAGTCTCTCTAGGGGAGTTAGACAAGTTTTTCCATCCAACTCTATTTTTATTGATATAGTACTGTCCAAGATGGTATTCCTTTTGTGGACCATCCAACTCTCTTTGGCTTGATACAGTACTGTCCAAGATGGTGTTCTTTTTGTGGACAGCAGCTCTGAACAAGTGTTTGACTATTGGTTATTTTGCAAGCAGGAATTTTGTGTAGGTGTGTGATGTGCAAGGAGGCAGGGGAGTCAGTCGATCGACTTGATCACCTCTTCATACATTGCTAGGTTGCCTCTATGCAGCTTGAGTTTAGTTCTCTTTGGGGTGGATTGGTTGATATCGGCACCCACGTTAGGACTTCTGGAAAGCTAGAGAGTTAGGTTGAGGAAAAAGGAAGCACCTTTGGTTTGGAGGATGATTTTTTTGGTTTCTCTAGGAAGAAAGAAATATGAGGATTTGTTATGATGTATGGTTAGTTATAGTTAAGTTGAGAAACAGGCTAGCCTATACTCTTTTTGAATGGCAGAACTCAAAATGTTTTGGTGATCAAGCTTCCTATTCCACTTTTGTCACTTCACTTTCTTTGTGATTTGTATTTTTTTTTTGGTTCTTTTGTATACGCTGCATGTACGGAGGCCTCTGCCTTTTATGGTTTTAGTTGAATTTTTTACTTCACAAGGAAAAAAAAAGAGTTACGCCATTGGCTTATCTATATTATTGTACAAAGAAAGCCACTTTGGTGGTATGGCCTCTTTGTAACTGCAGAAATGCCCCCATTTTTCCTTAACTACATATACAAATTTATTTTACATCAAATTCAAAAATTAGGTTACTTAACCCATCAACATCCTTGACTTTTGGCAACTGTTCATGTGTTTTAGCACATCCACCGGTTAGGTAGTCTTTATACCAATATCTGTTATGTCTTGTTACTCTGGCTTCTTAAACAAATGTTTCAACGTGGCATTATTTCTTGTCCATCTCAGTTAAATCCTTATTACCTGTCCAAGATTGTATCATATTTATATAATAATATGCATGTGATGTCATTCTACTTTGCATTTTATTTTTTCTTTTCTCATGCCAATTATATGCTTCATGAGTATAGAAGTGCTCCTGCATCTTAATGTTTTACTTTTATTTGTTGTTGGGGTTGCTGTTGCTGTTTTAAGTCTCCTCCTGAGAACTTGTGCTTTCCTCATTCACGTTTTATCTTCTTTTTTTTTTTTTCCCTCTGTAATCTAACATTCCTGGTATTTTTCCATTGCATATGATGATTTTATCTCGAAATCAATTGCCCAGGAAGGTCTTGCTGCAGTTTTTGGGAATGGTTTATTGACTGCTTGTGTAGTAAATGTAGGCGCTCAAGTAACATCAGTCATCTGCATTGAGGTAATGTTGTTTTTGTATCATCTGCTTTTCGTTCCTAGACAATATGCAAACCTTGCCGTTGAGAGGTTAAGCACCATATATATATATATATAGTCCCGTTCCCATGCGTACCTTCTTATATGAGGACTTGGCCTTTTGGCCAATGTAAAATGGGCATTTTGAAAAACTAACATTTGGATTGAATATTTATCCTATGTATTATAGGCATGCCAAAAATCACAGTGATCTCATTGTCGGTTTCTCAAATACAGACTGTTAAGCGTTATATAGGTATTTAAATTTTCATAGTCTGTATTTCGAAAACCGATGCGGCCAGATCACTATGATTTTTGAGATGCTTGTCATACATAGAGAGAATATTCAATCCAACGGTCAGTTTTTCAAAATACTCATTTTATGTTGGCCAAAATGTGAAGTCCTCACATAAGGAAGTACACACAGGAATATGACCCTATATATATATATATATATATATATATACAGAATCGATCCTGTAAGGACGTCCTTACGCTCTTATCGTAAGGACACTTTCACTGGAAGAGGTATTTTCAAAAAATCGACCGTTAGATTAGATAATCTTTATATGTATGTCATGTCTGCCAAAAATAAGTGATCCAACGATTGGTTTTTAAAATACAGACATTTAAACAACTTTGACAGCATCCAACGGTAAATACTATCAAAGCGTTTCACGGACTGTATTTTGGAAACCGATTATCGGATCACTATGATTTTTAGCAAACATGACATTCATAAGAAGATTATCTAATACAACGGTCGGTTTTTCAAAATATCATTCCTATGGCTTCGAGAAGGGACATCCTTACGATAACCACGCATGTATAGATGTGTAAAATATTCATATTAGTTAATGTATTGTTTGCATATTATTTGAAGTATTTTTCTCAGTTCTAGAGGAAAAAAAAAAAAAAAACATATCTGATAATTGAACATTAAAGTACTTAAAAAACAAAAAAGGGGAAAATTTGTCTCGTTTGGAAAGAAAAATCTATTGCTTCAGAAAGCAAAATTTTTCCCTTTTTCTTAGTACTATACTACCATTAATATCACCATCACCCATGTGCTGCCACTATCATTACTACCGCCAATACCAACGCACACCACCAATCTCACCATTGGCACCCCAACCATCACAGCATTGCAAAACCACCACAAACATTGTCTCCTCCACCACCTCCACCATCACAACCATGTCATTTGCACTAATGCAAGCATTGCTAGCGCTACCACTTCTACCATGACATCCATTGCCACCAACATTTTCTTCTCCAATGCTGCCGTCATCATCATCACTGCATCAACCAGTTATTCCTGCACTGCTATCACAACTTGCATTGACTCCTTGACATCATCGCAGCCCTAGCACCATCACTATCACAGCCACAACCACCACCACTGCTACATTGTTGCTGCTGTCGACACCTCAACCAGACATGCTGTTGTGTTTTTTGTAAATGTTGCTTTTCATCACAAAGTATGCTTTTTTATTTTGGCATACAGCGCCCCCGGGGGGGGGGGGGGGGGTTGGAAGAAGAAGAAGAACATGTTTTCTTGCTTCTTGAATCTCGAAAGTATCTAAGAAGCATAACCCTATGGTGTCTAAAGTGTTGAAAATAAAACTCTCTCTTTTGTGATAATGAACTAATTACCTCTGTTGATGTTCAGGATGGAGTGGCTCTACCTACTACAGCAAAGACTTTACCTTTTGGCGGAGAGGTTTGGATTCTGGTTTTCGATGTCAACTCATTACTTAAATTTCACATTATCTAATATGTTATGGGGAAAATGCTATATGATCAATTTCAATGACAAATCTTGCACCCTTGATATTTATTTCTTTAGTTGTCTTCTTGAAGAAAAAAAATGAAGTACTTATTTGTAGAATTTGCTTGAGTGCATCAAAGTTTATATTTCTGTCTCATTTAGTCAAACCCTTTAAATTGCTCAATAGAAGCTTCATATCTTCTTTTATTTGGATTTGTTCCTTGCTAGTTATTTGTCTTGCATAGTCGCTAGTATCCTTGTACTTCTGAGTTCTGACCACTTCTCATTGCAATCCTTGTCCTAATTAATTGGGCCAGCAAAAAGTGTATTGTTTCAGTGTTCTATTCTGTGTGGGGCTGTATTCTTCGGAAAACTGTAGTCCACTGAGGCTTTTTCCCTTTATGCCCCATTTGTTGTCATACCAAGTTGTTTTGTGAAGGATCGCGAGAAATAAAAGAAAGGAAAGTAGACGAGAAATGGGAGAAAAGAGGTGGGGGAAAAATGAGAGAGCTTAGGCTTTTCTCTATGGAATATTATTTGTACTCAATCATAAAATTATAATTATGAGGCTTACCAAGTGCACTGAACATAGCTGAATGCTGACCCAGACATCCCTGCATTCTTGCCTTGAAAAAAAACTTTTTGCAAAGCATGCTCTCTCTCTCTCTCTCTCTCTCTCTCTCTCTCCACCCCAGCAACGCAGAAAAAGAAAAAGAAAAAGAAAAATGGACCTAGGTCCCCTCTATAGGATACTATTTGTACTCAATCATAAAATTACAATTGTGGGGCTTACAAGTGCGCCGAACATTGCTAACCCAGACATCTCTGTATTCTTGCTTAAATAAACAATTAAAATAAAAAATAAAAAAACTTTTTCCAAGCATGCTTTCTCTCCTTTTTCGAATATTGTGGATAAGATGTTGGTACAAGGAACTGTTGAATGTTGAACCTTTAAAGTTTAATCTGATGCTGATATTGATGGCATCTGTTTATCAGCTCTAGGTATATTGGATCGATTCACAATGTGTCCGCCTCAATTAAATTTCATTTTTCATAGTGAACTTCTGTTTGGCTTTCTTTCATCTGTAGAAGAGTAGAATCCACTCTATCCCACATCGCCTAAATAAAAGGCTTGCTATAGCTTGATATACCTATATTGGGCCCTCCACCTACAAGCTTAGGCTTTTAGGTTGGAAACTTAACAT
>JAESVK010001304.1:1012030-1024291 GCA_017140935.1 Hamamelis virginiana
GGGCCCTCCACCTACAAGCTTAGGCTTTTAGGTTGGAAACTTAACATCTTCTTGGGTGAACATTAATAGGTCTTTCCATAATTGTTTTTTGACTTTTGCACTTGACTTTCTCTATTTTTTTTTCAGGATATATCAAGATCCCTTCTTTGGACTCAGAGGCATCATCAAACATGGCCACCAATTCGTACTGACTCTTTGACAAAGCCAATAGATTTATTGATGCTTAATAGACTTAAGGAGTCCTATTGTCAAATTAAAGTGAGTTTACTTAATTTCTTTTGCTGTAGCTGATATATTTTAATACCTTTCATCCCCTTGATTATCAAGTAGCCATCTTTTCTTAAAACTTCAAAGAAAGCAATTTAGAATCTTTTTAAAAAGTTAAAATAGAATCATTTTGTGCTGGTATATACTTTCGTGGATGGATTTGTTCTGCTTTGGTTGTTCCATCAGCAAACAATCAAACCTTATGGAAAACTTTCTTTTGAACATATTCCTTTGACCTTATTTCTCTAATTTAAAATGTGCATAACACAGCTGGTTTTGGCTTAAGACTAAATTTATCCCCATCCCAGCGGCTCCTACCAAATTTTGGCTGTTGACTAAATTGTTTTGTTGTACCTCTTATTAGGATTAGAGGCAACCCATCTGAGGTTGTATCTGTGTTGGCTGTGTTTAACAGAGAAATACAATTTAGAGAGAGTTATCTGCTGTTCCTTGTTTCTGGAGCTTGGAACTAATACTTTCTTCAAGTTTAGTACTGGCCTTTTTCCCCTAACTTTCTCTACATGAATAAAGAAGTTAAATTTATAGTTGACAGACAGAAATGCAACCATCTGCCATGTAGGGAGGCAACTGTGATGTTTAATAATATTATTAAGCTGTCTTTAATGTCTCGTGGTTTTGGCCTTATGGATAACAAATGAATCCAATTAGACCTGTTCACATAATGGGCACCTGTTTGGATTGGCTGTATGGACATTCTTCCCATCAAGGTCAGCATTGTACTTTTCGGTAACTCAATCATAATGGACAGAAAATGGGTCTTGAGCCATATTAAAGAGATCACTTGAACTGGAACTTGTTATGTGGAGATAATATACTTTAACGAAATAGGACCCATTCGGTCCTTCCAATTCAGCTGCCATGTGAAAATGTATCAAAATTTACAACACTAACATAGAACTTACAACATGTGGAATTATATGGGTCCTTTAGTGTGTCACACTGTCACTGTTATGACTATGACCCATTCACCCATCTATTACGCATTATAGTTGTGTTGGTGGAGTCTTAAACGTCCATCTATCGTTCTATATCATGCCATCTCCCCATGACAAGTCTTATTTCATGGAATTCAGACACAATGGAATACCATTCTTGGGTTCTCTTTTACCTTCTTCCTCAAATTTGACTATCAAATCTCGGATAGGAAAAAGTTCAGATGCATGGTAATGTAGGATGCTTTATGGGAAATTATGCATGTGAGTAGTCTCCTATGAGCTGGACAACTTAGTTAGACAATTGTTGTCTGATTGCAGGGAGTTCATGTCCCAATAAGAAACTGAGATCTAGCATCCTTATGTTGCCCCTATTGAACAGAATGCACCAATCCTTTTGTCGGAACTGACACTTCTACTTGAGGAGTGATGGGGTACTCAATTTTACAAGGCCAGGGAGATTCTAAGTTCCTAACTTTTCTGTCATGCTTTGCTTGACATTCTAGAACATGAGTTTTTTACTGTTGATCAAGATTCAAGAATATAAATTACAAGTTGTCTATAAAACAGCATTTTGCTTGTCAAAGAACACAATATTATGACTCAAGAACATCTTGCGAATTTATTTTGTTTGCTTGGAAATTATATTTTAAGTCAGACCATGTACTTAAGGATTTCAAATTCTCAGTAACAAATCTTTTGCATATATCTTTATGCATTATTGTTGCTAGAAGTCATCTAACAATAAGAAAAAAAGTCAAGATTGAAGGAGCCATGCTGGAAAGTTGTGTTGGAAATTTATGTAACTTACATGTAATTTCTCTGGTGATTTTCTTTGCCTCCATTACTGTGTCTATGGCTTTGGTTACTCTTTTTGCATGTACTTTGGATTACTGGAGATGCTCATGTGTCTTCTAGGTTGCTCCTTTTTGCCATTATTATTTTTCTTTTTATCAGCAACGAAGTATAAAAATGTTATTAAAAAGGAAAGAAGTACAAAGGAGAACTAGAAGTCCTCAAAGACAACATAAACATAAAGAAACTAAGAACACAAAAGAAAACCACTCCCAACACTGATTTCCAATCGGCTCTGATAATAAACAAAGGAAATCCAACAAACACTTCGAAACTGAAGCCCAAAATGAAGAAGAAATATATATTTCACTTCTCCTATTTTCCATTATATACTTCACTTCTTGTTTGTAAACTGTATATTCTTCTTTAATGTTGATTAAGTTCTGTCATAATTTTTGCGAGCCAGAATTATGTATTTATTGGTCTCTTTGCTGAAGTAATATAATGATTGCCATAGTACGTAAGTAGTCAAATGCTGTTAATAGAATTTCTTTGAAAATAGAATAGGTTTGATGTATATTAGTCATACTCTGTTTTAGTTTTGTTCAGTCTCCCTTTTACAGGAGGGGGAGCTTGATGCCGTTGCTGTAATTCATTCTTATGAAGATGGCATGCCAGCTGGATCTCATAAGACAAGACTAACTGCTCTCAATGTATGCCTCTTAACATGAAATGCTTCTTGCATTTACATTTTATATTGTCTTCTCGAAGTATATTCAGTTTGGCAGTATCTCATAGCATAAACAAATGGCTCATTTCTGATACATTTAAAATCAAAGAAGTCAAATGATTTCTCTTTTTGTATGCTTAGACTTGAGCAATTGCCTATCGTATCTTTCTGATTGGGTTTTTTCATGTAGTAGGTTTATTAATGTTTCTCTTTTTTCAGTCATGATGTGCAATGTATGTAGTGCGTCACTCTTTGAATTCCATTTTATTTTTCTTGGTTTTATGTTTGTGTTATGGGCTACTACTTCTGAGAATTATGCTCACAATACTTGTGAAGTATATGCATTTTAATTTTTTTCCCTTGTCATTGTGGGAGAGGAGATATAAGGATATTTCCATCTTCAGAATGATGTTGTATGTGATGTGCACTTTTGGCGCAAAGACTATGAACAAGAGTTCTGGCATTTTGTCCTAAATTCTAACTTTGTTTCTGTATATTTTGTATAGTGGAAGAAGAAGTAGAATAAGAGATACGAAATAGGAGAGTTCATTCTTTAGAGAGAAAACTGAAATCCCTTATGTCCAACTCTCATATTTATTTGAATAATAGAAAATTGTAGTTAAATGACCATAATACCCCAAGTAGTGAAAATAATTTCAATACACTTTTATTGCCCAAGTAGTGAAAATAATTTGAAGAATTCCAAATAAGTTAACTGGAACGATATAAAGGAGCCAAAAACTTCAATTAGATTACTGCTGTACAACATATTGTTGAAGTTTGGGTTCTTGTTTTCGAATTTTTTTTTTTTTTACAAACTATGCTGCCTATTGTGTTATTGTTTTCTCATACAAAATTTATGCCGTGTGATTAATATCATTTTTTAACAAATTGATTCCATTGTATGTTTTGACCATGGATATTATTTGAAGTAAAATGAATATTATGGAGTTCTAGAGTGCTGCTGACTCCTGATAGTGTCTTAAAATAGGTTCCTCCTATGGGCTTGTTCTACCCTATGCTTTTGGTTCCAGATGTGTATCCACCACCACCCCGTTTTTGGTGAGTTATCTTCAAGATTTGTTGCTTTGCTTCTTTAAAATACTTGTGTTGAATTTCTTCCTTCCCTACTTTCTATCATAGTGATTATGCTTCACCAGGTTTCATGACTACGACGATATGCTGGAAGATACATGGCATATGGAATTTCCCAGAAGATCTGAGATATCAGATGGTTTGTTTCCTGGCATTAATGGTGGATTACCAATGTGGGAGAGCTACCCTTTTTTTACGACTAAACCAAAAAAAGAAGAGAAAGTTGGCCTTGCAGAAGCTATCACAAGTAGCATTCTTTCAACAGGTAGGTTTGCATACATTTCTTCTCCTCTGGTGTGGCAAATTTGATCTGATGCTATTTTAATACTGTTCAGTGCTGTATTGACAGGACGTATAGACCTCCAGAGAAAATTGTTTTGCAGCATACAGCTGGTAAGTTTTGGCAGCAAGGGTAAACTGTAAAAGATTTTATTTTTAAATATTCCAAATAGCTTGGAAGAAATGACATAGTTCTATGCTGTAGCTTGGTGGGGTGGCTTTGACAAGTGGTCTTATTTCTGCAGTGGAGGAGAGGTTTGTTCTGTTCTTGCTATTAGCCTTGTAAAAATGTTATTCTGAATACTAGCTGGGAATATGATCTTTGTTATGATGTTTGGCGTAAAAATGGATAAAAGGTGTGCGTAATCTGGGTCCAAACAAAAGGAAACACATCATAATAGGCATTCATCCTTTTCACTTAGTATTGTCTCATTGTATGGACGAAATATTTTACAATTGGTCTTGGTATAACTTCTCAATCAATAGATTATGGTGGCACATATGTACTGCAAACCACATAGTTGATTGACAATGTTGTAATGTCAGGTCAGGCCATCGACCAGCTTGGCTGGATTGCGGGTTTGTTTACCCATGTAAAAGATGTTAGGGAGCTGATGTATTTGGAGTTCTGTACTGCGATAAATCCATCATAGGCTTACTACATATGGTTGACAGGTTGGGTTTTTCCTTTAAAAAATTCAAAATAAATAAATAACAAAACAAAACTTCTGAGTTTGTACATTGTGAAAGCAAATGGAATTCGTAGCTCATCACACATTCGCTTTACCTTATGTTTAAAAGTTGGTGCACCTTTTTATCATACTTGTGCCTGTGTTGCACAGAGAAAACACACAACAGGGCCACTTATAGTTCTCAAAATTATGGGTATATGAAGACTGCCTCAAACATGTGTCCCAGACTCCCAGGAATGTCGAAAAGTATCAGTGTCCAAAACATGTCAGTTCATTTTTAGAAATGTGTGTTAATACTACTTAGGCTTGTACCAGCAGAAGAAGTTTTGTTGCTTGAATTGCATCTTGAACCACATTCCCTTTCCTGTTTGTTTGTTAACCCATCATCATATTGTGAAGTATGACATAAATGCTGCTTTTAGTTATGCTGTATATGATAGAAATGGTTTCATACTGATGTTGGGGCTTTTGAAAATCCAATGAAAATTGTGCAGAGTTTTACATGCAATTCCTTCAAATGAAGCAATTGATACTGTTGAGGTTAGTTTACTTTTCTTTTCTTTTCTTTTTTTCTTTTTATATTTTTTGTTCACAATGAGGCTGTTCCTTTGTCCTTTTCTTAGATTGTGCACATTTAATAGATCTGGATAAGATCTGCTTAAGTTGCTGAGCCTTGTATTTGCTAGGTTGATAACTGTTTCTTACTTTAATTATTATTATTTTTATTAAAAAAAAAAAGGCACTTCCCAACACCATGTTGGACCTGTTTTAACTGTAGTGAACATATTACATCAATTTTTAGGTAGTGTTTGGCATAGCTTCCTACAAATGGAAGTCATTTTTGAATAAGTGATTCCTAGGATGAAATTTTAAAAAATCAATTAGAGAAAAAATAGTGTTTGATAAATGTATATTTTAAAAGTCCTTTTATATCAAAAAGTATGGAAGTTATTCCTCCTACAAAAATGGGTTTTCAAAAGCACACTTTTTTAACTTCTCCCAAATGGACTTCCAAGTAACTGATTGTTCATAAAAGTCTGTTTTGAAGAACTCACCAAACACACTTTTTTTTTTTTTTTCCAAAATGACTTTTGAAGATAGAAAGTCCATTTGGAGCCTCCCAAAAGCTATGCCAAACGCCACCTTAGTTTTTAGTTTTTGAACAAATTCTGGACCAATTTTCTTGCTAGAAAAAGAAACAAAAATATTGCACAATTTATTTTTTATTCTTTCGCTTGATGTTATGCATACCACTCTGCCCTATTCAGTAACACCATTTCCATTTGCCACTACTGCATATTCCACTGACACCATCTTGCAAATGCCTCCACCATCACAGTGCTTTGCCTTTGTACCATCATCATCTCTGCCGCCACCAACACTATGATCACTCATGCTTTCCTGCTTTTTGTTAAGTATCACTTGTGTATGGTAGTTTATAAAACATATTTCTCAGATTTGTTTTGCAGGAAAAGGCACCAAAAGGGGGGAATGGAAGTTTGGGAAAATGAAACCAATTGCTTTTGGGTTTTTTCTTTACTTATTTTTTTAGAAAAAATGAAGTGGCTTCTATCAAATGGTGGCTTAGTTCTTGAAACTGATTTTAAATTGCTACATTTTTTGTTTTCAAGATCAGTTACATTTGTTGCACACTTTGCAATTTATTTATTAATTTGGTGTATCCATAAATCTAAGTTTTCAAAAATCCAAAAGATGTAGAATACTTTTCATGATTTGACAATTTTTCCTGTGGGTTTGACAGGGCTAGTAATGGATTAGATTTGTGCAGGGTTGAGTCTGAACTTGCCCAACCCAAACTCCACCCATTTATTATCAAGTTGAGTAGTGCAAATTCAAATAGTACCGATCTGTTAACAATATTATATAATAATGAAAATAATAAAATAATATTTAAAATCCTAAAAATAGTAAGAATTAGTTTATTCTAATTAGGTTGGGTTCAGTCTTGCTGGGTAACTTCGAAGTTGCAACTTGCAAGTTGCTAACTGCTTTGTAGAAGTATCGTTTTAGTCTTACTGATGGGATGTACAGGACGTGATTAATTTGATACAGTTGGTCTAGTAAGCTGAACACATCATGGCTTTTAGGCATACTATGAATCTATGTACCTTTTTTGTTATCTCTTGCCAGCCCTCTTTCACCTGTGGTTATGGCAGTTTGAATTATCTGACCTTTATATTTGTTAAATAGGTATTGCAATCAAGAGCAAATCCAATCTTCCTGTCATGGAAAGGCGGAGCGGTATGTCAGGAACTCACTATCATCATGTCATATTGTTTTGTGTCTTTTTTTGCTCTCTCTCCCTGTAATAGGTTTTTCTAAAGCTGGAACTTTTCAATGAACTGCTACATAGGTTGATTTCAATTAAAGTTTCAATATTATGTATTTGTGAAGATTGCCTTTACCTTGACAGTTGCTTTGGTGGGGAAATGTAGCACCATATAATATGAGAAAGCCAATTGATGGTAGATGGAACTTAACTTATTGTCATATTGCTAAAAAAAAACCCAAAGTCAAAGATAATTTTTTAAAATCTGTTTTTTTGTTTATTATAATAATTTTCATGTGCAATCATAGTTTTAAGTATCGAGAAACAGTGTCGTAACAATAAAGGCTCAACGGGATGCAAGTGCATCGATGTTACATAACAGGTTGTGGCCACATCATTTGTGATATTTTTTTTTTTTTTGCACAAAATGCCCTAACATTATTGATACGCATGATTTCACCCTATAAATAGTGTATGTTAATATTTTTATAGAGTTCGGTGAATTTTATTCAACTTAATAACCCAATCTTAATGACAAATTAATTTATTCATTCATTTTTTTTATTACTGTTTATCATGTTAGCTATCATTGGTTACAGAACTTTTCAAAACATTCTAAGAGTTTTCGCTTTTAATATATTGTTCATATTGATACTTGATACGTCTCTTGCACATGTAGATTCTTGGCATTCTTGATTTTGGTCGGGATGCTTGGATACATCGTGAGGACTGGATTCGCAGTGGAATTCACATTGGAAGTGGCAGAAAATACAAGGACTCTTATTTTCTTCAAGCGCAAGCAATGTGTTACATGAATTCTTAAAAGGTGACGACTACTCTTTTTTTACTTTTTAGTGTGTGAATTCTAAATATTTTGAGATATTCAAGATCGAAGATGCTGGCAGTATCACATAATGTGTCATTTAGCAGTAACATTTCTATTCAGGCTCCATTTAAAAAATTAAATTAGGAAACAAAATGTGTTAATGCTGATAGACAAGGCTAATCATTTATATTTATTGCAAGGCTACAAAGCTGTATTGTTGAAGAATTTGCATTTGCATAACATGACCTGAATGAAGCTGGTATGTCCTGCATATTTCCTGATTTGTAGAAGTGCAGAATCATTATGAAAGAATTGCCTGGACTGTTGTGCTGCAAGAACAACAGTCATTAGGGTTTTTCTAGTACAATTTTTAGGATCTGCTTATCTGGTTATCCCAGATACCAAGAATGTGCCTTAAAACTCTACTTTTTACTTGCTTAAATCCTTCCATCCAATTTCATTGCTGAAGTGATTCCTAAAGAAGCAGCTGGCAGCTGCTTTTTGGGAGAAGTGGAAAGGATCATTTTCGAGGTTGAATTGAAAATAGTACATTGATCTTACGCCCAAAGGCTAACAAATATATATAGTTTCATGTCTATTTATTTCCTCCTTTACAGAACAGGTCATTTAGAATTCATTCTAGCGAGAACTTGGCGTAGAAGTTGCTTCCAAACGCACCTCTACATTTTAAGTTTTTTTTTATTATTATTTTGGGTAAAGACCTCTACATAGTTATAAGGAATTATGAAATTTTATGGCATTATTGACTGATTTTATATTTTTGGCTCAGATTTAAGTGACTGGCAGACTGCACTCCAGGGGAGTTAACTGTTCAGTTTCATTATTGTACAGCTTTTCTGAAGCAGGTTCTTTTACATATACTTGAAATGGTTTGGCATATGTAAAGTGTGAAGGTCCAATATTTTTTAGCATTATACCAATCAAGATTACAGAGAATGTCATTGAAAATTTTTAAGCTGACCAACGACAAACATAGTGTTTTTAACTTGCATGCAAAATCAATGTGTGTGGTAAATCATAAATTGTTCCTAATCAAAATGCATCTTTCATAGCACAGAGGTTTAGAACCCAGGGATATGAATTAGTTGAACCAATCATACTGGGAAGTATTTTTATCAGTTGAAATAACAGCCTCACTGTTCATTGAAAAACAAACCCTTCAGTTAACCTCAAAAAACAAAACAAGAGAGAGATCATGTGAAGGAGGGAGACTCGTACACCTTCAACCCCAACTCATATGAAAAACTAAAATTTGCAAGTAAATCAGCGCTTGCATTTGCTTCCCTATATTCATGGACCAGACAGCAACACTAGTCCTTAATAGCAGCTCTCAACGAGCCTCAACCAAAACAAATCAGGGATGTTCTTCTGCGATACCATCCTTAACCATAGAAACTGAAGAATGAGAATCTGATTCAACCTCCACCTTCCTGCACCCTGTAGACCAAACCAAACTCAACCCATGAAAAAGTTCAGAAAGATCATTGCAGCAATTCAGCATATACTAATTTTGACGGAGAAACCAGGGGACCCTTTAGCACTTCTATCAGCGGAGGGGTTCCAAGCAATGAAGCACTGAACGAGTCAATTTGAAATTGATGAAAAATGGGTTCACTTTGATTTAATTGTCATAGTGTTTTTTTTTTTTTTTTTTTTTTGCTGTCAAGTATTTGTCATAGTTGATGCCACTTGAGTTTGTATAGAAAATTTGTTTTACTACTGAACAAGAGAAAACAGCGGCACCATGCCAAAGAGAGACTAACTCAATAAATGGATCTGCGTCACTCCAACCAAAACTTAAAGCTGCGAGGCTTTCACTGCAACAATTACCATTGACAGAGCAGTGTGTGACTGCCTCCCAAGATGTTCAGGCCAAACTCGTAGAAGAGATTAAGCGGGTTGGTAGGATTAGGAAAGGAAGAGGTGAAGGTGAAAGCCAAAAAGAGGCATTGAAATGATTGAATTCTTAATGCTCTCGTCTGTTGAAATACTCATGAATACAGAAACATTCAGTATTTTTAAGATTGATAGATTAACACCATGGCCAGTAAGTGAAATTTGCATACTGGAGGAGATGCTGTTAACATCTACGCCGACATGGTTGTCATGGTGGTCTTCTGGGTAGCTTTTCTTCGTATCAAACTCGACAGAAACCATGTCGTTCGAGTACTACTATTAGTGGTACTAGATGAACCATTTGTGGTTTCATTTGCAATCTGCTCCTAATAAAAAGGCCAGCCCTTCACCCCCTGGAAAGGTCTTGGGAGTGATATTAAGAACAAAGTTGGAGTTGAAAGATGCAGTGGTGTTTTTGTCTTTGCTTCATAGCTTGAATTGGCGGCCATGACTATGATCAGTCATACCCAAGTGAGTTGCTAGCACTAGAAGCAACAAACAGCAGATTAGATGCCAAGTTGTGATCTGCAGCAAATTTGTAGGATCACATCATATATATCTGCTCTGTGTTGTTGACTCTGCCGGGGTGGGCATGGGAAGTTGAAACGCATGATTTAGTCCCACATCGGCAACTGGAAACATAGCATATAACAATAGTTTACTATAAATAGAGGGTGCAACAAACTGGAAAATTTTAAAAGGGTCGGTTGGCTAAATATGCCACGCTCGCCCTTGAGTGGCGAGTGCTGTATGGCTATCAAGACATATGGCCGACATAATTTGTGTAAACCTTAAAGGGTTGGCTCGCTTGGCCGACCCTCCATTGCTATGCTAATCTTTAAATGGATGATTAACTATATTAAAATTTTAAAATTATGTATACTAACAGCCAACGATTATGAAATTTTCTAGAATTAATCATACAAGTTAATGTTCTTTTCAGAATTATTTTTAGAAAATTATTTTAAAAACTATCTTTAAATTTGCGTCCAAGTTATGTTTTTACATATTTTATGAAATCATATAAAACTTAATTCACCATTTCTCAGATCAGGACTCCAAAAATGATTGTAAAAAAAGCTCACCATTTCTTAGATGAGTGTAAAAAAAACTAACCCAAATGTGAGAAAATGTTTGAATGAAATAAACATTGTTAGAACATGAAAATAGAAGATTAAAGAGAGTGAAACAAATGCATTTTCTAAATTTCAAAATTTGAAAATAAAATCTGTTTTCATAATATTTTTGCAGCTTCTCACAATTTTTGTTCCCACACGCTTCATATCTCATGCCCACATTTGAGGATTTAGATTATAACTTCTTCTTTTTTTGGTGCAAGATTACAATTTTTCATACCCAATACACAATTACATCTTATCATTTCCCTTGAATTACACCATGTAATCAGCAGAATCACACTAGTTGTTCAGATAAGGCAGGCTCGATGATAAGAGCTATTAAAAAGGCCAAAAAAAAACTTGATTTTCAAAGCCTCGGAGAGAATATGGTCTTGTCAGCCAATCCAAGCACGCCACATAGTTCCGGATACATCGCCTTCCTGATCTCCGCATACACCTCACCGTCCCACCCCCGTCCGGCCAACTGATCCCCGAGTCGCACCGCTGCCTCCACTGTGCTCTCCCTGCTATCGTGCGCCGAGTCGATAATCCCCATCCTCACCGCCTCCGCCGCCCTCAACTTCGCGGCTCTCAACAACACGTCGCGCCGAGCAGCCGGCGAGCCGATCTTCGATCTCACCAACGCCGTGAAGTAATTAGGGAACGTGAGCCCTATGTCTAGCTCGCTCATGTACAGCACACCTCTATCGCTCCTCATGAGAACGTAGTCGTGGCTGAGCGCGAGCATGAATCCGGCGGCGGCGGCGTGGCCGGAGACGGCTGCTACTGTGGGCATCGGAAGAGAGATCAGGTCGGCTACGACGGGCTTCAAGTAATCAACCATGTACTTAAGCCGATCATTGAATCCGGAGTTGGAGCCAGCGGATTTGGCCCATGCGAGGTCTAAGCCGTTGGAGAAGAACTTGCCTTGGGCTGTGGTGACTAAAGCCGAGCCACGGGTAGCTTGGGATCGGGCTCTGGCGAGAGCCGATTTGATGGAGTCGATTACGGTTGGGTTTAACCGGTGCTCGTCGTCGCCGGTTAGGGTTAGGAAGAAGATGTTGCCGCGCTTCTCTAACGTGCACATGGTGGTGACGAGATCGGGTCTTGGGAATGTGCTTTGGTTTTGAAGGTTAGATATGGGTTGGGTTGCAAAACCAGCGTAGAAGGATTTATAAAACAATCAAAATATATATGAGGATGACGTGGCAAATGCCGATTGATCTAAACTCTAAGAGGGTGTTTGGCAAACTGTTGGCTAGCAAACCGGTTTTCTAGAGAGATGTGTGTGAAGTGCGG
>JAESVK010001304.1:1024301-1040597 GCA_017140935.1 Hamamelis virginiana
AGATTTTCGGCCTTTACAATCATTGACCGATTTTTAGTGTGGTAACACAAACATAAAAATCTGGCCAGGTGATGATAAGCTTGTCTGGTTTTTATTTAGTACTGTTTGGTAAGTGCATTTTTCTGTAAATCAGTTCAATCATATTCAGAAAATAAGGTATAAGCACAGTTTTTTTAAAACCAACTATAAGCTGGTTTACATAAAATCCATATATCAGAATTGATTGGACCTAATTTTCAAAATTCTCAAACAGGCTCTAATAAAAGATTGGACGTATTGTCTTTCGTTTGACCCTTTTGGATTGTACTCAATCAACTTTAACATTTTGCATATAATTAGGTGGGTTTGTGTTGTACCTGATCGCTGCTCATGACGACTATACACGTAGCTGGTGATCCGACGGAGGAGTTTATTTTAGAGAAAATTAATTAAAAAAAAAAAAAACTTCCTGGATGATCTAAATTTTAAATCAAAAGATGTAGAAACATCCTAGATTATTTGCTTTCATGTATTTTTGAAATACACAAAAATAAAATTTTTATTAAATTTCCAAATTATTTAGTTTAAAAATTTTGGTATTAAATTTGATACATCTAGCATTTTAAAAAAAAAAAAAAAAAACAGAGCCTTAGGCCATAGCTTTGTGTCACGGTCCTACAGTTTCATTGTAGCGGAAAAGGCCGTGCGGCGCCTCAACACTCTTGTCAAGGCCAACCTTAAACTATTCGAGTCTGTCTTGTCTTAGACTCCCACAAAGTGCCCTGCATAAAGCCAACAAGAACTACTCGCAACGAGTCCCGTTAGTAGCAAAATACTACCTCCGGCTTACTGATAGCTTCATAGTGCAAAGCACTCGCCCAACCAATAAGGTTCCCTTGAAATCAAGGCCTCGCCGCATGTCTCGCAACAATACGGAAGTCCCTAACCAAGCTAGCATCACTGCGACACCCGTAGTGCCATATATGCACGTCTCGAATAGCTGAGAGGCATGCTAGCCCCAACTGCACATAGGCTTGCGCCCATGTCAAGCATACGAGATCTTAGCTCAGAACCTCGTTAGCCCACTCAGCCCCATTGCCCAACTGAAGGTGTATATATGGGGCTTAAGCCACTCGTAGCACGAAACCTCCAGCCTGGAAGCTGTGCGCAATGCCCGCCCTCTGGGCATCGTCCATTGTGCTCCCAGTACCAATGGAGACACTAGGAAGTACCTTTAGACAACCTAAGCCCGCCCCCGTGCTGCCACGGGTTAGGCTCGCTTAAGGCACCGAGGCCCCAGGAGAGGTGGAGCTCACCTGCTACCCCCTTAAAGAGCTTTCTATGCATTTGAGGGCTTGCCAGCAGGAGACATCATTTGGAAATTAAGGGATCAACACCTCCTGATAATCCCAAGCTCTTGACGCCAATCAAAGTGTGGCATATCCATGCGTGCCAATGACCCTCGTGGCCAAATGCAAAGTCCCCACGGCAAGAGTCACGCGCACATGGCCTAGTGCCAAAGTGCGAACTGTGACATTCTCCCCCACTCGATAATGTCGATGCCCTCATCGACAGGCTCCACCTCAATACTCAAACAGCTGGTTGCATGTATTCATGTCCCTTTTCTCTGGATTAGAACTCTTCCCGATGGCTTTTATATTTGAATAATACTCCAAACGGTTACCTATCTCAAACGGAGTTTGAAGCAAACTTGAACCCAACACAAAATTCACCCAGTCTTTCACTGAACTCGGCCAAGGAAACATGGCACACTGCTTGCCCACTGTACTCAAAACTGTCTTCAATACCCCTCTGAGCATTCTCAAACACGATGGCTTCTTTAAGTCCACTAATTCCCTTTGGAAGTGGCTCATCTGAACCACGCCACTCTTGGCATTTGCCCCTTTAAGCGAAGTCCCCACTGGAATGTAGCGTCTTGTGCTGCAATTGAGGCCATCAACCCACAAAAGCATTATTTCCTACTCCCCTCATTCCTCATTGGGAGTTGTTGACACCAAACCCTGCATGCCAATATTGCCTTCTCACGGCATTAAGGCTGTTCACCTCATTCCCTCCAAATTCGGAATATATACTCCTCTGAACACAAAGGTCTTCCCATGACCATTTGGAACACAATCCCTTTGACATCATTCCTGTAGTGTTCTTCACCAACGGAAAATCTCTCAAAGCGGATGCCCCGTCTTCACGGATGTTTGTGCCCATTGATGTTGGATAAGCTCGATCGGAAGTGCGCCCCTCAGGACGCGACTCTCAAGCCAACTACACTCTTGTAGCACCCCTTCGCGGCTATCATTTAGCTCGTGTCCTCTTGGCTGGTAGCAACTTCGACCATCTCGCTGATCTCTGCTGCTCTGGGTCTTCATTGACCAATTATCGCTCAAACTCGATTAGGGAAGTGCACCTCGCAAGGTGTGGCGTGCTACACCAATCGCTTACTCCTAGTGACACTCCTTTGATGTACCTACATTCTTCATCGTCGGCTTAATCAACCCTCCACCCTATGCTTCATGTTGTAGCTCCATTGATGTGTTTGGCCCCAAATCTTTACCCTGCAAACATCCCAATCATTCAACTGATGTGCCCACAAAAGTCAAACACTAGTACCTCGACTGAACAATGCTTCTGTTGTAGTGCAATACCTGTTACACTTGCCAAAACTCTCATGTAGCTCGTGCGGTCAGTAACATCTGATTTCCTACCCCCTCGCATTCCCACGGTGAGGTTGTCTCAAATACATGGCTGCTCTAGTACCTCGGCTCACTTGCCTTCACCCCGAGTCAGCTTGATATTCTCTGTAGACTCTTATATATTTTGCCCCCACTTAGGAGAGCATTCGCCTCTGTGTTAACTCATTACTTAGTATGCTCCCCCACTCAAGCTGATGCCCATTCTCTGAATACGGAGCTACCTTCCAACATTGTCTCAACTGCCATAGTCTTCATTTGAAGGATAGCAACCCACAACTCTTATTAAGCTCGTTGATCTATTGTTGCACCTTTTTGTGCACTTGTTATGTAGAGTGCCTCTGCACTTACTACTACGGTACCCCATCTCTAGAAGGTTGTCTCCTTGCTTTTCCGCATCTTGTATAAGCCTCTTATAAGTTATTTTCTCGTTGTGCCTCATGCACTATTCTCATTGATATATATCGTTGTCTTGACTTACACCAACCCACAACATGGTTGCTATTTTTCTAGACAAACGTGGCATCTTCACCACTCAGCCCTCGCGCCGACATGTTCACCAAGGTGCCTCTGCACATGGGTCGTCAATACTAAGCTGTAGATTAGTAGAATTTCTTATTGTCCCACAATCGTCAACAGCCTTTCCATCACAAGATACATGCCCTCGAATACTTCAATAAACAATGCATTGGTCACACACAAAGCCACCAACATTCCAAACTCAAGACATTCACATTTGCCGTCAAACCAAGCCACCAAGTAGAACAAGTCTCACACAAGTCCGCTAAGTAGTAGTCAACAACATAGTTGAAACCGTCAAGCTCGCGCTCTCTGAAACCAACATGAGCCCAATCTGTCTATAAGTAAGGTTCACTTCAGAAGACATCGTTGTTAGTCGTCGATATAGCCACAAGGTTAAGCTAGCATTACGCATGCCCACCAAATGGTACTCAACAACATAGGTTAGCCCCATCAAGCATCGCTGCCATCCAGAGCCAACAATAAGCTCCTGTCCCTCTGAGTGTTATTTGCTGCATTCGAAAGGCATCTTTCCACGATAACTCAATCTCTGCTATGATACCATCTGTCACGGTCCTATAGTTTCACTGCAGCGAAAAAGATCGTGCGGCGCCTCAACACTCTTGTCAAAGCCAGTCTTACACTATTCGAGTCTGTCTTGTCTTAGACTCCCACAAAGTGCCCCGCATAAAGCCAACAAGAACTACTCACAATGAGTCCTGTTAGTAGCAACATACTACCCTCGGCTTATTGATAGCTTCATAGTGCAAAGCACTTGCCCAACCAGTAAGGTTCCCTTGTTATCAAGGCCTCGTCGCATGTCTCGCAACAATACGGAAGTCCCCAACCAAGCTAACTTCACTGCGACAGCCGTAATGCTATATATGCACGTCTCGAATAGCTGGGAGGCATGCTAGCCCCAACTGCACATAGGCTTGCGCCCATGTCAGGCATACGAAATCTTATCTCAGAATCTCGATAACCCACTCAGCCCCGTTGCCCAACTGAAGGTGTAGACATGGGGCTTAAGCCACTCCTAGCACGGAACCTCCTGCCTGGAAGCTGTGCACAATGCTCGCCCTCCAGGCATAGTCCACTGTGCTCCTAGCACCAATTGAGACACTAGGAAGTCCCTTCAGACAACCTAGGCCCGCCCCCATGTTGCCACAGGTTAGGCTCGCTTAAGGCACCAAGGCCCCAGGGGAGGTGGAGCTCACCTGCTACCCCCTTAAAGAACTTTCTATGCATTTGAGGGCTTACTAGCAGGAGACATCATTTGAAAATTAAGGGATCAACACCTCCTGATAATCCCAGGCTCTTGATGCCATTCAAAGCGTGGCACATCCATGCGTGCCAATGACCCTCATGGTCCGATGCAAAGTCCCCACGACAAGAGTCACGCGCACATGACCTCATGCCAAAGTGCGGACCATGACACTTTGGCATGTGTACAACTTAGTAGAAGCCATATGTAATTCCAATCATATTTAAAAGAAAAATACTAGATAATTAAGTTGGGTTAATTCAAAAAGTAACAAAAGGATAATCCATAGATCTTCCCTATCCGCAGGTGAAGGGTTTTTAACACATTGGAAACAAATAAATAAATAAAAAGTGTAATCCCACCTACAATCACTAGCTTGTAGACAATTACTAGTTTGTTAGAAGTGCAAACTTTTCTATGGCTCATAATTTTTAAAAAAGAAAATAAAAATCAATGGACTTGGTGAACTCGAGTTTCAAAATTCATATGAATAGTGTTAGTGGTCAAGGATTATATTTAATAAAACAAAGGTCATGGAATTAAACTTTGGGATCCTACTCGTTTGACAAAACTTTGGTATAACCCAAATCATATTGAATGTAGATTTAAGATACCTCATTTTCAATAAAAAAAAAAAAAAAAAAATCTAACCACCAAACTAGATGACTAAAAACTTGAGGAAATGAAGCTTAACTTCAAGTCTAATGGACAACAAGGCTGGGTAAAGATTTTCTTCATTGCTCTTGGAATGATCAAAAATATCCTATCACACTTGAGGTTGAAAATTGGATCAAATTAGATTCACTCCTTTAATGCAATTTTTATTTCTAATTAAATTAACTCAGAATTTGATTCATTTTAGCAAAAAAATTAAATAAATAACAGTGCATAACTATATATATATATTTTAAAAAAAGGAGTTTATAACTTTTTTTTTGGTATACAGATAAACATATTAATAAAAGATAAAATAAAATAAACTTACCAAATAATAATAAAATTAAAATTGATTAAAATCATTTTTTAGCTAATCAAATTTTTATATTGGTTTGGTGTGTTTTTAAATATCCCGCTGCATCAACTCATCTGTCAATCAATGATTAAACTGGTTAATTTGGGACTCAACATCCAAAACAAGTCATGACCGATTTGATCTTCGTAATTAAGTTTTCAATCAAACTAAATTTGAGCAAAATATAATTTAGCTCGACTTATCTTATTTGCAACTCTATTCCCAATACGGCCATAATATCATACTGACAATAAAAACAATGTTGCATAAAACTTGTGCCCACAGACTTCATTCCATGATCATGGGGCATCCATGGGTCGACTTTAACCATTCACTGTTGTGTGGAGGAGGTTCCTTTAATATGCTGCAATTATATTCCATTCTCCCCACAAAATATTGGATTTGAATTTGCTGTTGATCACCGTTTTGATCATCTATATTAACGGCTGAAATGCTTCCACGTAATGGTTTGAAAGGATCCAAATGTGTTCATTTATTGTCTTGAATTGAACACTAAAGGATAAATGTTTTTTTAACAATAATTCTATCTTTCTCACTTAATTTTTTAGTAATAATTATAGTGATCAAATGGTCAGTTTTTGTATTTTTTTTTTTTTAAATGTTACTATAAAAAATTGTGATTATATTATTTTTCAAATATCATCATTATTTATTGTTCTGTTTTTTCAGAAACTGATTGTTGGATCATTGAGATTTTCGATAGGTGCGACATACATAATATGGACCTATAATCGAATAGTAAGATTTTTAAAATTTATTTTGCTAGTGACCATATGGAAGACTATTAATATTTCTGTATTTTTGTTATTCATAAAATTAGCTCAGATTTAAGACTTTTCTATTAATTATAATTTATTAGTGTAGGCTTGTCACACTAAATTGATTCTTGTTCAAAAGAGTCATCCATCACAAATCCAAATCCCAAAACATTCCCGTCTTCCTTTTGTTTTTACAAGCGATGTTACTAAAGCAATCTTTAAAAAGTCATTGACCTTTACAAAACATCCAAAACGACTCCGTTGTATCTTTTCTTAGGCCCTGCACCCCTAAAAGTTGCATTGGCGAAATTATCCAATTTTCACCCTTCTTTATTCATCCTTTCTCGCGCCAGAAGGTTAAAAAGTAAATAAAACAACAGAAAACACCCGCCAAGTTGAGTAAAGATTAAAATATTTCGCGCCAAAATCCGCTTTTAATACCAAATAAAAGCCATCAAAATCTTAAGCGCGCGTTCTTCACTTCTGTCTCTCTGATCTTTTTCCTTCGTCTTCCCCCAATTTCTCAATCTGTGGTTTAATCTTTATTTGTCAAGGCTCTTTGTATCCGCTTTTACTGGTCTCTATATGGAGACCGAGCTCATCGGAGAAACCGAGAAGATCGCAAAGATCAGACCAGTATTTGGGTCCGAACTGCCAGAATCGGATATTCTCCGAACGCTTTCGCAATCCGGCAATGATCCTGATGCTGCCATTAAATTCATTGTTGACAACCCGGCGGGGTCTCTGCTCCGGCCATTGACCGTTAAAAGGACGGTTACCAGCACCGGAGCTCGGATATCTACCCAGATTAAGCAAGAGGCTTCAGAGGAATCGAATGAAGCCGACTCGCTTGATGGGTTGAAGACGAAGATTGGGGTTAAGGAGGAAGCTGATTTGGGTATTGAGAAGGACTCTGTAAACGAAACAGATAGTATTCAGAAACCGTCACCCAAGAAGGGAAGATGGGGCTTGTCGTTTGATGAGTTTCTACAGGCAACGAATACTAAAGTGATGGCTGATGATGAGTATCTCAATACCCAGATTAAGCAAGAGAAGCCTAAAGAATCAGAAAAAGTCAAATTACTTAATGAGTCGAATGCAATGATAAAGGAAGAATCCAAAGTTACGTCTGAGGAGGAAAATGTAAGGGCTCAGATTAAGCTAGAGAGGCCTAAGGATTCAGAAGCAGCGGAATCGCTTCGTGGGTTGAATGCAACGGTAAGGGAAGAACCTGACGTGGGGTATGGGACTAAGGACTCTTCAAAAGAAGTGGTGGGTGGTGGCCTTCAGCCATCGATGGAGGAGATTCGGAGGATGTCATTTGATGAGTTTCTTCAATCGACAAATACCAAAGTTATGTCCGAAGAGGAATTTCTCAGAACTCAAATTAAGCAAGATAGACCTAAAGAATCAACAGAAGCTGAACTTCTTAATGGCTCGAAGATGCAGAATAGAGTAAAGGAAGAATGTGATATGGGGTTTGAGAAAAAGGTCTCTATAAAAGAAGAAGTCGACCCAAGTAAGAAATACCCAAAAATGTCATATGAGGAATATGTCCGGGCAAATAATGCTGGAGTTAAGTCGGAAGACAAATATCACAAACCCCAATTTGATTCTTATAGCTGTATGCAGAGACCCTCTATTGTGAAGAAAGAAATAGTTGATAATGAAAGGGTTAGTTCTGTTCCGGTGGAGGATGGGGATTTTCCCGAAGAACAGGACTGGTTGTTGGTCGGAAGGACTACTGTTACGGGTCTTTCAACAACCAAAGGGAGGAAATTGGTGGACAATGAGATTGTTCATTTCGCCTTCCCTTCAACGGATTCAAGAAACAAGTCACAATTTATGAGTGCAAAAGCTGCTGCTGCAACATCAGGGATTGTTCGCTTCTCAACCAAACGATCTGGAGAGGTTTTTTTTGCCATTCCATTTTCCAGACTAAGTTTCTAGCTAAATTCATCTTGTATTGTTTTTAGGTTGAGCTCTGCTTGTGTTTCATCAGCCTTTCAATATTTCTAGTGGAATGAGGAATGCTGCTTCGATTTCATATATATATATATATTTAGGGAGAGGTTTCACTCACACCCTATTTTGACACTCATGTTTATACCTCGTTTTCAAATACCATTGGAAATAGAAAATTTTGAGAAACCGACTGTTAGATTAGATACTTATTTTATGTTTGTCATGTATGAAAAAAATTGGAGTGATCCAACGGTTAATTTAAAAAAAATATATCTTTTTGAAGAACTATTATTATTTTTATTAATTAAAAACATAACAACTTTTTATAGTGACATCTCTTAAAATCTAACTGTTGGATCACTATGGTTTTTGGTATACATGATATGCATAAGAAAGGTATTGAATCCAACGGTTGGTTATTCAAAATATCTATCATAGATAGTGATTTGAAAATGAGGTGTAAACATAGGTGTCAAAATAGGGTGTAAGGGGAATTTGACCCATATATATATATATATACTTTGGCTGGATTGTAGATTATATCTGTTTATTTTATGTTATTAATTTCAGGTTGGTAGGCTGCCAATGGAATGGGCAAAATGCCTCATTCCTCTTGTAAATTCTTCAAAGGTGAAAGTTCTTGGTAGATGTGTAGCTGCACCATTAAATCTTCATCTGATGCAAGAAATCATTTTGTATTTAAGGTAAACATTATTTCATTAGCTTAAAACTTTTTATGTTGTAGGTTCAATATCTATGTACTTCCTTCTGTATTCCTTGTCATCATTTAAATCCCCAATGAATTTTGCTCTAGAAAAATTTGATTGGTCAAAACAATCATGTTTAGTAAACTCTCTTCTTGGGTGTTTTTTTCTGTGGCAGCTTTTATATTCACCATTCAGTTTTCACTGAGGGTGATAAGTCCTCGTGGAGGTTAGATGCATCCTCATACATTGACTCCACAGTTTACCCTCTGACAACTTTGTTCAGATTACTGAAAAAATTACCATTTCAAAAGGTATTCTCTCTTTTACTGTTGGTGCAGATGGCAAGCTTTATAGTTGTAAGTAGTTTTCACTTTACATTCTTATTCCTTTGTGTTTTATTTCAACCAGGCTGAGTTCACCCCAGAGGAACTTGATTCTCGGAAACGTTTGCTAAATTTAGAAGTATGTGTAGTAATCTCTATTCTTATGATTTTTGTGATCTCATTTTCTCTAGGAATGTCAATTTCTAGAGTTGCAAATCAAGAATTGGCACCCTGTCGATTCTGCCATTGCCATTTAGGTTTTACTTTGTTGGTTCAACTAGTCTTTTTTTTCCTTGAACAAGCTTCTCCTGTGTAGCTGTGTTTATTGCTATATGCCATAACATCATGACAGGTTATATTAGCAAAGCTTGTTGCAAGCATGTTGGCAATTGCACTAACACAAGCAGATACATACATATGCATCTGTCAGTAATTTATATAGCCGTGGATAATGGATTACAAAAAGAATAAAGTTCCAATGGAATTTTTTTTTTCCGTTGTTTAAAACAGGGTGATTCAGATGAAGCTGCATCAGTGTTGCCTGTCATCAAGCGAAGAAAGGGTTGCCAACAGTACCCTGAGCAAAAGAATGATGAACAAGTTATCTCAGAATCATCTCTGAATAAACTTGTTGGTTCTGTAGATGTATATAACTTGGAGGTAGGACAATATGAATGCTTATATTTTCTTATTTTAGATGAGTATAGTTTTCTCATCAGTTTTCATCTCTTATGATCTGTCTCTGTCTCTCTCACTTCTCTCATACATATGTACACAATTGCATAGGAGATGGAACCCCCAAGTACGCTCATGTGTGATCTAAGGCCATACCAGAAGCAAGCTCTCTACTGGATGTCAGAATCAGAGAAGGGAATTGATGTTGAGAAAGCAGCAAAAACTCTTCATCCATGCTGGGCAGCCTATCGTATATGTGATGAGTATGCAGTTCTAGACTTACTGTAAATGAAAAAGAAAGGAAAAATACTTGCTTTTTATTCAACTTAGATCATAGCACATTTATTCCAAGTACAATAGCCTTTTATCTTGGAAGTTTGACAAAAAAAAGTGCTATTTTGCAGGAGGGCTTCTGCAATCTATGTGAACATCTTCACTGGGGAAGCAACTACACAACTTCCAACCACAACACAGATGGCAAGAGGAGGAGTGCGTTTCTTTGCCAACTTTTTTATTTCCATTTCAATGCTATCCATAGCTTCTTATCTATTAGTTATTATTAGTATTACAATACTCTCTCTCTCTCTCTCTCTCTGAGGTGGGGTAATAGTACTGTACTTTTTTTCTCTAACTTGATAAATATGTATATACAGATTTTAGCAGATGCAATGGGGCTTGGAAAGACTGTGATGACGATTGCTCTAATACTTGCAAGGCCAGGCAGAGGTGGCCCTGATAGCCAAAAACTTGTCACAGTAGCTGCTGATGGTACTGAAAACACAAAGAAGAAAGATATTCATACAAAGGTCCCACCAAAAGTAAAAGGTGGCACTCTTATTGTTTGTCCTATGGCTTTGTTAAGCCAGTGGAAGGTGAGATTTCTCTTCGCTCGTTTCATGGAATGAGGAAAAGCTCTGACATATTGAATCCTTTGTCATGACCAATTTTGCAATCTGTCATTTTTAACTATGCTTCAATCCAGATGCCTCTAGGATAGTAAAAGCAAATAGGAAAAATAAAAATAAAATCCATGGTGTTTAAATCAATTTGTGGATTCTCTGAATTCTAATATAGTAGCTTGGAAAAAAAAAATAATAATAATGGTACTATGCTGTTCTCTACTTGGCATGACATCTTTTCGATCCTGTTGAAAACTCCAGGATGAGCTTGAAACACATTCAAAGCCAGAAAGTATTTCCATTTTTGTTCACTATGGTGGAGACAGAACCAATGACCCTAGGGTGATCTCAGATCATGATGTGGTCTTGACAACATATGGCATCTTAACTGCAGCTTATAAATCTGTAAGAAATATTATCTTTCATTATTTTTTTTTAATAAAATGTATTCATGTACCGATAAAATTCATTTGCTTTATTTTTTGTTCATCTTTCTGTTCCCACACTGTTTATGTATTTACTAATTTACTCACGCTTAGTTCCACCCACCCACCCCTTTTTAATGAAACTTTGTGAATTCTGATGTAGGAGGGCGAGAACACCATTTTTCATAGAGTTGAGTGGTATCGGATTGTCTTGGATGAAGCTCATATGATCAAATCCTCGAGGACCATAGGTGCTCAGGCTGCCTTTACATTGAACTCACATTGTCGGTGGTGTCTTACTGGTACCCCTATTCAGGTATGTATTGTACTCTCTTATGAGCTTTTTGCTGTGTGATAGCATCATGATTTTGGCTACAGGTGGGATCCTTGAAGCAGATGAGGTGTTCTGTTTGTAATATACCATGCTTTTCTAATAGTTATTGTCAACTAGTTTTCAAGGAAATTAATAATATTTCTAATCGTTGGTTAGTTTTAAAATTTAGGAAGAGTAAACTTCATTGGCATACTGTGCCTTTCTTGTTGGGCCAAATTCACTTTTTATTTAAAGCTGTTTGTTATCAATTGTGCAGAATAATTTGGAAGATCTCTACAGCCTCCTATGCTTCTTGCACGTTGAGCCCTGGTGCAACTGGGCATGGTAAATTGAAACAAGTTCAATTCAATTCTACATATTGTCATATCTCAATTGCTGTTTACCAGGCTGAAACTGATTAACTAGAGAGCATTTTGCTCATATCTTGATTAATTATTTTAGTTTGCAGGTAGAACTTCATGGCTCTCTGCCTCTTTGTTCTTAATTTAGTTTTACCTATGTCTAGGTGGTACAAATTGATTCAAAGGCCCTATGAGAATGGTGATCATAGAGGGATGAAATTGATCAGGGCTATTCTAAGGCCACTGATGCTGAGAAGAACAAAGGATACAAAGGATAAAGAAGGAAGGTGATCATTCTCAGTTCTGTGATGTCTTTTTTTATTTTTTTTACTGTTATTGTGTTAATGATAATAGTTATTAATAATATTTCCCACCAAAAAACATATTTATTACTATTTCACTGAACAAAATTATATCTTTGTTAACATTTTGACATTCTCTGCATGTGAACTTAGGCCCATACTTGTCCTCCCTCCAACTGATATTCAAATCATCGAGTGTGAACAGTCAGAAGCTGAACACGATTTCTATGATGCCCTCTTCAAGAGATCTAAAGTAAGTTTTGTTTAATATAATTTCTGTTTATTATCACCCAGGGTTGACATTGAACTTGCTTATGATGGCAAAAAGCTTCTGCTTAAAAATTTAACTATCATTTCCGTACTTATTATTGCCTTGCATTTGTGCTTAGCCAGTACAAGTATAGGCCTCATCACTGACAATGAAACTTGCAATCTTTTGTGCAATATAAACAGGTCCAGTTTGACCAGTTTGTGGCGCAAGGCAAAGTTCTTCACAACTATGCATCTATCCTTGAGCTGCTACTTCGATTGAGGCAGTGTTGCAACCACCCATATCTTGTTATGAGGTGGGAATAAGTTGCAAAATTATAAATTTGGTACTACAAATTCCTTCTTTTTTTCTCCTTTTCTTTCATTACTTTGTTTTGATATGTTTCGCGTGCAAATATGCAGCCGAGCTGATTCACAAAAGTATACAGACTTGAACAAACTTGCTAGAAGGTTCCTTGAAATCAATCCTGATTCTGCCACTTCAAATCAGACAATCCCCACCCGAGCATACATTGAAGAGGTGGTTGAGGATGTCCGGCGGGGTGAAAACACAGAGTGCCCTATATGCCTGGAGTCTGCAGATGACCCAGTTTTCACACCATGTGCACATCGGATGTGCAGGGAGTGTCTGCTCTCAAGCTGGAGAACCCCATCAACTGGGCTATGCCCAATTTGTCGCAAGCTTTTGAAGAAAACTGACCTCATAACTTGCCCATCAGAAAATCAGTTCCGAATTGATATTGACAAGAATTGGAAGGAGTCTTCCAAGGTATCAAAGCTCTTAAATTGCTTGGAACGTATTTGTCGGTCGGGCTTTGGTGAGAAGAGCATTGTTTTTAGCCAGTGGACTTCATTTTTGGATCTCTTGGAGATCCCATTGCGAAGAAAAGGAATTGGGTTCTTGAGGTTTGATGGAAAACTGGTGCAGAAACAAAGGGCTCTGGTTTTGAAGGAGTTCAGTGAGACTAGAGAGAAAATGGTGAGCAGTAATGAAAAATTGTGTTAAAAATTCTCTGCTGCTTCTGCACGTTCTGTTGGTTTGGCAGTTGATAGTTAACTAATCAGAGTGAATCTTCTCTTTTTTTCCTTTTTCATTTCAGGTATTGTTAATGTCATTGAGAGCAGGTGGTGTAGGCTTGAATTTAACTGCAGCTTCTAATGTCTTTTTAATGGTACATTTCCACTATAACTTCTCTTAATTACTGTTGTTTTCAATAACACCCTTTTCCCCTCCATATTATATTTGTTATTTTCATTATGCAGGATCCATGGTGGAATCCTGCAGTAGAGGAGCAAGCAATAATGCGAATTCATCGCATTGGACAAAAGCGAACAGTTTCTGTTAGAAGATTCATCGTCAAGGTCAGATTTTTCTTTTATTTTGATTTGTCTAAAGTTGATCGAAGTTTCTACAATAAAATGGTTGAGACTTGTTCAAAATCTGACCCAAGACTGCTGATTTTGAGTTCTTTGAAAAATTCTAGAGGTTGAAATAATTAAGTCAAAAATGAAACTGCATAAGTTTGGCTTGTTAACTGAGTTGTCACATTAATGACTAGGTCCCCAAGCCAATTATTGTCTCCCTGGTTCCTACTTGGGTAGCAACCAAATCAAATGGTATTAGAGAGCCTGACCTCTAATAATTGCAACTTGCAATTAAACCAATATTAAATCAAATTAAATAATTGCAAATCAAATTAAATGGTATTAGAGGCATAAGTGACCTACTTGGGTTTGACTGAGTTAGCCATTTGTAAGGGTGCAACTTGCAAGTGACTAGGGCCCTTAAGAGTACAAGGCTGTTCCAGCATATATTGCTCGAGCCTGGATTGAATCTGAGCTTGGTTTAATCTTGGTCACAGGTTTTGTCAAGCTTGTGCTTGTTCTCTAATTAGCTAACTTCATTCATTAGCTTTATATGATAGCTATATCCATGTCTCTAGAGGACACTTGTGCCTAAAGCAATGCAAATCAGACATCCTAATGTATTCCAAATGCTTATTCTGCATAATTCCTCCCCCTCAAAAAAAAATAGAGGCTTTATTTTGCATTGGCCCAATGTCACATGGCCTCTTTTAGTCTTTTCTTTGGCCAAAGTTCCATGATGCTCACTCAATCTACAATTCTAACTTTTGAACAAATATGAGTTATGCAAGTTTTTGGTAACTGGTGAAATGATATGATGGTTGAATAATGAGGCAGGACACGGTGGAAGAACGCCTGCAACAGGTTCAGGCAAGGAAACAGCGTATGATCGCTGGAGCTCTCACCGATGAGGAGGTTCGATCAGCTAGGATCGAGGAGCTTAAAATGCTTTTCAGATGATAAAAGTTTACATATTATTATCCTCCTCAGTTTGAGAACCCTTCTTTTGGCATACATAGAAATATATTAGAGATCCAGGGCTTTTCTTGTATAGGTTCACAAGCCCAATTTTGTATAACATCTGCCTTAGCAATGAGTGATTATTATCCTCTTTTTATTAAAAAAAAAAAAATTCCTGTGGTGTTGATGTTCAATTTTGGAGTATGTCTTTTGTAGTTAAGGTGCCTAATTTCACTTTTGGAGTTGGAACATGATTTAAGGCTCAATGGATTGCTGACCTTTCCCTCCTCAATGGATTGCTCTTTGGTTGGTATTTTAATTTAAATTAGATCACATCAATTTTTAATTTTAAAATAGTTTTAAAACATAATTTCCACACAAATTCATTGTTTATTTATTTTTATTTTTTTTAATTTTATGGTTTTGAACGTTGAACAGCATAAAGAAAAATAAGTGGTTTTGCAGTAAATAATTGAACAGCTATAGGCAATATTCGAATATATTCTAGAAAATGACGATTTCTAAATTGTAAGCCTTGACCGCCTCATCTTGACAAAAGGTGCATCTCTGTGATTGGGTAAAAAATGGTAGTCGGAACACGACAATGCTTATAAGTTATAACAACAAATCCGAGCCTCACACGTAACCATCATACCCTTATTTACAAACAAGGCCCTACCATGACCACGTAATTGATAACTCAGCCGTGGATCTCAACTAAAAAAAACTATTGCATTAACTAATGATTTGGTGCCACGTAGAGATTTAACGGAGTGTTTTTTTTAACGTCAGCTAGAAAGTACCTTTTAGAGAGAGAGAGAGAGAGAGAGAGAGAGAGAGAGTCAAAATCCAGTGGTGGTGGAGAAATTGGAACCCCACGCCACACGTAGTTTTGAGTTGACAGGTCGGTTAGGAGAAAACGTAAAAGACGCACCCAACTAATCAATCGGCCTTTGACGATGCCATTTTGCCTTTCGGTTTATAAAGTTGTGGGCTATATGATACTATCAAATAAATGGTCCGGCTTTGATTCCCTTGGTTCGGCTCCAGTTGAAATTACTGAAAGGTCCCCTATTGAAGAGGGCACCGATCATATTTCCCCATTGGGTGCTACTGCCTACTGTGCTAGAATACAACCGGGAAAACAGATATATTCACCCACTTAAGGACCCTAAATGAATCAAACAGTTCATAATTAGCTCGGGAACAAGTTCAGTGAAAATCAAAATCAACTAGGCTTAATTTCTACCTGTTTATGTTTGTAAGCAGTCTAGTTAGTAAGTTCATAAACGTACCAGTTTATGAATACACTAGTATTTAGATTCAAGTAAAAGTTTATAATTTAAGTTTGAATAAGTTCAATTTATACATGTGTCTTTTTTTGCATGTCCTTTTTTATTTTTTAGGCCCATTATATATAAGTTTTTTTTTTTTAATATATATATATATATATATATATATATATATATATA
>JAESVK010001304.1:1040997-1054371 GCA_017140935.1 Hamamelis virginiana
CAAACAACAACCCAGAAAATCAATTTTGATCCATACAACCCAGAAAATCAAAATCACAAGTGCCAACCAGCCCTCTGTTTGGATTCCGAGAAAACCCATCTCTCCATGCCACAACAACCTAGAAAATCCAAACCAGCCACCACCAGCTCCCTTCCTCTCCATGCCACAACAACCCAGAAAATCAAAATCACAAGTGCCAACCACAAGCCCTCTGTTTGGATTCTGAGAAAACAATGGGTTCCCAAAATATGTTGCAAAAATACCACAAGCCCTCTGTTTGGATTCCGAGAAAACAATGGGTTCCCAAAATATGTTTCAAAAATGATGTTTTTCTTTTGAAAAAACCAAACAGAGGGCTAGGGTTTACTTAGAAATCATACCTGTGAAGGAAGATAGAGGTCGACGCCGCCGAAGATGGAGAAACCGATCGGAGATGGAGCTGGCGGTGATCGTCTTCTTCAATGCTTGGAGAGTGATCGTCAACAATCCAATGGGTTGTTGTTGCAGAGCTGGTGGGCGGTTTGTTTGGAGCATTGCGGGTTTTACTCTTCACGCGGGTCATTTAAGTGACTCCCGCATCAGCCGTCCCTTTTATCCCCTCTTCAATCCAACGGCCCTCTTTGTTTGTGCATTTTATGCTAAAATCAGCATTTGCTGATAAGAGAAAAACTCTATATATATACTGCAAATGAACTAAATCATCTAGCGAACAAACTCGATAATAAATGAATTAAGCTCAAACAACCAAAGTTTGACTTAAACTTATATAGTCAAGCTTTTGAGCAAGCCAAACTTGAGCATATCAAAGCTCGACTTGGTTTGTTTGCAGCCCTAACCCACACATTTGCAGAAATATGCATAATGTGTGTGACTTAGCATACAACATCTCATTTAATGTATTACATATTAATTATATAAAAAATGTTGTGATTTAGATGATTTTGATAATTTGATTTTAATCAAGTTTATTGGAGTGAAATAATGTAACAAGCTAAATACTAATTTTATAAAGTAAAATAGGACCTACAAATTTAGGATGAGTACCTTATTAATTTAGGAGAGTAGCTGTCTCTTTTATAAGGAGAAGTTCAATTCCCTCAAAATGTGGGTAACTAAAACCAGTAAGTTCAAGAGTCTTCCAAGGGCGACTCGAAGCTTCTAAGCCGAGCCACACAGCAGCTAATACCTTCTGCGGTTTTGACCGTTTCCCAAAACCTGGATTCCTGCTAAGCGTGTAAGCCACATGCCCATTATATATACCTCCACAACGAAGCCTGATAAACCCCATTATAGCGTTCACACAGCCTCTCTCTCTCTCTCTCTAAACAATCTATCGATCTCGATCCATGTCATCCACAACAGAACTAAACTCCGGCACCGGTAACCGTCGGCAGTCGAGTCGCCTCCAACGTCGAGCACCGGCGTCAATACAGGTCAGCCCCGTTTCTGATTGGAAGGTTGCGATCCCTCTACTATCTCCGCTAGCCATGTCGCCATCGTCACCGGGAGATCGGACGGTGGAGGTCAAGTCCAGGGAAGAATCGCGGCCGGAACATCATCGTCAGGTGACGGAGCCGGAGAAGCCAGTGTTCAAGAAGTGGCAGCATCCGGCTGCTCCGTTCTGTTACGAGCCGGCTCCTTTAATGCCTTCTTTTGTTTGTGTAGATAACTTTAGTTGATAGATCCGACGGTGTATGTTAGAAGAGTTTGTTAATATTAACATGCACTTTAATTTTTACAAAAATCCATGTTCATATATACTTTGCCTTTGCCTTTTCCTCTTTACCATTCGGATTTGGAACTTTAATTTTATTTTATATTTGGTAGCTCATTCTAATTTTATGTATCATATCATTACACAATATCTACGAATGTTCTTTCAATTTGTGTTTGAATTTTTCTTTCTTTCTTTCTTTCTTTATATATCTTTCGTTTAAGAATCCAACAAATTTAGGTATTTAACAGAGAGTAGGACATTAAAAGGAACTTTTCTTAAGGATTGAATGACGAAAATAATTGATCTCACAATTAAGATTTAGTTAAATTGAGGATTCATAACTTATTTCACATTGCACGAGAGCAATTAAAATCTACTAATCAAAAGTCGATACTTTTATCTTAAGTAGGTATTTTATTTTTCTTCATTTTTCATGTTAGGTAATCTAGTTCTACTTTGATTGAGATATTGGCTTGTATTAGTCATTAGAGATTATGATAACTTCATTTATATTGTCTATTCTATAAAATTTGATTCTTGATTAAAACGAGACAATCTTTATGTGTGAACTATCGTACCTGTTCAATTAAATGTTCATGGTGCTTTAAAAAAATCTTCAACTCTTGTCTTCTACCATTATTTTTCAACGCTTATCTGTAGATAAATTTGGTTTTCAAAGAAGACAATCAATTATTTCCAACTTGAACAACATAATCAAAGCAACCTCACCTAATTTGACTCAGCATTGCGGTTAAGCAAGTTCAATCAAAGATAAGGATGGATCGAGCTGAAAGCGACCCATGTAGGCCATAATGTTGCCTTGCCCACTCGAGTTACATTGGTCAGTGCTGTGACCTAACCCACCCCGGCCAAATGGCCTACTGCTCAATGCTCATCATCCATATTTACACTGGGACAGTAGAACAAACGTTTAGAACATCGTGCTTTTGCTGGACTCGAGATTTGCTTCTGTATTTCCATCTCAAATCTAAGTTTGAGCCAAATTTCTTAGAAGACGCCAATTAATTGATTTTTTTAACACACGCTAAAATTTAAATCCATATCATCTATTCTATAAGGATCATAAATTACCATTAGGTCACAATAACTGTGGTGAAAATATTAATTAGTTTATAATTAATCCGAAATAAGGCTAATGTCTTGCAATAGACTGCGTTAAAAAATCGAACCAGATTGGATCTCGTTCTGTAGTGTTAATTAATTTTTAAATAAATCAACTCATAGTTACTTAGAAGGAAAAAAAAAAAAAGTTTTATGTCTTGTTTACTGCACAAAGTTAAATAGACACATATGAAAGGAAAATGTCACCCACCAATGGAGGTTTTAACTTTTAAGTTCAATACTCGATCCCTTAAAAAAAATAAAAAAGAGAGAAGAGAGAATTGACCATATGGTAGTTTTTAATTATTATTTTAAACTAGATAAATTAAATTACAGAACATTGAGTGCTTAATTATAGAAAAGGATGACGATAATGACAATGACAATAATAACTGCAGAAGTTGCAATCCTACCGGCCACTTGCTATACGCAGGCACCGGGCCTGTAATATAATAAATGAGCATGACAATTCTGATCCTATTTGAATGGTCATACTCGACCAGTTGGAGAAAGTGCAAGTAGAACCAAAGACTCCCCATGAAAGTAATCAAAAATAGAATAAAGATAACATGAAAAGTCATGTAAAGATTACGCTGCTTAGTTTGAATATATAAGCATCTCTGTGTCTGAATGAAATCTGAATCTTCAAAAGTGGTCTTCTCTATGGTGCCTTTTTTTCTTTATATTTATACTATTAATTATAAGAATGGTCTTGCAAATATAATACCAGAATTATAAAACATTGGTGCCCATACCTCTAGTCCTCTATGGTGCGCCACCTTACTTTATAGTATATATATGTATAATTTTGATTAGAAGGTGCTGCATAACACCATTCCCATTAAGGAGCTATTTCACTATTTTAAACCCTAGACCTCCATCCTACCTTGCCGCTTAATTAAAAAAGAATGCCTTGAAAATTGTAAGAAAAAGCCTCGTATGATGGAAACAATCTATAATTTACACGTTATGAGATAAGATTTTGGATTTTTCTTCACCTTTGTGTGAGAAATTTGTTTAATTATTTGATGTTAGGAGGTGAGTATGATGATGGATTAAGTCTAAGGGGGTTATTAAGCTTAATTTGCATAAAATGTTATCTTCTATAGATATTGCAATTATTTTTTCAATTACCACCTTTTTGTTCTTATACATCCTTCAACTTAAATTAAATCATTTTTTCTTTTAATATTTAGTACTTTTTTTTTTCATAGTAAGATGTCTTAATTAGAACTCACATCTTGCCTCCTGTTGTTACTAATCCAAAATCATATAGAAATTTGCTAAACCTATCTTGATGATCATGCCACTCGTGAAATTTAGGTGCCAAAGACCCCTCCCTATGGTAGCCTCCAAGAATCCTACCTGACTTAAAATACATTTTCTTAAGAGGACAGATTTTCAACAAGAAAAAATTAATAATTCCCAATAGGACAAGATGGCACGTGAATTATCAACTATTTCACGATAAAGTTTTGAGCAGATTCACATGCCATTGGTCAGATTGCTGGTTGGGCATTTGGACTGGTCAATTCCTAGAATGATGATGCAATAAGTGCGGCCACCACCCTAGCAATAGCCAAATTAGGTCATCTACTAAGAGAAAGAACGCAGGGTTGTTTGCTACTGTTGAGCCAACACAGCAAACAGTTGAATTTCCAGATTTTATTTTTCATTAGCTTTAACTAAGATGATGAATATGGATTTTAATAGATTTGCCAGTCAATTATAAGAGCTGGAAGGAAATAGAACAATTCCAGGGAAACAATCTCCACCCATTCATTTGGTTTCAAAGAAATTTTTCCATCAAAATCAAGGTGGAACATGGCACAATTTCAAAAATTGAGAGAGAGAGAGAGAGTTTCTGCAACTATCAGGTAAACTTAAAACTTAAAGTTATTTGATAAGAGTAAAGCATCAGTAAAGAAAAATGTTCCTTTGCTTCCCGTGAAAGCACAAGTGGAGTGCAAGTTCGATTACCAGTCTATCACAATACACTTTCTTACCATCCAATCCACATCCCAAGATGAACCCGTTGAATTTTGGATTTTATGAGTTGTAAAATATCCATGTATCAACCAAACCAACTTGATCGTTTAATGAAAAATATTTTAACTTTATTACTACTTATCTAAAATTTCACACTAAATAGAGGTTATGTCAAAGTCCATGGATAAAAATGTAATTTTTTTAATTCAGACAATCCCTCGAGTTCTCGCACAAATTTTGGGCAGCACGTTTTCTTCCTAACAGACAAATGGTACAGATACTACAATAACATAAATTTCCAAAACTACCAAACATTTGAATAAATTTTTTAAATTTGGCAATATTAGCGATTCAAAAGATATCTCCCAAATCTGAATCTAGCCTCGGTTAATTGGCGAACACAGATCAAGTCCATATCCATACATAAAATCTCCCAGCTGATTATTTGCCAATATTCTAGAAGCATTACAAACCTAAATCTCTTTTAAGGCAAACAAGTTCTAGATATGAATCTCTTCAAGACCAAACACATAATAGCAGTACCCGGAAGAAAAGAGAGGGCATGGGGATTGTGAAAAAAAAAAACAAAAAAGATTTGGTCAACTATATACCATTCTAAATTGCTCAAGCTTCTTGCATCCAAGAAATTCCTGGTGTTTCAAAGGTCTAGCAAAACAGTGACGTCAAAGTTCCGTAGTACCAATCAAGGTTGCAATGTGATTCTACTGGAAAATTATCAGTGCAGTAGTTTCATCTTACTTTGAAGAAGATAGCAATATGGTGTACATCAGCAAGAACAGAAAACATGCATAAACTTGGGGATGCCTCTCTACGGGTTCCTCCATGGTCACATTGTCTGGGTTTGGATTGAAAAACTGCAAAGTAACCAGAAGATTGATAATAAAAAGAAAGCAATACCTGCTGACATCCTTAAAATCAGTCCAATCAAATAATTATAACAATCTGACTGAAAAACAATTGCATGTGTTATCATCTTCACTTTCTTAAACAATCAAAAGAATGCAACAGATGGGAAGCTCATATAAGTGTCCACCTACTGTTCCACTGGAGCGTACAACTTAATCCGGAGTTCACTCCTTTAGGGTGTGATTGTGTTTGGCTGCAGGTTTCAATAAATGAGGGGTTGTGCTGAAAATTTTCATTCTTCAATTTTCTTCTTTTCCAACAAAAGGCACATAAAATTTTGCAACTATAGATATATAAGTGTGCCACATGACAAATAGAGCCACCTTGAAAACCCTCCATGTGTAGTTGAAAAATAAGAAATAATGAATACATGTCCCAAGAACCTAATTTAACAACAAAAAAAATAAAAATAAAATAACCCAACAAATTTCAGAATTACCAGCATTAACAAGGGTGAGGAGAGAGCCCCAAAGCACAAAAGATACACGTAACAAAAGTATGGAATTAATTTTTTATTTTTGAAGGTTAAAAGAAATCAGCTTACTCAAGCTTGACAGCAGTCTCAGAAGTCAAATTCACCATTTGCCTACAATACCAGACAGGAGAAGTAATCAGCAACCCTACAAAATTTATCTCTTGAAAGAGATCAATTGGCACATTATGTGAGAAATAGATTGTTCATTAAAAAAAAAATACACCTACATTTATTTCCTAGTAGGTAACCTTAAATTCTTCAAAGATGATATCTAGAAATAAGAGATATTAACAACTGAGCAGTTATTTATAATGAAAAGGCACATCCGCCACTTGGGATGAGAATTTGCATCATAAGAAATCCATAAGACGTATTATTTGCACACTACATGAATATACATCTAATTATGAATATATATGCTTATGGGTCAGGTCAGTCCAGGTCGAACCACAAGTATTGGCCAGGGAAACTGAGTTGATCCTGGTAAAGAACTTTAGATCAGATGGTGTGGTGAATGATACCTAAAGTATTGGTTGCAGAAGGGAATCCAAATGTATTAAAGTGGAGTGCCGCATAATACTCTTTGCAACTTGTCTTTCTGGTAATCCTGGAGTCTCGGGCCCCAAATTGCCCTCATGTAAGCCTAGGGAGCCTGTATATTATATTAAAGCCATAAGGACCATATGGTTCAACAATGTTTCCTAGAGCAAGGATCACTATGTTATGCAGAAAGGCAATGGATATGCAATAAGCCACTTGCTCAGGAACGTGTTCCACAGTCCACTGGAGTAAGGCTTTTTAGATTACTTGAATAAAATATGATAAGCTAGTCTCGACTGCAAGATTGGTTTTCCTTTTAATTTAAAAAGAATAAGAAGGAGAAGAAAAGAAGAAGATCAAAAAATTGGTTTCAATAAACTATTTTTAATAATAACAAGAAAGCATAATAAAGCAAGTATAAGAAGAAATTCTTTTTGAGAGAAATTAAGACACCTTTGTGAATAAAATATCCTGGTCATTCAACCGCATTATCCCATCCTTGAGAATACACTTCCATCGGTTCTTAGTTCTATTTACCTGTGATAAATACCGAAAACAGTTTACTAGGAACCATACTGTAAATCAAATGAAAATGAATACCTAACTAGCAGCGAAATAATTATATATTATTTGATCTAATAATGAGCAGCTAGACATAATCACACAAATGATACTGATCATGTAAACCCAACACATTCTAATAAATTTTCCCATATAATTGAAGTTCCATTAATATCAACCCATGATCATACCTTTTCAAATTGCGCCAACACTAGATCATTTACACTAGGCTCTTCATCTCCATGCTCCAAATCATCCAAATCATCTTCATCATCATCCTCATTTAAAGGTGGTTCATCATCTTCTAAAGCTTCACCTTTTGGTGGTTTGACAGATTCCACATCATTCCCAGGAAGTGTATCTAAAACAAGATAAGCTGTTCTGCTTAAGCATCAGCTTCAAACATTCTATCGAAAAACTATTAAACATAAAAAAATAAAATAAAAAGCTAGATCGTGTCCATTATGTCTAAGTTTTACCATAATAAGAAGGTGTATTGTAGTCTTCTGTGCGAATAACCTTTCCTCCAAATCAAATACAAATGGGTAAAGCATCAGAAATCTATCTCACATCAGCTGAAACATAGACTGTCACTAGTGATCCACTACTTACATCATCATAAACATCATCGAAGCCATCCTGCTGTGGGATGGTTAGAGTAACCTGCTTCAATTTAATTATTGAAGCAATTGAGGCATCAGCTTTCTTTCTTTGTTGAAATTTTAATGCTTCTTGGAAAGTCTTCACACGAGCATCATTTGAAGAGTGCTTTGCTGTTGGAACCTGCATGTGAGGAGTATGAGAAGCATACAGGTTTAGCAGCATCTTCGTATTATTTTGCAATTACACTACAGCATTAGTGGACCCCCACCACAAAATTCAGAAATGGAGTGACAAAAGGTCAGACTAAAAAAATTATTTATCGCACAAAGACAAAAGGCAGGCACAACCAATTCTTGGTGTGCAATTAAAACAAAGCTGGTGACCAAAATTTTAATATTTGAATTTTTCTTGATATTATGGATGTTGGAGAAATTTTCAGAAAAATGCAAAACATGTCAACGAAACTTGAAATGTCCAAGATAAAAATAAATAAATAAATAGCGCATGCCAAGTTGTACAAGTTTAAGGGAAAAAAGGTTGATTGAAAGGAAATTTAGAGAGAGAGAGAGAGAGCTTCATTTATCATAAAACCAAAAACATTAGTTTATAACTTAGCAGGAATCCCAGACTTTCCTACTGAAGCCCTAATCTTTTAGCCAATATCTTTGTATCTCATTTTCAGAAATTTCTTGTTTATATCCATATATAATAATTCAACGTGTGCAGCCATGCCTTCAAGAATAGTGAAGAAATTTTTTTGATCATTATGGGTCTCATCGAATGAGCCTAAACTCAGAAATCAGGCTTAGTTTTCTGACAGTGTGAGTGCATGTAAAGAATATTTGGATAGTACTGGGGAAAAGAGAGGAAGGAATCACAAAAAGGGTATACAATACTTAGGGGTGAAACCTCTCTTATGGTTGTTAACTTTGCTATGCTTAAAGCCAATAGCCATTAATCATTAATATGACACGTAATACTGCTTGATCTAATAGATCCTTCAAATTTAATTGCTCTATTTAAATATTATTTTTCAAGCCCGCAAGGCTTGGAAGTAAATGGGTGAGGATGGCGTACTTTGACTAACTAATTTATTTAGTAAGATATAAGATGAGGAAAAATTGTTTAAAGATAGTTTGGTCATGGGCATCAAAGACAAAGGAATGCACTGGTACAGAAAAGGGACTTGATTCAAATTAAAGGTCCTTAAAGGACTTAAGGAAGGCCCAAAATGACGTGGTTAGAAGTAGTAAGAAATGGCATGTGTGCTAGGAATTCACTAAGAGGATACAAAACCTTTGATAGAACTGAATAGCGAAGAAAGGATTCATGTAACCGACTCCATATTGTTGGGATTAAGGTTTTGTTGAGTTGAGTTAACTCATCATATTTTTCATTAGAAAAAAATCGAAATATAGCAAGATTACAACAAGTAATGAATGATGACATCTTAAGAATATTCATCAGTAAAGGTGTTAATTAAAATGTCCAAATGGATAATGGGGGTTGGAAGTAGAGCTTGTAAGCTGTAAGCAGGATTTTTGAAATGAAAATTAGAAGTTCTAAAACAAAGGGACCTTAAATTAGTTGGCACAATCTTCTGACATTATAAACCCATAATATATTCAAAATCAAATGATTCAAAATTTTAGAGTTGAAAAATAAATCTAGTACACTGCTCAATAGATCAACAAATTAAGCTGTAAAGTTCCAAAACATGATTATGTAAGCAAATTAGGGTAACCAGATGAATTGCGTTTCGACTCATTTAATGCTGTGTAGTCCAATAGCTGCATAAGGAGGTAATACATAGATAAGTTCAAAACATTATTGCTCCAACTCAGCCTTTCACATCCCTAGAAAAATGCAGGTTGTGATTCTCAACTCATTTTGTAAAAATTGACATTAAAATATAAAAATATTCATATGACAAGAACTTAATAACTTTAAAAGCCAAGAGTACTTTGAACCTTTTGATTAAGAGAGCACCCCAAAGAAAAATCTCCAGAGCCATCTTGCTGGGGAATATATCCATTTGGAAACAAATCTGAAGGGTACTGCCCCCGTTTCCTTTTGCCAGAAGGCACCGTGAAAAAATCCTGAAAAAACAACATGCTTATTGTATGGAATAATGCTCCTAAGCAAAGGATATACAAATGATTATTTAGCATTGTTTGGTTAGTGTTTTAAGAGTACTTTGCTCACAAAAATTATGCACTAAAAATTGGAAAAAAAAAAAGTACTTTACCAAACAGTTCCTTACTATTCCTTTGCCATAAACACCTAAAGTCAACATCCAACTCACAAAAGGAATTCTAATATTTTCAAGAAATAATGAAAAGACTATTTCTATCAACAAGGAAAGAAACTAGAGTCTCTATTCCACTGCTGAAGGAACAAGACATTATGGTATTACCAAAATTTATGTTTGCAGCTACATCACATCCAAATTGCAATGAATATAAGTTGAAGACATTAAGTCATTAAGAAAAAACTTCAACAGGGATCACTGACAGTCCAAAAGTTTACAAGAAAAGGTACAAAACCCCTGATTCTAAGAGCCAAATTCTTACTTAGTATTGTCAAGATGATGTGACGCACAAACGTCCACTTAGGAGGCTTCTAAGTCAAATGCATGTGAACAAGCATTTTAACTTGGTCCTTTATTTGCTTTTTTTTTTTATATATATACTGTTCATAAAACTGTGGCCGAGCATTAGCGGGGATTTTTGGCCCATTTGAGCCCTTTTCTTTCACATGATTTTCCTTTGATGGTTGGGATTAGTCTAGCAAATGGGCAAGGATCAGTCATCACTAGAGTTTACATGTTTATAAAGCCTATAATGGATAAAATACAAGTAAGAAATATTTTGCTAGCAAAGTTTATAAACTCGCTTTCCATTTTTTGATAGATCATGTTGTTAAATTCCCCAAAACAAATTTGATTCTGTGCATGGAAAACAAAAGTGGAACTGTGCATATTTATCAAGAGCAAGTATTAAATAGGAAAGATAAAAATAAATCATGAACTGAAATACAAAATGCACATACAATTAATTGAATAAAAGTGACAAAGCAAAAGTTGTGAAAAAACGATGGGAACCACCTTCGTGGGAGGTTGTGGTTCAGATACTCCTCCTTCCTCCTCTCTTGCTTCTTCATAAGCTGGAAAAATAAGTAAACAATTTAATTCATAAAAGAAATTTTCCGAACTACCTGCAGGGGCAAAAGTCCAAAACCAAGCACTCCTGCTCTTTTTGTTCTTGTTTTTTTGTTTTTTTGTTTTTGTTTTTTTTTTTGGGGGGGGGGGGGGAGGTGTTTCTACCCTGAATCTGATTTCTCAAAATTTTACCCAAATTTCATGGAATAAACTTTTTAAACATTTTTTGTTCAATCAAACTAACAGATGTCATCAAATTCCTCAAATTTCTTGTCCAAATTTGATGACCAAAACAAACAATAAAAAAAAAACATAATATTTAAAATTCTAAACAAAAATATTTCCCCAATTTTATGAAAATAATTTCAATTAAGATTTGACTTCTATTTGAATCAGAACCCACTTCGAAAACAGAGCTCACAAAAATAGAATGCAAATGTTATAACCATGGTTTAAGTTGATGATGACATTGGTGCATTTCTTCACATTTGGTTCCTGTCTTTAGTTCTTTTAGTTAACTGTAAAGTGTATGCTTCGTCCAATAAATTGTTGTTGTCTCAATGTAGTGTAAATCACATACAAAAAGTGATGTATCAGTAACCATGGAATTGAGACAAATGTGATAAAAACTAAAGAATACGAAATGACACTTGTGCTTACCCCAAAAAAGAAAAAGGAATAAAGAAAAAAAAGTTAATAATAACTACTATTTCCCTTAAATCATAGTTATCCTAATGTGATGTAAATCACATACAAAAAGTGATACATTAGTAGATGCAACAAACCTACTAAGTTTGAAAAAGTGCTTTCCAATAGCTTTCCTTCCTTTTATAATACAAATTACTATCCATACAAAGTTTAAGACATTAAAAAATTATCGTGGTAATGGAAATTCATTTAAAGCCATATTGAAAGTAGATTCAATTTTCTGGTGTCACCTAAATGATTTAACTAGAAAATACCACGTGAGAAGGAAATAAGAATATAGGAGTTCAATTCAATTTTCTTTTTTCTTTGGTTAAATTGTTGTTTTTTTCATTTTTTGTCACTTTTGGCTCAATGCCATTATTAGTTGGTTACTAATGCATCACTTTTTAAAAGAATAAATAAATAAATAAAAATTGACAAAAAATGAATAATTACCAACATTACTATTTCCTTCTTTTCTTTCATTACAGTGACCCACAACTTACCAACATTTACATCAACACCAAGAGGTCTTTGATTCGTCCAAGGAGATGGCTGTTGCTGCCAAGGGGAAAAAAATCAACACCACCATAAACACTTACAATTCCAAAATATTTACACAATACACCAAAATGAATGGTGAAGCAAGTATTGTAGCCCTACTAATGCACAGGATGCTAGTACATCATAATAGATTTAGCTGCAAACAAACTTATTCCAATAATAAAAGCCATCACTCGACATCTCAAGATAATTATAAAAAATAAACTACCACATAAGGAGCCATATTTCCAGTCTTGACATCTGCAGCTACATCAGGTGCTGCACCATATTCACCCTGACCCGCAGGAGAGTACTGATATTGACCAGGTTCTACTGGCAAGGGAGTTTGCACTGGTGTCTGTAAAGGTGTCTGGAAATAAAACAAGTTAAATCAATAAAAACATGGTATGTGGTACTGAAGTGAAATTGTCAAATCAATATAGCAATGAGAAATTGTCAGCAATAGGAAATCAGAAATTTCATTAAATGTCAAACATTTTTTTGTGTCAAGTAAAAATTGTATTATATTAAAAAGAAAAGGCTTAAAATCCCCCACTATGCGCAAGGAATACAAGTAGAAGCAAAACAAAAACCCCCAATTACAACTGTAAAAAATCAAGAAAACTACGAAAAGAGTCCTGAGTAACAAAAACATCAGGGTCTTTCCATGCAAAAAGAAGCAAACTCACTTAACCTTTAGTTTGTCAATGGAAAACATAACCCCATAAAAAATTCTATCAATCCTTTCTAACCAAAAGGTCCAAAAAAAAATTTGCATGAGGCACCATTTTCCAAACCAATCCTCTGAATGAACTTTTGCACCACTACCCATCCAATAGTTGAAAAACTGTTTGGGAAAAACCCATTGTTTACCAAAAATACCCACTCCAAACACCCACAACTCGATTGTAACTCTACAACGAAGCAAGAGGTGAGTCACTAACTCATCTTCTTCCCAGGGAATTCATTATGTAGACATTTTTGCTTCAAACAAATGGCTCTTAATTTGGTGCTCTCGACTTCTCATGCAAAATCATGACAGGCCTCCCG